>JAXIVH010000014.1:2815275-2850275 GCA_036785325.1 Urophycis tenuis | reverse complement strand
ATGCAGAGTCTGACTTTCGGTGTCACCCAACACTGGCTTGATAACTGGACTCGGAAGGTTCAGATGAAGTGACGTGAATGCCTACATTCATTTCACATGGATGTGTCATGCACAATCTAAACATAGAATGTACATAACTAATAGCATCATTGATTCAGACGAATCAGGCCAGTAGTGAGCTAGCTAGCAGCAGTGGCTCTATAATAGTGCCTGTACTACATGTACAACATGTGTACTACTACTACATGTACTATATGTGTAATACTACATGTACTACATGTGTATTACATACACTATATTCATTGAAAATTAAAAAATAAAATTAAAAAAAATTGTTCTCAAATTAATTTCATGTTCATATCATGTAAAAGCCTGACTACCCATCAATTCTTGTACTTTCAAAGGCAAAGCAATTGTTTACAAAAAGATCCGTAAAAAACATGCATCTACGTTTTGTTTTCTTCTTGTTTCTACCTGTTACAAGTAAAGCTGCCGTGTTAGGCTCGGTATCGTAGTTCACACGTAGTTCACATGCAGTTGGACGCAAACTCTTATCTTGAAAACTTGGCCTGTGTTAACCGGTATAGGAAGGTGAGAAGTGGGAATATGATCAAGATTTACTCTATCTGCTCGTAAGCCGTAGGGTGACTAAGTTAAGATGATAAAGAAATATATTTTTTTATACATTTCTAAGAACATAAACTCTGAAATGTGGCCAAAAGTTAAGGGGGCACTCGGTTTGAATGGCCCTGTGGCAGCTGAGTGGAATTCACATTTGCTTTTCAACACAATGTGACTTTCTCTTAAAGGATCGTGATTTTGGCGTTAATTTATGGTGACCAGACGTCCCCAGTTTCCGGAGACAGTCCCCGTTTTCAGTGACCTGTCCCCGCTTACTTCTGTCCCCGGAAATGTCCCCAGTTTTCACTGTGACTGAAAGATCCGAAATTGGAATAAAGGAAAAATGTTGACCAAAAGACATGTAGTCGAGCACCGTAGCCTACTGCTCGCACAGCCACAGGCTAAAGCCAGCCAGAAAAAGCCCCGATCAGAGTAGAATGACCCTCTAGAATGCTAGCTGCGTGGTAGAACTATCTTCTTCCCTTCGCGAGAGGCTACAGGTAGCCTACCTGCGCGGTACTTTCATGGCATTCGTGCATCTATTCGAGGTGTAAGGTGTGAGGTATGTTGGCCTTCATTTGTAATGTATACAGTATATTTTTTCAATAGTTCACACATTTCAAGTTAGGGACCATTCACAATAAGATATTAATATTGTACAACACTATTTGGCAGGTTAGCTGCTTGCTACTTCCCACACCCATTTAGGGAAAAACTGATTCAACTCCCTTAAAACCATATATTTTCTAAAACCATATAACCTGAAGTTGTCATTCAACTTGAAGTGTGGCATTTTCCATTTTTCAAGTCTTTCCCAAATCTTGCGAAAATCATATGGTGTAAGGAGTAGGCCTTGAAGTGTCTGATGCATGTTTTTTTACAGCTGATTTTAAGGATGTTCTTGATCTCAGCTAGAATTTACTACTCTACTTTAATCAGAGAGAAAAAAACACAGTTATTAATCAATTCCTTTGCAATTTTGGATAAATAGAGTGAGAGAAACTGCTCTGTGAATGGTAAGGGCAGTGTCCCCGTTTGAGTTTTTCTATGACAAAAACACTACATGTTTGGAGGTTTTCAAACCGCTGAACTGAAAATGTCCCTGGATTTTGTCTCAGAAACCTGGTCACCTTACGTTAATAATAGCAACAAAATAAAAAATAAAAAAATAAATTCCATGGCTCTGCTTTCAATTCAAACGGGGTCAACTAAAGGGTAAAGGGGGCATTTAGCAGATGCTTTTGTCCAAAGCGACTCACAATCAGTACATTTGAGAGGGGGGTTCGACATGTGGACAGTCGGAGGAGAGGGGATCAAGGGAATCGAACCGCCGAACCTACAGTTAGCAGACGACCCGCTCTCTACCCACTGAGCCACTGCCACCCCGACTCCACTCTCTCTACTACTCAACTACAAAAAAAAAAACACAAAAAAAAACGCAAAACACTGTTTTTAGCCTCACACATAATGCGAGTGCATACACGCCGCACACACTCGCGCACGCACGCACACACACGCGCACACACTGACTGACCGTGGTGTTGACGCGCCGCCCGCAGCGCCTGCAGCGAGCACTCGGGGCGGACTTCCAGCTGGCAGAGCAGCACCTTGGAGCGCCGCAGCACCGGCAGGGCGGCGTCCAGCTCGGCGGCGCCCAGCAGCAGGTTGGCCCCGGCCACGATCACGATGGCGTTCTCACCTGCACACGGAACGCCGCGCACCGCGCACACACGCACACACGCACGCACACACACGCGCACGCACGCACGCGCGCACACACACGCACGCACGCACGCACGCACACACACGCACGCACGCACGCACGCACGCACGCACGCACGCACACGCACGCACGCACGCACGCACACACACGCACACACACGCACACACACACACACGCACACACGCACACGCACGCATTAGAATGATGGTGCACGACAATGACAACTCTGTTGTGACGTGCGTGCACACGGATGGGCTCTGTGGGGAAACATACAGTACAATGAGTCGGAATGTGAACTCCGGCTGGGAATGTTGCGTGATGGGTGATGGGGTTGTAACGGGGGTGCAGTGTCAAATTGTGTTGAAGGGGAGGGAATGGTCATTTTGTGTGTGTGTGTGTGTGTGTGTGTGTGTGTGTGTGTGTGTGTGTGTGTGTGTGTGTGTGTGCTTAATTTTTTATAAGACCTTAAAGACTGGATATAAAGGCGCTGATTGCATTTGTGTGTGTGTCAGTGTGTGTGTGCATGCATTTTTGTGCGTGGGCGTGGGTTTTTGCGTAGGTGTGCGTGCGTGCGTGTGCACGTGTGTGTGAGCGAGCGAGCGGCTAAACATAAAATCCTCCACTTTTAGCTCCCTCGCGTGCGTATGACATTTGCCTCCGCGGAGAGCTTCAAGGGGCTGAGCACAGCGAGGCGGTAAACGTTCCAGCGCTTACCTGCATCATTCACTACGATGGAGGCCGCTCCGGTGGCGGTGTCAGGGGCCTGGAACACACACTCTGAACCCGGGCAGCGAGGAAATCAAAGAAAAGGAAAAGGCAGCGTGATGGGGGGCGGGTCAGAGGGAAAGTGTTTCATGGACTTTATAGAATGAATGAGTTTGATTTTGATTTTTTTTTTTTTTTACATCGGTACTGTGAGTTGCTTGGCAATGGCCATGTTCTAAATGAGAGAAATGTCTCTCTCTTTCTGCAGGCGTGTGGCTAGTTAGCGGTGTATTTGTAGAGGTGAGGTATGACAGCGGGCAACGGTTTGTGCATGCGGTTCTGAAGGCCTCTGTTGGTGAAGGTGTATTTTTAAAGACTCTGATCCAGCCTGGGTTCAACTTTTACACAATTTGTTTAAAAGTTTTGTGGGGGGAAAAAAAGGGTTATTGGACATTGGAGGATATCGCTTGTACATTTCATCAAATGTTTTGCCTGGGGTCATTCTTTTTTTTTGTGTCCATTTTTTTTTGCATCCATTGAGAACAAAATGAAATGAAAAGGCATTTTCAAAATGTGCAGTTTTTTTTTCTTTTTCATTTTTTTAGTTTTTTTTTTTTTTTTCCTTTTTACCTGTGTGAACACCATTGTCCTTGAAATTCAGGATGTAGCTGTCTCCAAAGAAATCCTTTCCAACCTAGAAACGCAACAACATGAAAAAGAACGAAACAAACACAGAAAAATGATTAAAAGACAGCGCGGGTCAAGCGGGGTCAGACTTGGTTAGCGGCAACTTCTGAGGAATGGAGCGCGGAACCTCGAACGGGATGGATTTTTCTGCTGTGTACCCCGTTGGCATACTGGCATCCTGCCGGCCGCCGCCGCCACGTATGTGCAACAGTGAACACACACAGGCGTCAACACACACACAGACACACACACACACACACACATACACACGCACACACACACGCACGCACACACGCACGCACGCACACACACACGACCATCTGCGCCAAGCCTCGGAGACTCCATGACCCCACCTTGCCGCCTCTTCATGTCCACCTCTCAGCCCCTCCCCCCCCCCCACCCCCCACCCCCCCCCACTCCCCCAGCCCCCTGCCCGCGCCCGCCCTGTTTTTTTTGTTGTATTTCTTATTCTCTGGCTTGAGCGCAACGGTACGTCCGCATGTGAACGCAGAAGGACGAACGAACGGATGGACCGGAGGGGGGGGAGGTGGGAGAGGGGGGTGGGGTGGGGTGGGGGGGGTCCCCACCTTGCCCCTAGGCGCCTGCTTTCGAACCCACGCTTTTTCCCAAAAAAAAAGAGCGGTGCCAAAACGCTTGCACCCTGGTTGCCTGTGTTGCGGGGTTGGGCGCGCAGTGTGGCTGCTCTGCCCCCCCCCCCATCTCTTTGAAGAGCGACCCTTCCCTCTTGGATGTGTGTGTGTTTTTTTTTTTTTTTTTTTCAGACTATTTTTGGGTTCTCCCAATGCCCAGAGAGCTCCTCCCCCCTCCCTCGTCGGGCCACTATCGATCGGGCCTCTTTTGTTCTGACACGGGGCGGGGCCCCGGTGCTTTGGCGCCGGAGGGGGTCGGGAGGCCGCTGTGTTACCTTCTGATTGGAGGGATGGGGATGGCGGCCGGCCGTGCGGGGAATAGGCTGTTTTTTGCGCGGCGAGCGTGGGTGGTTGCTTGCGCGCACTGTGCACGCCGTTGATCAATAGGAAAAAGGGATTGCGGGGTTGATTGTGGGAGATGGTCGAGCGAGGCAGGAGTTTTGCCATCAGCCCGGGCGAGTCGTCCGGCTTGACAGACGGACGGACGTTGGTAGGGCCGCATGCTCGCCGTCAGCTCTTTCGTCACTCCGAAGTCACGCAAAAAAGGTGGACGAAAAAAAAAACCCCCGAGGTAAAAATACATTGTTTGGAATGAATGAGGAAATAGGAATTGAAGTTTATCCCGCACGTACGGTAACGCTCACTCAAACACCCGCACAGGCACGACAGTAGCCTGCGAGCGCTGAATAAGACGACAGTTGATTCAAGATTCAAGATTCAAGTAAACTTTATTGTCAGTTTTCATGAATGTACAGGACATACACAAAAACCGAAATGCCGTTTCCCTCGATCCCCGGTGCTAGACAAGCATGCAAATATAAATATATAAAAATCTAAGTACCAAAAATCTCAATAAAAAGGTGGTCGCGAGTATGTGCAATTGTTGTACACAGTGTAAACAGTAAGAGGTGCAGTAGAGTTCGGTACCTTTGCGACCATGGCGGTCTTGGCGCCTAGCTTGGCGGCCTGGATGCACTGGTTGGCCCCCTTTCCTCCAAAGCCGGTGAAGAACCTGTGGCCGTGGATGGTCTCGCCTGCCTTGGGGAGCCTCGGAGCCTGACTGAGGAGAGGAACAACAAACGCCGAAGCTTCAGGAGCTAATTGTTGTCACAATTGCAGAGTGAATCACTGCGATGTGTGTGTGCAGCGCAGACGTTTACATCTTGGAACTTTCTTTGCCCCTGTAAAGTCTGCTTGTTTACACCATCATGGATTTTTTTTTTTTTATCTTCAAGAAGTCTGTATTGGTGAGTTTCCAAGTGCTAATGATGCAACCAGCATGACCCAGAGCTATTTCATCACAACACTGCCAGCACCAGTAAATGACTTGACTCATCGGTTTGGGTAAAGACCCGCCCATTGCTTCAGGGCAGCTGTGCCACAGGTGGGCCCCCCGCCCCCCCCCCCCCAGGGACAGCTGTCTATTTGATAATCCCTCCAATCAGTAGCGCGGTAGTGAGTAATGTGGAAAGGGGTGTGTGTGAGTGCTATTCCCTAAAATGCTGTGGTCTGGCCTCCGCACAGCCCTATTTGAGACCCCCCCCCCCCCCTCCCCCACACACACACCAAATGTCGGCAAAACCACGCCACGTTCAAATCAGCGACAGACACACCCTCCTGCATTCACCCTGGCGACTTGAATTGAAATTTCGCGTTCCCGCGTTCAGAATTCCCACACGGCCGACAACAACCTGGTCGCCGCCGGACTTCGAACCGCACGGCTGCGTCTCTCGGGCCGTGGGCACGCAGAGCGGCGTGCCAGGCGAGGCTACCTCGCCGCGCAGCGTGGTTGGCGTGCAGCTTACCCTGGTTAGACAAAAAACAAAGATACGGCAAACACTCCTTTGGATATGATGAGTGTCAATTAATGGCCGAGCTGTGGTCTTAAACAAACCAGCCGAACCCTTAAAAAACAAAACGTGCTTTGTTGTTTTTTTTTAAATCTGAGTGACAGTAAACTCTCCTGAATAGGAGAGTTTCCAGGAAGTTAGACACTAAGGTCAAATATGATTATGATGAACTGTGCGGTACTTTAAGCAGAAGCGTAAGCACATGCACACATATTGAGAAGCTGTATGACTACTGTATGACACACACGCACACACACACGCACGCACGCACACACACACATATACACACACACAGACACACACACACACACACACACACACACACACACACACCATGAGCAATTATCCTTCACACGTCATTTATTTGATACCATGTGACACCATGGCATTCGTTTTCTTACTGTGCACACACACCTGCTATTCACTGAAGACAATTGACTTTGAACTATTCAAAACAAGATGACTGACAGGTGGGGATCAACCCATTTTGAAAATACATGGATAAACCCCACCCACTGCAAGTCAGACACACACGGGCTATTGTTGTCTGTCCCTGAGTTTTTGCCGCACAAGACGGCAGAGCTGGTGCACTGAAACCTCGACTTCCCCTCGCATTCTCTCCCACGCAACGCAAGGGCCCGAAACAGGTGTTGCTGTGAGGTGAAATGTTTGCTTTTCTCACGTTTCCCTTCCACTCTGCTCTGTTGCTTTTTGCGAAACATTCCTCGTCTGGCCGGTGGGGAACAGAGGGAGCAGCGGTGGTTTCGGTTATCGTCGCTAAGCTACCTTAAATGCCGGATTTGCGTCGGGCACTGGATGATACATTCAACCTTACATACAGGTACATTTGGTGCCAAATGGAAACCCAAAATAATGCCATGAGTCAGTTTGATATGCACTCAAAATAGTATGAGGTGTGTGTGTGTGTGTGTGCGGGTTCAAGAACGACGTGCAGTCAGTTTCCAGATAAACACGAGACTGTTATGTTGTCACGTCGACAAAGGATGTCAAAGGTTAACGTTTTCAAATGCTTTTCCTCATACAGCTCCTTCGGCCGGAGCATTTTCGACACAAAACTCGAGAATGTAAGAATGAAATGACATTCTTACATTCTTTACATTAAATAAAATACAAATTTGAGAAACTAAAACGACATAAAGAAACACAGCAGCAGTGGGCTCAGATATGGATGGACACATGGACAATGTGGAGTACAATACATCAAATTAAATGTGAAGATGAATTCAATATTTACACCATCTGCGATGTTTGAGTATTAAAACCAGGTGCAGCAGACGTATCGCGCAATGGGGAAAAAAAGGTGTGTGTTTTTATTATACATATTATCCAAGCTTCTGCCGCAACTTTTAAGATAAATTTGGCTGACACGAGACTTCTTCATTATTTCTGCAGGTTATATTTAAACCTGCACTGGGTAACGGTTTTCAGTGCAGCCTTCAGGTTTGCCCAACATTCCCAGCTTCTTTCTCCACCGACCAAATAGATTTAGAGAGAACGATGCCTGGGTTGATTGAGTCATGGGTCAATGGGTTTAATTTTGTAATTGCTCATAATTTCCTTATTTCTTATATACATTTCACGAAAGGTGAACATTGTAAGCTGTCAGTTATATACCGCAGTTAAAATGTTTTGATAGCATCTACTGTATATACTTTTGCTGCTGTTGCTGCTGTTGTTGTTGCTGTTTTCTACTCTATTCAAACGTGTCTCTGTAAATCAAGTGTTCATACATTGTTGTTGTTGTTGTTATTGTCATTGCCGACCTGCCGACCTGAAACGAGTCCTAAAGACCAATGTTCAGCAACTCTGATGTGACATTAACCCATATATGGGTTAACGCCATACATGACCATATATGGGCAAGGAAATCTCATCTGTTTACGGTATCATATAAGGAATCACTTGTGTGCTTGAACCATATGTTGATTAGCCCAAACCGCTCACTTTACCACCTCTCAGATTAGTCACCAGACCACCACAGGAAACTCCACAGAAATGTTTTTTTCCAGGTTCAACGGATTGATTTTTTCAATCTGACTGAAGAGATTCAACGCACTTCCATCATTTTCGACAAGCCATCGCACAAGACGAAAGTTGCACACGTGGCGCTGAATTACCGTCACCACATGGCAGACAGAGGCTGTCGTCGTCCATGCTCATTACGGATGAGAAACAGGCTGTGCGGCGTCCACTTCCTTCATCTTTCGTCACCTGCAACACTATTTGCAGAAGAAGGCCCATGTCCACTGACCCTCACCCCCCCCCCCCCCCCCCCTGCTAACTTTATGTACCCACACATGGTAAAACTGTGTTCCAAATTGTAACCACACACTCATCACCACCAACATGACTCATTGGGCTGAGGCAGTAGGGGGCACTGTCTGGCTTTGACTGTGTGTGTGTGTGTGTGTGTGTGTGTGTGTGTGTGTGTGTGTGTGTGTGTGTGTGTGTGTGTGTGTGTGTGTGTGTGTGTGTGTGTGTGTGTGTGTGTGTGCGTGTGTGTGCATGCGTGCGGGAGCGCATGCGTGCGTGTGTGTGTGTGTGCGAGAGAGGAGACACAGAGAGAGAGAGAGAGAGAGAGAGAGTATTCTTAGTGCAATGCAGGCAGGAGACAATTAAATATAATCCTCTTACTATCAATGTATATCCTGTGTGAATACACATTAATAAATACGCATTAAGATATCCATCACATCTGTTGAGCAAACACAGAAGAGAGATATAAGTGTGCGACTGAATGCTTATGAGTTTGTGTACAAAGAGAAAGGTTGTCTGTGTGTATTTGTGCGTACACGTGCAAAGAAAGCATTTGTAGGGCCTTCACATTGTTTGTTACTCTGTCACTCAAACATGTGTACTTAGAGACAAATGGAGACTCAGACTTTAAAGTCATGCGTGTAAATTTGAAGGGAATAAAATATATTTAAAGTACCTTCGGCTATGCGGCCATTACTTCAAGCAAAATCCTTACCGACTCCTGAGCAAATACAAGCTGTTTCCTGTTAGCGTATTAGGGTAAGGGCTTTTTGACAATTCCTGCCCTTCAAAGCCCAAATTCAGAGCCTGAATTGCTAATGAGGAAGACAATACATATCACAAAACAGTATGCAGTACGCTACTACATTTTATATTATATTTTTTCAAATGAGTAGCATTTGACCTAGAATAATAAATTGGAGGACGCATTAAAAAAAAAAGAAAAAGTACATATAATTAATTTATTATTTCTTTCATTTCAATTTGCACCTTTCAGTATCCTCAATGAGACAGCCACAGCTTGTTTATGTTGTGTTTGCAGTTGCAATTGTGTCATTCAACAACAACCGCTCAGGAACGGAGTGTTTTTAAGTCACCCATTGTAGTTAATGGTTAATGACTAATGCCTTGTGGGAAAAGATTATGTCTGGCTTTGCAGATCTCGTCGGACGGCAGTGATGTAATTGCTGACATTTTCGTAAACAGTTATTGCGTGTGCTAATCTGATTTGACTTTGGCATCATATATCAATAGCCAGACTCCATTTCTTTTGGGTGTGTGTGTGTGTGTGTGTGTGATATTATCAGGACGTGTGGTTTGTAGATATAAATGCCACAGTGATTGCATTTTAATTCCACAATGTCTCCAAAATGTGCAGGGGCTCGGCCAACGGTGTGTGATGGGATGATCGGTAGGCTATATTTGTAGGCTATATCTTGGGTCAGCCGTTAAAAGGCCGCTACCTGGGAAGAAGTAGCTAAATGTGGGACCTTGTGCCAGTAAAGAGGAGCCAGTGGCATTAGCTAAGTTTAAAACCACTTCCTTTATTCCTGTGCGGACAGGGTTAGGTCGTGGTGGAAAAACCCTTCGGTCGTTATTGAACTTTTTCCAAAAGCTTTAAAAAAAAAAAAAAATGTGCTTGTACTGCTGATTTGTAAGGACAAACAAAAGACAGACTGGAACATGACAGGAACAAGATGGCGCCATGACCATACATGATTGACATGGTTAGGTGAAACATGTCACCGTATTGAGGACCTTGTGCGGTAATGACAAGTTGCCCAATGTGCTCCTTCCTGGGTAGCCTACCTGAGGAAGCAGAGGAGTTTCCTGAGGCCGGATTTAGCTGATGATAGTAAACCACATGGCCCAAGAAAAAAGAAAAAAACCCTGCGAGAATCACTTGAACACCCACAGCTGCGTGAAGAAGACTAATAAGAAGGAATAATTGTAGGGCCGTCATACAGGCCACACTCACCTCACCAAGTCGGTCATGCAGGACCCCACCACTGTCACGTCGAAGCCTTCTTCAGCCATGATCAAATCTAGAAACACATTAGCGTGTATTATTATTCATTACTTCACTGACATATTTGCTCAGCAAAAATAAAACCTTTTTTTCTTTTTTTTCTCGACGACAGGATTATCATTTCACGTTTGATTATTTAGTTTCCATCCGGGATGTTTCTATTTGGGCCTTAAGGTGACCCAGAAGCCATCCTAAATACGGGAAAGAGTCGAATCAAAGTATAATACCAACAAGCAAAACTAACGACCATTATTTTGAGGCCAAACATGTGAAGCGGTTTCCCAACAACACACACGTACACATGCACACACACACACACACGACACACACACGCACAACAGACACACACACACACGCACACACAAAACAGAAACACACACACACTCACACATGACACACACACACAACAGTCACAGACACACACACACACACACACACAACAGACACTCACACACATGACACACACTGGCACAACAGACACACACACGACACACACACACACACACACACTTGATATTATTTAGCTCCCACATTACCATGAGCTTGACTGAAACACGCAAGGAGGTAAAAATAGAGCATTCATAGTCTGCTTATTGGACAGTTTCCAATCGTAACAGGGGTGATTATTTCAACACCACGTGAACAGAACACAGCCCAGCAAGATCTTAATTAAGTCAATCCTCTGCTTGTATCAGAGCTAATGCTAGTGTGCTAATCTCCTCAAATCTCTTCCTCGGCAGCAGAAGACTTGGAAAGCCTGGCCGCTGGCTGTAGGATGGCTCAATTCTCCCACATCCCCCAGCAAATTGTCTTCACATCTAGCCCCCGAACACTCCCCACTTCCACTGCGGTAGATTAAAATTAGATCTGCCGTCTCCAACCGCTGAGGCAAGAGACCACTCCTCACATTCAGAGCATAGGAGGTGTCATTGTCCGATGAACCAGAAAGGAAACACTGCTGTGAACGTATTAAAAAAAAAGGGCACACAATGTACAAGTTAATTATGTACTTCTATGGTATTCATTAATTAATTAATTAATTAATGCCAGTTTTGGTATTCAAAGTGATTAAATGTGCTTCCAGGGGAGAGAGAGAGAGAGAGAGAGAGAGAGAGAGAGAGAGAGAGAGAGAGAGAGAGAGAGAGAGAGAGAGAGAGAGAGAGAGGGAGAGAGAGAGAGGAGTGTGTGTGTGTGTGCGCGCACACACAATTGCACTGCAAGCAATTAAATATCTGTTGCCATTCAGCTTAACATCAAGCATCGAAGAGCATAACATTTATGATATGAAATGTATAAGAAACACATTTCTTTTTGTTAATTAATTATATTCTACTGTAAAAATGTACAGTTTAACAACTCAAGTAAGGAAAAAAGGGTGGGTATTTGCTTTACTTATGGAATTGGAGAAATTCCCTCATGCCTAAGCCTGCAACGCATCCCTTTATTTCCTGTTAATTTCTGATCAGTATAATAGCAATAAGGATTCATGTTATTAAATGTTATTAAACTTAGTGTAACCAAAACCAATCACACTACATGTTTCCATCATGAAGTGCACCAGATTTTATGTTATTTTTTGTTCAAGAAACAATTAAATTGAATGCAAATGTAGCCTACTTGTTTACTAGGTATATCCTAAATGAATTAAATCATTAAGCTACATTTTCCTATTTTACTGGTTGGGGTTATGTTTCCCCATATTTGTTGAAAACAATATGAAATAAGTGATATTAACAAAGAAATAGTCGTTTTATGTCCTTAAAAAAAAAAAAAAGCAAAGTAGCTTCTACTTTTCTAAATGAATAGGCTAATTCACGAAATGCTTCAGTGATAATGTATTCCCACTCTGTACTCTTTGGAACAAATATTAGGCTCAAAGGCAGCAAACATGCAACATTTGTATCCAGGTTGCCTTTGTTGCTCTGGTTGCATGTGTAAATGGAAATGACGTTTAGATCCAGAGATATAAGCATTTGCACGTTGTATGAGGTGTTTCATGTCAGCATACCATATGTAATAAGGGATATAAATGGTAAGTTACACAGTAACAAATATAAGACATGTACGAAGGCACAGACGTCTCAAGTGAAAAAAGAAATGAATCAATAAATACAGGGGCATAGGTATTTTGTCTAGTCAATGCCCAGTAAATATAGGCTTTTCCAACGTTACGTTTTAAAATGACATTAAACACATTTACCTGATACTCGCTGCAACTTGCTGAAAACGAGTTGACAGCGGAGGGAAAAAAGTGGTCAAAGTTTGCAAGTTAATGACAGCTGGCTGCCTGATCGGCTGCCGGGCACCGTGCTATGCTCAAATTAATGTACAGACTTAACGTTTCATGTAAAATGCATGATAATATTTTATCAAAATAATTAAATAGACATTGAAACAATGCATTTAAAATCAACATTGTTTTCGGATGAAGTATATTTTATATGGACAGGCATCGCTAAAGTAGTCATTCTCTCGGAAAAGGTCCACCTGAAGGACCCAAACAAAACGTCCCGGAAGTTTTGAGAGAATGAAGTAAATATTGGAGTTTAGTCTTAAGTTATACTCGCTATAATCATTTGTCATCGTTTACAGGTAGGATAACGAGTAGTATTTGTTGTCTTTCAAATAATACGATGTAATCAAGAAAACAATGCGTTTGAAAGTAGTACAATTTTATGTGGTACCGTTTTCAAGCTAGCGATAGCTAACTGTAACAGTGTCTGTGATTTGCCTAGTTTCGTAGAGCTAGACTGAATTCATCTGGAGTTGCTAGACAATGCTAATTAAGAATTGACATACACACATGTAGGTGTCGATATATTAGAATGTTAACCTACGTAGTAATTACAAAATACATTAATTGATAGTGATATTTTGATAGGTTTCTGTCTTTCTGCCCATGCCTGTGAGTTAACATGTATTCTGTTTTGTGTCCTGTAGATTATTGACAGTGGAAAATGAACAACATGTCACCGGAGGTTGCACTGCATCGTATCTCGCCAGAACTGAGACCACTGCTGTGCAGTGTTGTGCGGAATGGGCGTGTGGGACTAGACGCAACGAATTGCCTCCGTGTCACAGATCTAAAGACAGGGTGAGTTTAACTTGGTGCCTTTTGATTCTCATCATGACTCACAGCGAATATAACAGGCTTGTAATAGGTTAATTAACAGCATTTCCCCCAATATAATGAGCATTTTATCACGCATGATAATGATAACATGCCCATCTTAAAAGTAATGTCAGTCAATGTACATCCAAACAATAAACCTGATGTTTTAGGTCTAAGGGTTGAACAATGATGTGCTAGAAATAATAGTCATCAGCAACCCATACAATCAACAATTGTTTGTGGGATGCTGGGACCATGATTGAACAGTCATATTTACTGCCTGCCAGAATATACAAAAATACATGCAAACAAAAATACATACAAAATACTGTACTGCATACATCATTTACTGTATATTGGTGTATTGTGGCTGGCAATAAAGATGACTGCTGTAGCCACACACACACACACACACACACACACACACACACACACACACACACACAGGGACTGCTATAGCCAAAGTTTCTGATGGTACATCCATTTTTTTTATCATTCTGATGTCCTAACACCATTGACTGTCTCATGTAATCTGTCTGTGTCATATGTTATGATAATACTGCTTACTCAATTCCTTTCCAAGATGCACAACTCTGACCCCGGGGCCATGCTGTGACCGCTTCAAGCTTCACATTCCCTATGCTGGAGAGACCTTGAAATGTAAGTATGAAATACCCTCAATGGTGGCAATTCAGTTTCGGTTTAAACAAAACCAACATAGTCAAAGCAATGTCTGAACTGACAACATTTTCCAATGAAAGGATCCAAGTGTAGTTCATATCCATCGACTGGAATCAAAACCAATGCCCATAACTCATTATTTATTTCCAATGAATGCCTTTGTGTCAAATAATTTTCTGAAACCCTGAAAGAATAAACTAAATAGAATTTGACCTTGCAAGAAACCAAGGTTTGTTCCAATAATTATTCCACAATGAGGTAGGGATTGCTATGAGTTTGATCAAATGCCTTATTTAGCAAATATGTATCTAAAGGATGTCCTTTCAGACGGTTATTTATTGTGTTCTATGTGTCATAATTTTATAATATAACAATATAATAAAAGCTGCTTGCAGCATTTATCGAGGGCCAAGCCTAATACAGACCACTATGACCTTCTTCGGTTTTACACAGTTCATCGTGTTGGACGAGCCTCAGCTTGGTTCTGCTGACCAGCATACAAAGTTCCATGACCGTATGTCAAAGGGGTTAGGAGTTATGCTTGTTCAAACTTTTCAGTCGATCGCTTGGATTAATTTAAACCATCTTAATCTTGACCTATGTTTCCTTAGGTACGCCAACTTTGGTGATGATAGCTTCTTAATCCACCTTTTAGGCACCTTAAGGTGATTGGGCTTTTTTGGCCGTCCGCTGGCCTTGTTGTTACAGAGTGATGGGTTCCTTAGGAGCTGTCGTGCATTGTGAGGAGATACAAATGTCAACAAGTTCTCATGACCAGGGGTCAAAGTGGTCAGTAAATATGATAAATTTAGCATTTTCAGTCAATTGTGATAGTGATTGTCTGAAGTTAACCCCACCAACACTCCAAGTTTTCCAAAGTTGGTCTCGCAGAAATCAAACATTTCTAGGAACTGTGGACATTTTACTCACAAGCGGCGGTCATTTTGATGCCACACCACGATTGACAAATACTTGATATAATCTTGGTCAGAATTTTGTGCTGACCAACTTTTGTATTGGATGCCTGCACACTGTGCTTGGCCCCCTAATTATAATGATACTCTGAGTAATAACATTTCAGTAGTATATGTAAATGCAGAGCTATATGTACTGCATGCTGGGTTTGTAGATATTAAATAAGGGTCAATTACTATATTGAAATCTTATTACATTTCAATTATTTATCGATATAATTGTATAATAAATGATATTATAATAAATGTAGGCAAGTTTGTCAGACACCAATGATCTAGTAAGCTTTCTACATGAAATTATTCTAAAATTAGAAATATTATATGCATTCATGAAATTTATAATAATGATAATAAATAATAATAATATATCTCTTAAATGTGCAACATTTGTCTTTCGGAAATTTAATTACTTATTGTGTGTTACACTCAACAAAACAAGTACAACATTGTAACATACTGCACTGAACCTTCATGACTGGCAAGTTTTATGAACTTTACAGTCTGCAACACTGGAAATGACTGGAATGGTGTCTCATTTGGGATCGAGATCCCACATCTAAGCCTTCCTTTATAAGCTTGCCTCCCAAAACGCACAATTGGCATCGCCAGAAGTTGTGTGAAGTGATTATTGCGCCGGCTGAGAGTGATTTTCATTTGGATTTCCTGGCATTATGGTGACTCATGAGAGCCATTGTAAAAAAAAACAAACACGTACACACAAACAAAAATACACACACACACACACACGCACACAAACATGCATTCTGAGATTGTCCTATGTCTCATTAACAAAATTGTCCGCCATTTTGTCATTATTCCATAAAGTTTTTCACAAGTTTTCAGCGTATTCATTTGGCTACCTGCAGTCAGAGTCGAGAAATCTGTTACTTATTGAGGGGTGCCTGATCTCATCCTGATCTAATGAGGTAAATAAGGCAAGTGGCACTGCCAACAGCATTAGCATTGCTCGCTTTGTCACCCACTTCAGAAGTACATGAAGTGGGTGATCAGTACTTGAAGCCTTCGTGGCTGATGACTCGCTTTTTTTTACAAGTCATCTTCCGGTTGCTGCCAAACATATTGAATTCAAAGCTGAGGAAATTCTGTCATTTAAAAAAAAAAAAAAAAAAAAAAATCAATAAAAACGAATTGTAAATGAGTGCTGTCGGGTAATTTTGGCTTAAAAAAAATAGCACAGGCGCCTTTGTTTTATACTCTGAAAAGTCGCAGTGCCTGTTGAAATTCTTGCTTCTCGAAATCCTTTGTTACACGAGTATAGGGTCAACGCACCTATATTAGCTCTCTCGCAAATACAATTCAGACAAGGAGGGGGCAGCACACGGGCGTCTGCGAGAGCTTCGCAGACTAACACTAGCGTGGCTTTCTTTATTTTACCTCGACAAGCCACCGGCAGTCTCGCATGCCGCGGAGCTCTGCCTGTGAAGCTTGTTTCGCCAGTCGATGTGCTTTCCTGTGCTTTGGCCTGAGGAAGAGTGTTTGTTTAGTCAAGGATGCAGAGCCTCGGGCCTCCTGCCAGTGTCTGGACCTGCCCACCGAGAGCATGCCACAGCACAGTAACGCCAACACAAGGCACACCACCACCACCACCACCACCACCACCACCACCACCACCACCACCACCCACCACTCACCCTCCTCCCCACCCCCCCCCCCCCTCCCCACCACTTCCATAGCTGTGCACTTTGTGTCATTATGACCCCGATAAGTCATTAACCTGAACTGGCGTGGGTTAGCCTTTTTAAAAGGGAAACTTGGTGTACTGTGCCATCAGGGTTGTTTTGTTCCCCCCCCCCCCCCCCACTGCCCCCCTGCCGCACAGTTTATCTTCCACAATACTGTTTTGATGGAGGATTTTTTTTTTATTTCTTTTGTTGTTATGCTTCCTGAGAAACCCAGGTTGTGTTCCATCACGCGAGTTGGAGAAGGTGGCGAGCCAAGTAGACGCTGCCGCTTCCCCACAGTGTGTGTGTGGGTGTGTGTGTGTGGTGTGTGTGTGTGTGTGTCCCTCCCACACCCCCCCCCCCCCCCCCCCCCCCGCCCCGGGTTGGACGGCTGGACCGGGCCAGTTGGACCCGTGCGTCTTGTAACTCACTTCCAGGCCTCCTGTCCTCGCGGACCCAGACTTCACATCCTCTCTCCACCCCCCCACCCCCCCCTTGTCTCCCTCCCATCCCCGTCTCCCCTGCTTTGACACTCTGCCACTGGAAAAACACAGCCATATGTGTGTATGTTTGCCGCTTCTCGCTGCTTCTCCCTGGCACAGGAAAAAAAAAAAAAAAAAGCAGAACAGAACAGCCGAGAGACAGAATAGAATGCGGTGTTCAGATAATATCTGAACATCGTACGTCTCAATCTTTTTCTTTTTTTTTTTTTTTTCTTGTGATTTTCCCTCGATGAGCGTGGCCGCGTGAGATATGTATGATGGCCGACGCTGCGCGTTTTCCCAAAAAACAGGCGCACTTATTCATGCCTCCAGTTTCTTGTTGTTTTTGTTTGTCGTCTGGTCACAGCGAAAAGAGACACAAACACTTGATTTGTGCCCTCTCATTACGTTGAACGTAGCATGTGTAATTGACTTGGAGACCTCTTTGAGGGTGTCTTAATGGTAGATGTTGGGGGGGGGTTTGGGCTGCGTTGCAACAGGCCAGCTCCCTGAAAGATTCCCAGCGCTCCACACAAATCATTCGAGGCAGAACTTTATTTATTTTTTAGCGGGGAGCATAACATGTGAAAACCCAAAGTCCACGCTAGTTGGGGTATGCCGTATCTTTTTTTGTTTTGTTTTTTGGCCGTGTTACTGTTTTTTTCTGTTTATGTCTTCCGCTGCAACCCTGCAGTTCGGGAGGAAATGTGTTCCTTTCGTTCTTTTGAAATTGCGTGTGATTTCATGTGGTTCTCGTTCTCCTCCTTCCAGGGGACATCATTTTTAACGCCCGGTATCCCGACCTACCGCCAGATTTTATTTTCGGGGAGGATGCGGAGTTCATACCGGAACCCTCGGAGCTCCCGGTGCGTATTCTGCTGACTTTGACCTCGACTTTCACCCCACATGACCTGCAGCGGCTCACCTGAAGTGATGTTACCATCATATTTGCTTTTTTTTTTTCAAGTGATTTAATTGGTATTTTTATTTATTTTAAAACACTACTGCTTCTTATAAAGTCCTTGTTGAACGGCTTCTTTTGGTTCAATGGTTGATCTGTGATTATTTTTTTGACGAATCGGTAAGGCTGCTTTTTTATTTTTATTTATTTTATTTATTTATTTTTTTCCTTCTTCGTCTCTGTGCGATTCACCTTTACCCCCGCGTCTTTAATCGCTGGGCAGGTTTTCAACTTGCTGACTTTGGCCCTCCTCTGGGGGCCAACGGGAGGAGAGAGTTCAAGGATTGCTTCACTGGAAGGGGCCCTCGGTTCACCAGAGGCAGTCACAGGTTCTAGAGCGGTGAACAAAGGGGAATGTGGTAATAGTTGACAGTTGAGCATAATAAGAAGAGAGGCTTTGTTGTGACGCCCTGTTCTGTTGAATCTAATATTAACGTGCCCCGAGTTACGAGCACAGCAGCCCTAAGGCGTTTTTTTTTTTTTTTTTGCAGAAGCGCAAGGCCAAGGCTCTGTGTTGACTTAACATAATTACTCGTTGAGGCCAGCGATAGCAAGTCAACTGTGAGGTATGAAATGAAAAAGGTGTCATGACAAACTGAAAGCAGAGATCTAAAACCAAGCAGAGATCTAAACCATTGTTATGGTTCCTACTGATTCCAGTTCATATTGATTCCAGTGCAGACAAGACAGATTTCAGTTTTCATTTCCCCTTCCTCCTTGTTGGAAGAAACAAAACAAGCAAACATCCAAAGCTAGAACATTGCCATGCTTATGGCAGTGGATCAGAATACGGTAGCACCAAAAAAAAAAAAACCTTGAACAAGTAACCTTATTCTTTTCGGAGAAATACAAAACCCTCAAACCCCTAATGCGTGAGAGTCGAACCTTCAGCCCGACCGAGGTACGCCCAGCCCGTGCAACCCCCGCCCACCCTGACAGTGGGACTCCCAGCGCCAACACTTCCCTCATCCCTGTCGGTCCTCCGGGGCGGCCCGCAGCCCGCTGACCCGGCGCCGTTTGTCTCACAGAGAGACGCTGTGCGGGCCGCGGACAAGGCGCCGCCGCCGCCACCGTTTCCACCGGGCCCTGGGCCCGCGCCGCTCTCCGCCGGGGCTTATTTTACCCCCGGCCTGAGCGCGGACCAGCCGAATTCCCCCGGCTGTGTCACAGTCTGGGAGACGAGAGGCGAGTATTGCTCACCGTCTCATAATTCCAGCTGTGCACATAAGGGGAAGTACCTGGCCTGGCTCGGCCGCTTGTGGTTCTGTTTATTTTTCTCTCTCTCTTTCTCTCTCTCTCTCTCTCTCTCTCTCTCTCTCTCTCTCTCTCTCTCTCTCCCTCTTGTGTTTTTTTTTTTTTTTCTTGTTTTTTTTTTTTGCTGATGTTTATTGTTGGCTTTTGTTTTCGGACGGTGTGTCTTGATCTTTCTTCATGGGCTCCCAGGCCTTTTTTCCTCTTCCTCTTTGCACTAACTTTGACATGTTACACGTTACAAAACCTTGACTTATTGCCCCCCCCCCCCCCCCCCCCCCCCCACACCCCCTGAAATTGTTCCTGTGAGGCAATGTTTGGTCATGTAAATGTAATGGAAGAGTAGCACAAACAAGAGCAACCTTTTTTATTTGTTGCTGAACTATTCAGCCACCTAAATTAGAAAATTGTCTTTCATTAGGGTTTGTTTTTTTCCGTACACACACAAACACACACATGACACTCTTTGTGAAAACGGGGTGAAACCAACAGTGAATTGCGTGTTAAACGCTCCCCGGTAAAGCACCGGAGGTGGCTTTGCGTGCGTTTCTCCATGGCCAAAGCGATTGCTTTCTGGCTTTTTTTCTATCCAAAGGGGGGGAAACATTAAGCTAATTTTAGCTGCTCTCCCAATGCCTAGTAAAATTCCTCATGTCTCAGCAACATGTTCATCTTGTTTACAGCCGGCCAAGGGTATCATTAGTCCTCTCTCTTTCGCCATGTGTTGGGCTTTTTCTCTCTCTTTCTGTTCCGTCCAATCAAGGCACAGTGATGCCGCTAGTCATTCATGTTGCTGTTTAAAGACAAAGGCCGCTATCCCTGTTGTGGAAAAATAGTGCAATATCAAGCTAATGGCGCACATTAGTGTCAGATGATGAAAGGTCTTGATGGTTTCATTGAGACGAGACCATGTTCGTAATTAGACGTGACGTGACGTGATGTGACGAAATTATTCTACAGCAGACCCGACTTACCGAGTCACGCGTCGTCGTAGTGATGGGCGCCGCGCGGAACGCCTGGCGCACTTTTTTTTTTTTTTTTTTGCGTTAAGTAAAGTGGCTCCGCGAACACACGGTGCATAATTACAGTCGCGGCGTTTGGAAGAAAAAAAACGCGCTGCCCTGTTTGTTCTCCGATTGGAGCTGCGACTCTTATGTGATTAAACCATAGACTGTATATATAATATGGACAAACCCTCCGTGACGTCACCCATAGCATTCTTAACAGCGGAGATGAAGCCTAAAATTGAGCTTCTGGGCGCCACCATCTTGGACATTTCAGTCTGTGTTCTAAGCCCGCCTACCTCCGGCCAGACCAATCAAAGCCTCGAATCCGTGAAGGTCATGCCGTGATGACAGATGACAGCTGCCAATCAAGTTGACCACGCCCTTAATTATTCATAAAATAAATCCTTCTCTGTGCATTAAAATAATGGATTCTAAAAAAAATCACCCCCCTCACAGTTGTCATGGACTCGAACACTATTGAAAGACGCCAAAACCGTTTTTTGAACCAGGCTGTAAACATGTTTATTTTGGCTGTAAAGTTGGACATTTTAACATGGGTGTCTATGGGAGTTGACTCCGTTCTGCAGCCAGCCTCAAGCGGCCAGTCGAGGAACTGCAAGTTTTTGCACTTCCGCATGGGCTTCATTTTCAGCATGGAATGTTGCCGCTTGGATTAAACACACTTATGGTTTAATGGTACGCCTGGCGGTCGCCGGGCAGCAGGCGAGCCACAGGACACACAAATAACCCTCCTGGCGGCACGCACGCGCACACACACACACACACACACACACACACACACACACACACACACACACGCGCGACTGTCCCACGAGCCGTGGAGTACACGCCGCTCGCGCGGCTCGGGGTCGAGGGTCCCCGTCCATCGCCGCGCGCGTGTTTTTTTCCCGTGGGTTGTGACTGGCGTGCTGCTGCTGCTGCTGCTGCTGCTGCTGCTGCGTGGCGGGTGGCGGCGGCGGCCATAGGCTTAATGAACATCAAACAGTCACTCGGACTGACTGGCCGCAGAGGGCCCGACTCAACATCTGGATCGCTTTGAAATTTGTCGGCCTCCCGCTTAATTTGTTGTTAATTGGCCTCGTAAAAACACACGAGAAGCGGAACGATTGCCGCCGACAAGGAAACTGCTCGTCAGGCGGGTTTTTTTTTTAGCGTGGGGGGGGGGGGGGGGGGGGGGACGAGAGGGAGTCTTTGTCATTTTAAGGTTGAAAATAACCTCTTAACCACCAGACGACGGCCCCTTTTAACTCCAGCCGCCACTGCGGCCACACTTTGTCAATTACAGCCAGAAGCTTTAATTGACCCCCGGAGCCGACTGGAAAAGCAACGTTGTATATGAAAGGACAGACGGGGTGGGGGGGGGGGGGGGGGAGTTACACTCTGGAACACTTTTACAGTCTTGTTTGTTTCCTCTTAGGTACGGGAATGCGGGGAAATAAACTTTACCGTCAGAAACTGTAAACTCCTTGGGCACAGAGAGTTATGAGGGCCATCTTGTTTGGGTTGGGCTCCTGTGTGTGTTTGCGTCTGCTCGTCTGTGTGTGTCTGCGTGCACGCGCGCAGCATGTGGGAGCGAGCCAAATTTGCATGTTCGCCGTGAATTATTTGATGTTCGTACTGTTCCGTGTGTTTGTAGGTGCAGTTTAGGCGGGGGCTTTGGAAGGTGTGAGTTCTGCAGGGTTTTTTTTTTTTGCGAGGTCACTCGGGTTGAAGGCTGTGTTTCCTGTTTGAAAAGATACCTGACGGTATATATTTCTATATGTGTCCCTGGCTGCACAGTGAGCCGTATCTGTCCTTAGTTTTCCTCCCATTTATGCATGCGTGTCACCCTTCGCGATCTGGTTGCGTGTATTTTCTTCATTTCCTTAATACGTTTTTTTTTAAGTTTTTTTTTAAACTCTTACTCAATTTGAACGCGAAATGATGACGCGGCCGGCGGTTACGCTCCCTCCGAGCCGCTACCCCGGCGATACCGCGGCTCAGCACACCCTCACTCCCTTTTCCCAGGGAGTTGGTCGGTTAGCGTGGGGGGGGGGGGCCCGTAGCATGAGAGCTAGCCCAGCCGTGTGACCCGAGCGGGGGAGTGGGATTGGACAGGGGGGGGGGGGGGGCGGGGGGCGGGGGGGCGAGTGTGTGGTGGTAGCTAACAGCCAGGTGTGGGTGGTGGTGGGTGGGGGGGGGGGGACACTCGGGTTAGGAGAGAGGCCGCTGGGAGGTGAGTAGGAGCAAGGGAGGTGGGGGGGGGGGGAGAGGGAGGGAGGGAGGGAGGGAGGGGAGGGGAGGGGAGAGGCCCGGGCTAGGTGGAGTGTGCAAGGCGGTTTGCTGCCTCTTGCATCACTTTCTTCCTCGTTCGTTCCCCTGCCTTCTTCTGACTCACCCATTATTGCTCACTCTTGTCTTGTAGTTTGGCTTTGGTTCCCCTTCTTTCGAGTGTCCAGTAAAGAATGAGTAACCCCCTTAGGATAACCGGGTTTTCGGGATTACCCTTTGAACTTTTGACCACACAGGTTGTTTTCTTAGTGTTTATGTTTTGCGAATGAAACGAAAAAACGAAAAAAAAAAATTCTTGTTGATAGGGAAGACAAAGCGAATACAATTATACGTGTTTAGCTCGCTAAACCAAACAACTCTGTTTCCCCATCTCATTACTGAAATAAATTAAAAGAATCTATAATCTCCCGTTAAATATTGCATTACAGTCAAACGTGCAGAAATGGCCGACTGACATTATTCGTGCTCCCTCTATGGTGGACAGCCATGAAATAGTGTGTGCTACTGAACGCTGGTGCATGCATGAGCTCTGTTATCCCAAAGTGGCCCTTGCGTGCTCCTATTATTTGCATGGTCTTCTTTCCCCCCCTCTTTGTCTGTAATGTATCATTTTTCTGGTCTAGACTTGCCCTGACCTCCACTTAGGCCATAAACCACATTTTGGGAGTTTCCCACACACGTGTGTGTGTGTGTGTGTGTGTGTGTGTGTGTGTGTGTGTGCGTGTGCGTGTGTGTGTGTGTGTGCGTGTGTGTGCGTGTGCGTGCGTGCATGCATTTGCAAAAGCCAGGGGTTAACCTGGGTCTCCTTGGCCACACCAAAATGCAACATCAACATGTCCCCGCTTATCCAAACTGAACCATTACGCTCCCTGGAACAAGAAGCAAGCTCTGTCTAGTTTCACTGGAAATTCCAGAATTTTTTTCCCCCCTAGTGTCGCTTTCAGTGTAGGTGTTGTGGCCAGGGGATGTGCGCTGCTTCACATGTACGGTACAGTCAGCAAGTTCAGCAGAACTCTGCACCATGCGGGCAACCCTTGCGTACTCATCTGATTTTCCCACTGATTCCACAGCAATAATGACAGAATAGATTTCTGCTCCGTGTTTCATCTTGTCAGGGCGCAACTTTTTTTGCAACAAATCTGCCAGCTACTACAGACGTGTAGTTTATGGCAGCCATAACAATTGCCTACTAAAAGACTCAAATCGGCCACTAAAGGACAAATTTACGACGGGAAGATGTACTTTGGGACTGCGTAAATGTACTGCGGGACTGGAGCCAGTATGCGTGCATTGTGTTGCCTTCTTCGGCGCCGCTGGAAAACATTTTTATTTGTTCGAGTCTCTTTCGCAACCAGAGCATTAAAGTGACCTTGGAGCGGGAGGGGGATTGCCATCAACAGGATACGACTGCTTATCCTCCTGTTTTGTTTAGTTTGTCAGTCTTCTTCCGCTACCTTCTGCACATCATTGTCAGATTTACATTCTGCGAGAGTTTTGCGCGTTCGCAAAACTTTTTGAGAGGTTGCCGCGGTAACCGGGTAACCTTAAGCCTCCTGTTTCCGTGGCTGCCGCTGCCGTTTTTTTTATTTTATTTAATCTGCCGCCGGCGCCCATGCATTCGTACCCGAGTCCCTGCCCATGTTGGTGCTGCTGCTCCTCAGAGAAGCTGCCGTCTCGCACACGCACGCACGCACGCACGCACGCACTCACACACACGCACACACACACACACACACACACACACACACACACACACACACACACACACACTGAGTCACTTTCAATTTGCTGCCTGGTGAAACCCGAGCCCATGGATGCCAGGGCCCGGCGCTTCCTATCCGTTCAGTCGTCAAGCCGTCCCCAGTCGCCGGCGCAACAATGGACCTCCGATGGCCCGCGAAGGGTTAGGCCGACCCGGGCATAGCGTACCAACTGTTGCTCCCACTTCCTTCCCGCGCCAGGGGAATAATGAGTTCCAGCTTTTATTAGAGTGTGTTACTGGCGGGCGTCACGGACGGCTTTGCTTTTAGTGGACAAGTCATTGTTTGCCTCCAAAAATGTTGGACGAGAAGACTTTTTTTTTTTTTTTCGTTTTTTTTTTTTCGTCTTTTTTTTTTTTTTTTTCTCAAGAAATTCCGAGAGAGTGGCCAAGACCAACTTGGCCACATTATCGGCTCTCCCAGCGCCAGGGCAGTGGGTGAAGGCGGCGGCCAAAGCATCACAATTAATTAAAAAGAAAAATGAAACAAACGATTGTCTCCCAACAAGTTGTTTCGCGTTGGACCCAAGAGCTACGATGGCTTGCGTGGCATTAAAACACCACGGGATGGGAACGCCAAGTTTCCTCAACACATGACAAGAGCAATTTAGTGTGATCTTAGACTTGGCACTCTCCGCGGCAAAATAGGGTGTGAGCCCACACTAGAATTAGGGACTCTCAAGAGATTAATTTAATGCGGAAGTTTTGTAATGCCTCACATTTTCAAGTCTACAGCGGTTTATCGGATCAGGTTGCCAGTATCTAGAAAAATCACATTAAAGCCATTTAAAACGAACATCTTCTTTTGGCCTATATAGTTATCTTACATTCACACATGTCAGTCCCTTTCTCCTTGGCCTTGTATTCATGTTGGATTGAACGCGGTTCAGACGCGATGGCACGGAGCGCCGTCGTTCTGTCTGCCGGGTCTGTTCAGTTGTCGGAGTGTCCAATTCAGGTGTGCGTCTCGAGGAACACACACACACACACACAGGTGTTATTTTGTCATTTCTTCGCTATTTCCGACTTGCCCGAGATTACGTTGACAAGACGAGGACGTAACGTTGACATTGACGAGACGAGGTGTAATCGGACGAGACGCGTGTCTCTCCCAGATTACACCTTGTGCTCCGTTTAAATTAATGGAACTGAGTTAAAACCGTCATGTGTAAACCATTAATTTTTAGCTATGAACCCAAAGCCATTGGCTCAACTTTTTTGCCCGCAATTGAATCGATGTCGAATAGTGGTTTAATGGAGGATACATTAATGGATGTTTGCTTCGGATTCTGTGTTTGAAAAAAAGATGCCAATTCTTAAAAGTCACCAGTTTTAAGTGCCTTTTGAATCGCGGTATGTGTGAAGCTATTTTGACCTTTTTTTATTAGCTTCACATTAGCTTGGACACTAAAATTGCACGATTAATCCCCCCAAAATATTTGAATCCTATTTAATGCTGTTGTGGCCTTGATATTAAATCATAATGTGATTAGGTAATGCGATTATGAATTGCTTTCCATACATGCATGTCCCCTATTTTCAGACCTGGAAGGTATCTGTGGCCTATCTATATACGAGCGGTAGGGTTTTTAGCAAAAGCCAAGTTGAGGCTTAATAATTTGACACACAGGTTTAACCAGTAGATCTTACTGTGGCAAAATAATCGGATTATAAGGCCCAAATTGAGCCAGTAAATATTGGTGATATGACAAGCCCCATTGTGTCCTCATTTAAAGCAAGTAGTGTGGCGCTAAAATGTTTCATCAACAGTGCATTTAAAGAAGCTTTATGTGCTGTTCCCGGAATTTGCATTCAAATAACGCCAGGTCTGAAATAGTCGATGTCCTACCCTATACTTAGGCCTACTGTTTTACGGCCATTTTCCATCCTTTCCTCGTTCCCCGTCCCTGTAAAAATTACAAAAACACAAAATTACAAATGACAAAAAAGCCACCCATCCCTTTAACCCTGTAACATCACAGAACAAACCAAGTTTGTTCTGTAATTGTGGACAATTAATACACTTGTGCACAGTAAGTGAAACGATAAAAGACCAAAATAGATCCCAGCAAGCTCTGACAAATAAAGGGTGAACTTTGCCACTCGGTATCTAGTGTTGAGCATGTTGGAGCGGAGCATTCATCAGAGCATATAAATCAATGTGGGGTCAGAATCTGTACATAAAGGGCACTGAACCACATTGCACTGTGGTTGGGTGCTTTTTATATCCGAAGAGTGACATCACGCTATCGGGGCATGCTCGTTGCCTTGTGCCGTCATTCGGAGCCGTCAGCGATTGCCATTGGTTTATCCTGAAAATCAGGCCTCGCATTCCAATTCCATTCAAGTGCGTGCAACTTTTTTTTTTTTTTTTTTTTCGGGTCATCATTTTCGTGATGCCAGCAGTGGCTCTCTCCGGTTTCAGTTTGACAGCCAAGGCGACCAACGCCCTTAATCGCCGCGCCGTAATTCCAACCCAAACGTCTCCCCCGATCAATAGAGGCGGTTAACGTGCACACGCATTCCTTCGGCCTTGGCCTACTTGTCTGAGCTCAACGGCTCATCTCTCGCTGCAGCCCGGCATTTGTGTTCACACCGCATCATGCCTCCTCCTGCTCCTCCTCCTCCTCCTCCTCCTCCTCTGTCTCCCTCTCCCTCTCCAGTCCTCCTTTCTCCTCAGCCAGAGTTTCAATGATCCTTTATGTCACAACCCTGACACAGCACTTCCTCAGTCTCTCTGCTCGCTTTCAGATCGCCCATGTCCCCGGGGCAGCAGGCTGCCTCTTTTGGACAATGCCTGTCCTTGTTTGACTCTATATTCCATTCCCCTCCTCCCCCCCATCCCCCCAACACACACACACACACACACACACACACACAGACAGACCATGTCGGGATTCCCGGTATTACTGGTAACCGCTGGTCTGGATGGGTATGATGAGGTCACTAGTTACATGTGTCTAGCCCTTGCTCCCTTGCCTCCTTCCCCAATGGCCGGAAAAGAGGGTGTGTGTGCGTGTGTGCGTGCGTGTGTGTGCGTGTGTGTGTGCGTGTGTGTGTGCGTGTGTGTGTGCGTGTGTGTGTGTGTGTGTGTGTGTGTGTGTGTGTGCGCGTGTGTTGTGTGTGTGTGCGCGTGTGTTGTGTGTGTGTGTGTGTGTGTGTGTGTGTGTGTGTGTGTGTGTGTGTGTGTGTGTGTGTGTGTGTGTGTGTGCGCGTGTGTGCGTGTGTGTGTGTGTGTGTGTGTGTTTGTGTGTGCGCGTGCGCCTGCGTGTGTGCGCAACAAACAATGCAGTCTTTCTATGTCGAGCCAATACAGCGCCGGCTATGAGGACAAAGGCAGACAGACAGTGGAACAAGTTGATGCAAGTCAAAGGCACGTCCTGTGCTTGTTCCACCTGCGCTGTGTGTGCATGCGTGTGTGTGCGTGCATTCGCATTAATTGAGCCGATGGGCGGCGTAGATTATTACTTAATAACTACTCCTTGAACCAACACTGCCTCACACACACACACACACACACACACACAGAACTGAAACCACAATGTTCCCAGTCTTAGGTACTTTACTTTAGTTTTGTCCTTGATTCACATCGGGGTTTAATTTCCCAGCAACACGTCGACCAACAAGTGTTGCACGTCTAAACCGGTCATGTTTTTCGTGTGTTCAGAGGCACTTTTTAAGTCCTCCAAGGATCGACTCTTGTTTTGGCCTGAAGCAGAGTCCCAAAAGAGGGTGTCCGCGTTCTCATTGGCCAGGTCGCCAACGCCAGAAAGGATGGCTTCCCGTGCGTCAGATCCAGGTCACACACGCAGTCAACTCAAAAGGTGAAAGAGAGCAAAGTGATGAAATCGCAGAGGAGGCGGTAGGGGGAGGGGGGGGGGGGGGGGGGTCGAGGTGGGGGAGATGGGGGAGGTGGGGGGGAGGGTGGGGGGGGGGTTTCCTCCCTACCAGCCACCTCACGGGGCGGCCGGGCCCCCCCCCCCCCCCCCCCCCCCCCCCCCCCCCACACTGAACCCGGCCCACAGTTTATTAGACCTGACGTGCTTCCCGCAATTTGGTTTCCGCGCAGTGTTGCACGCATTAACGGACTGCTCCCGAGATCGGTCGCGCATCGGCGCACAGGCTTCCCCCCCCCCCCCCCCTCGGAGGGAGAGGGAGGGAGAGGGAGAGGCCGCGGCCGTCCACCGGAGTTAGCCCGCATTTATGTCAGCGCTGGTCACTCATTTGTGACAGGTGGTTGCGTGCATTTGCCAACACCCCCCCCCCCCCCCCCAGGTCTGTTGGTCGAGCTAGTCCCTGGAGCAGAAAAGCCACCGATGGGGGTAGAGGGTTAACTGTGCACAACAGACCATTTAGACTGTGAAAAAAAATGTGTTGAATGTACTTTTGTTTTAATGGATGTAATTATCCCCTATGTAGAAATGAAGAGTTGTTTCTTTTTTTTTTGCACCCTTGACGTCTAGCCTAGCCCTTTACAGCACAACAAAGATGTGCCTATTACAAGCCTCTCTCTCTCCTGGTGCAGGTTTTAGCTTGCTTATTTCATGATAAGTAACCATTCAGTATCGCACATCTGGTGGGGAAAGAGGACTCTCATCGGAACTTTTTTCACAATGAATCAACCTAAAATGGTCTTGCCATGCTCATTTGACTGTCAAACATCTGTTCTGTGCTTTTTTTTTTTCTTCATTTCTTTCGTTTTTCCAGATTACGAACGAAAATGATTCTCCCAACATATTTGGGCTGCCTCCAAACCAAACAAAACAGAAACATAACTCGCTTGCAGCGCTGTTGTGTCTTTGTTCCTTTGCATAGATCCTGAGATTCCCGTCTGTCAAAGCACCCAAGCCCCCCCCCCCCCACCACTTTGTACTAAAAAGGCAAACGCACGCGGCAACGCAAACTTTTCTGGTGTCGAGCCTGGCGGCGTGCCCGGCTTATCTCAACCAAAAAGTGCTGATATAAAAAAAAGTACCAAAAAAAGTATTGGGGGCGGGGGGGGGGGGGGGGGGGGGGGGGGGGAATGAATCAAACGTCCATCTACCTTTTTCCGTGACCCATTCTCCATCGCCCCCCGTGTGTCCTTCCCCCCCCCCCAGCACCTGGTCCAGTGGGACGCCGGGGACTCGGAGTGCCTACTGCGGCTGGTCAAGGAGCTCATCCAGCAGTACCACCACTACCAGTGCCAGCGGCTGCGCGAGAGCTCCCGGCTGCTGTTTGAGTACGACAGCCTGCTGGAGGAGCCCAGCTACGGCCGCAACATGGAGGTCTACGCCGGCCGCAAGAACAGCTGGGTACCTACCGGCTCCAGTCTAGCTTTAATTTTTTTTTTTTTTTTTTAAAGATGGAGGGACTAGGTGGAGGCGGGGCTATAGGTTTTCTTTTTTTTAATCTGATCTGATTTTAAGAGCTCACATGTAATTTTATCTTAATTTAGGTAAATCTATTTATTGTTTATAGACTATAGTCAGGTTTTTTTTTTATCACACTCCTCTATCCCCTTGTACTGCTGGTCAATGTGAATTTCTCCTAAGGGGGATTAATAAAGGAATATCTTATCTTATCTTATCTTCTCTTATGAATCAACCCCCCCCCCCCGAGGGGAAATTAGATTTTTTTTTTTTTTTTTTGGATTACAACGCACAATGAAACAAAGAGCCTGTGAAAGATGGCTCGCAGTAAAAAATAGGAATAAAGTCGCAGCAGAATCCAAAATAAAGTGATCAAAACTATTCCAGTGCAGTGCAGTGTGCAGTGCAGCCCATGTTGGCGTGGGAGCGTGTGCCAGTGTGCACAATGCCAGCGAATTCCCGTCTTTGTTTTTGCCTTCGTGCGCCGCCGTGTTTAAGTATTGTTCCTCATTTTCCAGACGGGAGAGTTCTCCGCACGCTTCCTGCTCAAGCTTCCTGTGGACTTCAGCAACATCCCAGTCTATCTCCTCAAGGTACCACCTGCCCTACCCCGGCACTGTTCCCCACATGTACTCACATGTACCTTGCTCTGGGGCAATATATACATACAGTATATGTATATGTATATATGTATATATATATATGTATGTATATATATATATATATATATATATGTATATGTATATATATATATATATATATATATATATGTATATGTATATATATATATATATATGTATATGTATATATATATATATGTATATACATATGTATATACATATGTGTATATATATATATATATATATATATATATATATATATATATATATATATATACATAATCTTAATTGCAGACTTGCCTGTCTAAAAGCTGTCTTTCTGTTACTTTTGCCTGTTGTATTTCCACATATTACGTTCTCCACATATTATTTCCCGCGTGTCTCCTTGTGTTTATCCAAGCAAGCAACACTCGCCACCTATCGACACCAATCACGTGCCTGAAGGAGCATGGAGTCTGGATTATAGGTTGATTTCCCCCGTCACTCGTAACTTGCGTATATTTGGCTAATCGTTGCGTCTGGTTGTTACCGCGTTGCCTGAAATCGAACAAGGCCGCGCTTGTGTTGTGCAGCCGTCACAAAACGAGAACCTCCAGTCAACATTGATTCAGGGTGAGGAGTGTCGCATGGTAAATGCCAAAGCCGACTGCAGATAATTAAAGTATGAATAAAGGGCAAACAATGGGTACGAGACGTACACGTGAAGATCCCGTTGACTTGGAAGGGGATTTGATTCCCCCCCACCCCCCCACCCCCCCCCCATAGAACATGCGCTAAAGGTACTTATCCTGTGTAGCGTCGAATACAAAAAGGCTTAATGAAGTGTGTGTGTGTGTGTGTGTGTGTGTGTGTGTGTGCGTGTGCGTGTGTGTGTGTGTGTGTGTGTGTGCGCGTGCGCTGATGTGCGCGTGCGCGTGCAGACTCTGGTCTCGGGGCCTGTGAGTTGACTAATCAGCAGCCCCGTCACTCTCAATCTGCTGTGAGCCGCGCACTGTCTGCAGGCTGCTCAGACCCATGCTTGCTCTTTCTTCATGTCTTTCTCTCCTTTCTCTCTCTCTTTCTTTCTGTCTTTCTTTTTTTTTCATGTCGGATATTCACGGAGGCTTTGACTCCCGACCCCCGCCTTAGGAGGGAGGTGTGGGGGGGGGGGGTGGGGGGTGGGGTGTCCTTGGGAGGGAATGATTGTTAAACATAAGGAAGCCCAACACATTGGCGATCATGCGGACGTGAATCTCTTCTCCTCGCGTCTCGGTCTGCCCATCTCTGTGGACGTCTGGGTCTCGTGAATTCGTTTTTTCACCTTCCCCTTGCATTCGGTCAGTGCGTCGTGGTCCTCTCGCTGTTCTCTTTCCTCATTTGCAGGCGGTGTGCAGGAGGCTATAGACGCCAGCCCTCACCAACATTTTCTTTATCTTTTCCTCATACTCTATGTATTTTAAGCATGGTATTTACGAGGCATTTCAGGCTTGCATGCGAGTTGCACACACACACCCCATTCGTATTATGCTTATAGCTTCACACACACACAGACACACACACACACGCACACACACACAGACACACACCTACGCACACCCACACACCCGCCCACTAGGAGCTAGCATGCAATCAAGGTGCTGTGTGTCAGCCGATCCATGGAAACTCCATAGGGGCTCTCAGGCGACTGTGCGCCCTTACAGAGGGAAAGGTAATGAACGCGGACTCACACCTTCGCACGCCCACGTCTAAATGTGCGGCAGTCAGTACGGCTGACCTGAATTCTCAAGGCGACAGTTTCAACACAATTTCTTCAATCAATGTTACCGCTGTCTCGAGTCCACTTCTTTTTTTTTTTTCGTACGCTACTTTCAATGTAAAAAACAAAAATACAAAAAAAAAACACACACTTATGCCAATGTACTGCACTTAAATCACACGTCTCCGAATCACTTGTCGGCTCGTGATGTCCATTATTACAGCCCAGTGGTGTCAGGAGCGATTATGGTTCGGGGACTCCTGCATCACTTCTACGTTCTCGGCCCAGCTAACACAAGCGTGTTAGCTGGGCTCTCTGTGCAGATATTCCGGGGACGGTCGCTGCGTGTCCGCGGACATCATGCGTCTTGTTGCTCCGGCCTCATGGGCGGACGAGATGCAGCGTGGCCCTGTTGAATGGGCTGCCGTGCGGGCCCAAACGGTCAGGCCTCGTCAGGTCGACTCGCGTGGTGCACTCAAGGCTACAGCTAACAGGCAGCGGCTAGCCCTCGTGGACTGTTGACTTGACACTTGACTCGGTTTGGGGGATTTGCCAGTTCTTTTTTTCTGCGTTTCCTTTCCACAAATGAAATGTAAAGCTATGTTTAATTAATCCATGTGTGTATCTATATATTTATATCTATATCTTTGTATTTTCTGTGCACCGTGTCTCATGCAGAGTTGCAGTACATTGCACAATGAGTCAACAATGTGACTTCTTACTTCTGACAAGCAGTTAGGCAGGTTTTGACCTGTGTGTGTGTGTGTGTGTGTGTGTGTGTGTGTGTGTGTGTGTGTGTGTGTGTGTGTCTGTGTCTGTGTCTGTGTGTCTGTGTCTGTGTCTGTGTGTGTGTGTGTGTGTGTGTGTGTGTCTGTGTCCGTGTCTGTGTCCTGCCGTCCCTCTCCAATACTATCCATGTGTTTCCTATATGCATACCGGCGGTGTTGCGAGGGGCAGAACGGGAGCACCATCTGGCCTCGATGGCGGCGGGCAGCAGAGAGGGATGTTTGTGAGTGGGAGGGCCGCGAGGACGCCGCGCACCGGGCACGTCTCTGCACAGAACAGACGCCCGGAGCAAAGTGTCTCTCCCGCCGCGTTGCGTTGCGATGCTCACCAGAGTGGACAATACCCCCCCCCCTCCCCCGCTGCTCCCTGTCTCCAGCCCGACTGGGGTGGGGGGGGGCGAAACCCGCCAGCAGATTATTTTTTTGCCACGAGTTCCACGGCAAGACCTGGGAGGCGCCGCCGACGTGCAGGGAGACGGACGCGGGTTTGGGTTTTTTGAGACGCCACCGTTGACCTCTCTGGTGTGCCGCGGTGCACTGGACTCGTGGGTCGAACGCGCCCTGCGCTCGTCCACCGTTGATTTTTTTATTTTTTTATTATTTGTATTTATTTTTGCGAGGCCTTCTCATCTCACAGTGACCTTTGACCTTCAAGTTTCACCCAAGTCCTCGTTTATGTCTTCATCCGGGCGGGGTGTTGTAATAGGGTGGGTGGCGGATGTAGATGACCTCCTCTTTAACTAGTGAAGGTGATAACATAAAGCTCAAACGTAAGTTGCCACATAGTTTTCTCGCCTTTTTTTCCAAGATATCTTTCGCAGTATCGGCTTCAAACTTACTTCACCTGCGAGTGACAAATGGTTTCTCGCACTGTACTAACCCCATTGTACTAACCCTTTGTGTAGTCAACTCTTGAAGTACTCTCATCTATTGAGAGCAGCTAATGGCCATGGGGATAATAAGAAGTCAAGCAAGCAGCTTGCAAATTCAGGTATTGCACCATTGCATTAGTGAGCAGCTATTAGTCATCATTTTGAATTCCTCATAACTTAATGTTGCAATACGTACAATTTCAACAAGGTTGCAGCTTCAAAATATATATGGATATATATGCTAGCTATTAGTCATAATTTTGTATTCCTCATAACTTAATGTTGCAATACGTAACATTTCAACAAGGTTGCAGCTTCAAAATATACATGGGTATATATGCTAGTTAGTAGGCGCTAGTTAGTAGGCGCTAGTTAGTAGGGGGTACACCTGACCGGCTGTGCAAATGTGCGACCCGGACTAGCGTAACTTGGTTGCCTGGGTGACGTGAGTGCCATGGGTTTCGGGAGTGGCGAGTACAATTCTTGTAAACAAAAAGCCAGGTACTTGCTTTTTCATCATTCTTTTTTTTTTGTGTATACATCAGGTATACAATGTGAATGAATCGGCAGCATTATTGAAATCACTATCCGTCACCGTCGACGACAGACACCTCCAGGTTATTGTGAGCTACGAGCCAGTTGAATGGTTACACAAGGCGACTCTCATATAGCGCAAGGCTCAACGCTCAAACTTTGCGTTTCGTCCTCCAACTTCCAATGCGTTTCCTATAATGCATTACAGCTGAAACAAACCGTCGTGTGTATATATACACTTATGTGTATATATATATATATATATATATATATATATATATACACCCCACCACCCACCTGACCTCTCGCTGTGATGTCACACGCCAGGCGCTCCGGCGTGCGGCGCGGCGCGGGGGGGTC
>JAXIVH010000014.1:2766658-2815075 GCA_036785325.1 Urophycis tenuis | reverse complement strand
GGATTAACACAATACATGCATATAACATGCATACATTGTTTCTGGGATATGTTACCATTTCATAACACTTCACTCCTCTTTTCTATGTTGTGAGCTGTCACCTCATATTTAGTTTCATTGCTCTGATTTCATGTTGTGACAAGCTCAAGTTTTAAATGTGAAGCCAGCCTGTAAACTAATTGAATCCTAATTTGCCTGTCCATCTAAGAATGTACTAATCTGTTGCAGAAGCAGCAATTACTAAATCAGAACTCAGAACTCAGAAGAACTTTATTGTCAAGTAGGTGTTCGCACCTACGAGGAATTTGCCCTGGTGGTTCGCGTGCAACAGTCAACGGTACAGTGAACGAACAACAAAACCAAAGATAGATGAACAAACAAAACAATTCAGACAAAACAATGTGCACCAACGGCACCAACACACCAAGGCAGCCGTCAATGGCGCCCTCTAGGTGAAGAGTGGCGTAACAGCATGAAGTCTTCTAAAACTGAAATCACATGTAGAGGCAAAAAACACTTGATGATTCCCCTCCGCCCGTGCTTGTTGTGTGTGTCACACGCAGTGGGCTCCAAAGGCACCGTGTTGAGCGTGGAGGTCAGGGAAGACCACCTCTCCAGAGCGGTGAAGAACTACAAGCGCTGGCGGTCGTCGTGGCGCATGCGACGCGGCGAGGAGTGGCCCGACAACGTGGATTTTCACCAGGACGACCTGCGCTCTGCCGCGCCACTGCTCGCCGGTCGGGGGTTCCATTCGGTGTGTTGGAAAGAAAATGACAACAACCACAACAACAACAACAACAACAACACAAAACTACAAATTGCGGTTCTTTGAGTGTTTTTTGTTTTTTTTATTCCGACAGTGAGAGCTCATTCATGAGGTTTTGACGTGGATTCCCGTCTGTTCGCAGGTGGCCCTGGATCTCATCAGTCCACAGTTGGTGTTGCCCACGGTCGTGCCACATCTGCATCCCGGAGCTGTGTGTGCCGTCTACTTGGCTAAGTGTGTGACATGAGCTTCCCCCGCAAGTGTACGTTTAGCCGATTGTGTCGAAACTGAAAAAAAAAACCTAAACAGAATACGCAAACAAACGAGGAGACGTCCACACACAGGTCGACTCTTGGAGTTGCCACGGGAGTTCCCTGTGATACACTTTAAAGACTTTGTCTGATAACACATACACAATATTTTTAGTTTAGTGAATTATCCTTAAGCCATCTACAGTGTAGCGTTTCACACATTATTCATTCACATTTACATTTAGCCAGTCGCTTTTGTCCAAAGCCACTTACAATCAGTACATTTGTGGGGGATCGACATGTGGACAGGTTGGGGGTCAAAGTCAAAGTGCCTTTGATGTCGATTCCTTCACATGACAAGACATACAAAGGAGTAGAGAGGATGTTTCTCACTCTCCCACGGTGAAAGAGATAAAAGTGCACAGGCACAACAGACAAGACGAGACATTCCTAATACTAAAAGCAAACATACAATTTCAAACAGATAAGATAAAAAGGTAAAATAAATATGCAATGTCGGAATCTACTATTCCGACTACCCACTGAGCTACTGCCGCCCACATCCAGAACCCACCCACCTTATTCCACGTCATATTCACTGATGCTTTTGTCTGTCTTGCCTGACTGATGATTATATCATAATATGCCCAAGTCAAATTGCAATGCAATGGGTCACACCGACAAACTCTCCAACGTCACGCTTGCGTCGAACCCTCAGCATCACGCAGGTCGTCGACCTGCTGGACGCCATCCGCAGCGCCTCGCTCCCCCTGCTGTGCGAGCGCATCGTCGAGGTGCCCGTCAGGGATTGGCTGGTGGCCCCGGCGCGCCACAAAGGCGGGGAATTCTGCACCAGGAAGTCCCCTCTGGCCAACGGAGAGCAGAAGGAGGAGCCGAGTGGAGCGGAGGAGGAAGGTGAGACGAAAGACGAACCGTGGCGGCGAGATCGCGCGGGGATCGTGTTTCATTCTAAATCCGTTTTCTGTGTTTTTTCAGAAGAGGCCAGCGCCGCCACAGACGAGCGGCAGTTTGGAAGCGTTCCCTACATTGCCAGACCGCACCCGCTGCAGACGAGTCACACAGGTAACGGACCGTCTTGAGTCCAGACAGTTCAGGGCTGGACATGCCAGTTCATCGTCACATCTTAAGATCGCGCTGGTGGAACTTTACGTGGCATGATTTAATTTAATGGCGTTCGGTTCTTTTCACTTTCAGCATTCCTGGTGAAACTACGGAAGTATGTGCAGTAGCGTCTTTGCAAATGACGCTGGTTTTCTGTACACTTGGACTAATAAATGCAACTTGTGACCTACGACCCTTTATTTTTATTCAGATGTGTGGAGATCAGACAAAGATGATAGCACAGGCATCACCACAAGAATAAGATAAGATAAGATAAGTTATTGCTTTATTAATCCCCCTTAGGAGAAATTCACATTGACCAGCAGTACAGCGGGAAAGTTTGTGTTGGAGGGTTGGCAGCACTATGCCACAGGGAGGTTTTGTATGAGACACAATAATGACACAATTGACTGGAGACGACATGAAGGTGATGAAGTGTTCCTACCGTCTGTACTTAATTAGGTATTCACAGAGTATCTGTGGATACCTATTGTTTCTTTAGGGTTTGGTGCTCATATCTTCGCATTGCACGGGTAAAAAAGTTTTTAAAATTTGGCCCCCAAATGGATATCTGGGAAGAGCAGGTCCCCAAAAAATATGGGGTGTATCACCCATAGGGGGCGCTATAATTCACAGTCAAATTCAAACGATCAACCCCACCTCCCAGAATCCTTAAACTTCCTGAAACATGGTTTACACGCCATATTTTACATGCTGAACATTGTATCCTCTGGGATACATAATGTCCTCTGTACAATGAACATTTTGACAAAACTTCAAAAATGTTCTTCTACACTCAAGCGGTTTTGTGTGTGTGTGTGTGTTTTGGGAAGTAAGAAAAAGCTGTGCCCCTATGAACCATGTGTAATGGGCGGTCGTTGGGGGTGGCGGTGCGTGGGCTGTGAATACCTTTTGTGACTGCTGGCAGTCCTAGTTTAAGGCCCAACTCGAGAACGGCGGGTTAAAAGAACGCAAGCCATGACTCAGAGCTACATTTTAAACAAGGATGAGAGACTCGTGGGTTTATGTGAGTAGGAACCCATTTCAAACGAAACCTGGCTCCTCAAAAATCCATTAGAACACACGCTTCTACACGCACACAATTTGAGCTGAGCTGCGTCCCGGTCAAAAAAGCAATGCAGCAGTACTAATGGAGCAAAAGGACAGTCACTATGTAAAAATGAGTGTGGTACCTTCATAATTGACTTGTCCATCGCCATCAATATCAGCTTCCCTGATCATCTCATCGACCTCCGCGTCTGGCAGCTTCTCGCCAAGGTTGGTCATCACGTGACGCAGCTCAGCTGCACTGATATAGCCGTCGCCTTCGTAGGGTGGGGGACAATTCAGCCACGACACACACACACACACACACACACACACACACACACACACACACACACACACACACACACACACACAACCACACACACACACACATACACATACACACACAGGGACATGCCACATATTTCGGTCCAATACACACTTGTGATTGGTCAGTAGGAAGAAGACACATCTTTTGGAAATAAACTCAGGTTTTGTTGTTGCTTGTTTACAAGTAATAAAGTCAAAGTCGAAAACAAAGTCTTTATCTTTCATACTCGGTTTTCTCAACCTCCTATTTTGATAAATTTGTTTTATCCACGACGCCATCTTGCTGCACAACAAGTGTTGGGCCTGAGATTCGCTTTGGCACCAAATTGCTTTGGTCGGGTCCTGTTGACCCCGACTTGGCTGGCTGCTGCCGGATGGAACCTGCGCATCTCCATTGGATCCTTCAAGACTTCTCTTGATCTCCCCGGAAAGCACATTGCTGAGCTTGGTGCGTACATTGTGGTTACTCATGCTGCCTGAGTTTGGATTAGTTGTGGTAAAAAAACAACAACAACTACAACAACAACAACAAAACAAATAGCCAAACGTTTTGTCCTGGAAGGAAGAGAAGGCAGATATCAAAGTGAAACTGTCAGTCAAGACGTTGAACGTTGAGTGGTTGTGTGCACGCAAGGTATTGGACATCTCACACAGCAGGTTTACAGGAGAGTATAGTAAAACAATGGGCCGCTGTTGTCTGCTGTCACCTGACACCCAGCTGCTTCAATTCAATTGGACTGTTAAACATTGCTCAGCACTTGTCAAACAACCTTTCATTGAGTTTGTTATATTTCCATTTACATTTAGGGCATTTAGCAGACGCTTTTATCCAAAGCGACTTACAAAGAGGAGGTACATTTGTCATATGAAGGTGAAACATATAATTGCTGCTAATACAGTAAGAAAGTCACCAAAACAAGTTTCAAGCATTTCAATTGCTAGACAAAGCAAGGCGCCATTACAGGCGCCTTGCTTTGTCTTTTAAAACAACACGACTAACACTGGGTAAGGCATCGGAGCGGTCACTGGCAATCACTGCGTGAGTTATTACCTCTTACCGAGGTTTCTAATGGACGGTGTGGTTTTGTAGCTCCAGTGAGGGAGTTTAAAACCAGTGTGGATTTCTGCGTTAGCATTTGGGGTTACTGACACACAAGGAAACGTAACTAACTGCGTGCCCTGGTGCGGCTGTGTTTGTCTGTCTAATAATATTCATATCCTATGATGAAACATACATCAGTTCCACCTTGTGCAGTTGGATCCTGGCCTTTCTGACATGCAGGCCACAGTCTGTAAGGATCGGCAACGCCGCCTCCTCCACACTGACTCTCAGCACCGGTGCCCCCCAGGGATGTGTTCTCAGCCCCCCGCTGTACTCCCTTGCTCACCCACGACTGCACGACCACACACAGCTCCAACACCGTCATTAAGTTTGCTGATGACACCACCATCAAAAATTTTTAATCTTGAATCTTGAATCATGGGCTGCATCACTGACAGTGACACGAGTCTGCCTACAGAGCAGAGGTGAGAGCCCTGACATTGTTGTGTCAGGACAACAACCTCTTGCTCAACGTCGGCAAGACGAAGTAGCTGATCATGGAATATAGGAGGCTGCGGAGAGAGCGGCACCCCCCCCCGTCCACATCGGGGGCACAGCAGTGGAGAGGGTCCACCACTTCAGATTCCTCGGGATTAACATCAGCGAGGATCTGAGCTGGCCACAAATCACAGGTGTGGTCATGAAGGCCGTGAGGCAGCAGCTCTTCCTCCGGCGACTGAGGAGGTTCGGTCTGGGCGCCAGGATACTCATCAATTTCCACAGGTGTACTATTGAGAGTATCCTGGCCGGCAGCATCACGGCCTGGTACGGCAGCTGCACTGCCCTCGACCGCAAGGCTCTGCAGAGGGTGGTCAGGACGGCCCAGTGTATCACCAGGACCGAGCTGCCAACCATCCAGGACCTCTACAGCCAGCGCTGCAGGAGGAAGGCCCAGCGGATCCTCTCGGACCCCAGCCATCCCAGCCAAAGACTCTCCACACTCCTGCCATCTGGTGGACGGTACAGGAGCATACGGACCCTGCTGGTTCTGGCTACTGAACTGCTGATAACAACACTTGCACACACATACCATACACACATACATGATTGGACCCCCACTCTCACCCCCACCCACAAAAGCACCTGCTAAATGCCCTAAATGTAAATGTTATTATTTTATTGTTTTTTATTTTATTTTAATTTTCATTATGCAAATTTGAGTTCACCCGAGCTACAACAATTGGTATCAGGAAGGCGGGGCAGGTGGCAGGATAATTGCTGGAGAGACTTGCATGTTGTAAACAGCGAAGACAATCTGACACCCAGGTGAATAGTTGAAAGGATGATTTGTGGACTGCATGAATGAAGGAGATGGGGGCGTGGCAGACCGCCCGTGACAATATTGTCATTCAGCCAGCTGGCAGACATTATTAAGATATTTTATTCAAAGAATTTCCTTTTCAAGAAAATGTGGGTGTGGAAAGAAAGGTTTAAAATGATAAAGCTGCCAGGTTTCACCTGGTTTCACCATTTCTTCTTTGTCTCACGTGAGTGGAACAATCGCTCTTAACTCCGCCATGTTACGACAGGTCAACTTGCGCACATTAATTTGGAATCTATTAGCGAGCCATGTGTTATGCTGTGATTACTCTGAGTCTATTTGTGGGGCACGGGGTCCAGGGGACATCATCATTGGAATATTAAGCTCTTGCCACTCTAAGGTGCAGAACCTGGACAGGCGAATTCGACCGGAGAGATTCAACTGCACCGGGTAGGCTACGTCTTCAAAATTTTTCGTTTAATTCATATCCTTTTTGTCCTGGATATCAACTATATATGTTGGTTGTTCCTTGTCATTATTGACATAGGCAGCTATAATGCAAATGCTGTACCTTTTTAGAATCAACCCAAGTAAATGCGTTTAAATGACAATAAAAACAAAGACAGGTGTCCTGTCTTTCATCTCCTGTATTATATTTATTGTAACTTTAACTACAATAGAAGCGGACAGTGGTTGGTGCCCTGATTTAAAGATGATAATAATAATCATAATAATCATGTAACCACTGTAGCATACTGAATTAATTACTTCCATTTATTTGCTCAGGTCAATCGGCAGGTTTTATAGGCAGGTTGAAAGGTTGAATGCAAATGTTTGTGATTCAAAACTGATGTGATCAAAAACACAATGAGATTACATAGCATTGCTTGTGCTACAGCTGGGAAAAAATGTGAAACATAAACATTCCTAACTTCAACGCATGCTCCATTTGCTCATTCAGGTTTGACTTGGAATCATTTGTGCAGACCTTGGCTGTCATTCACACGATCGACACAATCAATGACTCTGGCTTCCTTCCTGGCATCCGCCTTGGCTACATAGTCTGCGATACATGCTCATATGCCAGCAAAGGAATCCAAGGTACTCTGCATATGTTGGCCATCAACCAAACCAAGCCTGTCGGATGTGACCTCATAAAGCGACCATTAGTTAAAGCAATCATCGGGGCACGTTATTCAGAGGTATCTTGCGCTGTGGCCAGACATCTGGGCCTCAATATGGTTCCCCAGGTGAGCATAAAGAACATATAATCTTCTCCTCTTAATTCAATTCGAATGAAATTGTCACACATATAACAGCAATCTTTTTTTTTTTTTTTTTTCTGTTGAAGATAAGTCCGACGTCCTCTGCAAAACTTCTGGATGACACGCTGCGCTATCCGTCCTTTCTGCGGACCATACCCAGTGACGTGCACCAGAGCTACGCCCTGGCCCGGCTCATGGTCCATTTCAAGTGGAACTGGGTGGGCGTCGTGTCGGGGGACGACGACTACGGCAGAGAGGCCCTGCACGACTTCTTAGAGTACGCAGAGGACGCGCACGTCTGCGCCGCCTTCTCCGAAGTCGTCCCGCATTACCTGGGCCACCCTCAGGGCAAGCGGCGGATCAGCGAGGTGGCGTCTCGCATCCAGTCGTCGAACGCGCGGGTGGTTCTGCTCATCCTGAAGGGGCAGCTCGTGGAGAAGCTTTTTAAGCTGATGATCAGCAAAGGGATCTCAAGGACCTGGATCGCCAGTGATTCCTGGTCCATGTACCGACCCGTGGCCAACATGGCTGGGATCAACACGATAGGAGACATCTTAGGGGTTCGGTTCATCACGGGACCCAACCCGGGGTTCGAGCAATTCCTCACCGACCTCTCGCCCGGCCCGTGGGCTGTGAATAGGTTCATCGAGGAGTACAAGGATCTGAGGTTTGGGTGTTCGGCAGAGGTTCAGCAACACCAGGATTGCCTCAACTGGGGGCCAGCCGACCGGTGTCGCTTGTCTGACTCTCTGAAGCTGAAGTCGAAAGTTGCTTGTCAGCTAGCGGACCCTCAAAAAGCAAACGACGACTTTCTGGTACGCTCTCTTGAACTGCACCAGATGTACTCTCATAGAGTGGCTACATGGTCAGTAGCGCACGCTCTGCGGGCTCTTCTGCGATGCAACACAACCACGTGCACCGGAGAGACAGACTTTGAACCCTGCGATGTGAGTATTTTCAGTTCCAAGTGTTATTGCAATGACTTTTAAAGTCATGAAAGTAACAACCACACACAGACAAGCCACAATAGGTTGCTAAAGACAGGTTTCATCTGTCTTTAGTGTGAACATGTATGTGTTATCAACATTTAATCTGACACCGTTTCTATTTGTTCCAGCTTCTCCGTGAAATAAAGAAAGTCAATTTCACCCTTGACAAGAGGCAGTTTTATTTTGATAAATCTAACCTTGCAACTGGCTACGAATTAATCAACTGGTTGAATACACCCAGCAGGAGGCATTTTGAAGTTATTGGAGAGTACGATGTGACGAGACGCACTCTGAATATTGTAGAGGGAGCCATCGAATGGCAGACTCCAAACAAAACTGTAAGCCTGGATACAGCATGCTGTTGCTCCATCATCGATACAAAGTGTATTTCTTTATTTAAGTTTTGCAATCTCAATCTAATATTTGAATGTTTTGGATTTGTACTTTTTCAGATCCCTGAGTCAAAATGTTCAGAATCCTGTCCGCCTGGAACATTTAAAAAAATCTCTATGATATTCTGTTGCTATAACTGTAGTCACTGTGAGGAGGGAACGTACACCAATGTTTCTGGTGAGAATATTGTTGTGTGTATTTTTTTTTCTTATGAAAAACAACAATCATACAAAATACTTAAAAGAACATTTGTCTTTACAGATCTTTCAACCTGTCGAAAATGTCCCAATGGAACTTGGTCCTTGAGGGGTTGGAAAAAATGCCGTCAAAGAAATGAACGTTTCTTCAAATGGGACGACCCCTTTGCTATTTCCTTGCTTGTTGTTGCAGGGATAGGACTTATTTTGCTATTTTCCATATTCATCATCTTCCTTAATCAACGTCATAGTGTCATTTTCAAAGTGGCAGGTGGAAAAATTGTCTTTGTCATGATGGCTGGGCTAGCAGTTAGCTTCGGTGCAGTGGTCTTGTTTATTGGCAAGCCTACAAATGACATTTGTAAATCCCGCCAAACTATGTATGGCCTTGGGTTTACACTGTCTGTCTCCTGCATTTTAGTCAAGGCCTTTCGCACCTTTCTTGCGTTCCTCTTTGATGTGAACCAGCAACATAAGCTGAACAAACTATATAAACCTCCTGTCATTGTTGTGTGCGGCACTGGAATTCAAGGCCTTATTTGTATTTTCTGGTTGATCTTTGATGCCCCCAAAGTTGAGAAGCAAATCTCAAGTCAAAGCATGGAGATTGTGTTGCAGTGCAATGAAGGATCCAAGTGGGGATTTGGCTTCATGCTCTCTTATATTGCACTACTCGCCAGCATCTGTTTCATTCTTGCCCTCAAAGGTAGGAAGGTTCCCCAGCGCTTCAACGACACAGGTTACATCATTTTCAGTATGATCATCTATCTATTTGTATGGGTCTGCTTTATCCCCATATACGTGACCAAAATTCAACAGCGCCCTGCAGTCCAGGCCTCTGCCATTATCGTCTCCAACTTTGGAATTATTTTCTGTCATTTTTTCCCCAAGTGCTACATGATGCTTTGCAAGAAAAAGACAGACACAGACAGGCAGTCGTATTTAAGAAATGTACGCAACTTTTCATCTGGCGCAATAGACAGTGTAGTGTCGAATGTTTCTGGGTGTGGTTCTTCACAGACAGTGTCCTCATCTGATTTAGAGCATTCCGTTGACAAGAGTGATTTAACAGATACCGGGGCAAGCACCCCAAACTCTTCCATGGCCTCCACGGTGACAATCCAGATGGCCTCACACAATACTGCTATCTCGTCATCACATCAAATAAGGCAACGGTTGCGAGCAAAGTCCCTTTGAAATAGTTTTACTCAGAAATTTGGAGAAACCGAGAATGACATCTTATTCAACTGAGTATGAGTCATGTTGTACAAAAGCACCTCCAAAATGTATGTAACATATAGTACATTATTCATGTTATCTTAAATATTGTCTAAACATGTATGTTCTTTTTTACTTGCTTATAAGCTGGCATTAGCATCATCAGTTACAACCCAAATCACAGAAATCACTTCATCCTCAGAAATTGTAGTTTAAAACTGTATTACTTTCCGCCTATACTTTTTCCTCAACTGTAAAATACCTCTAGGATACCTATTGTATACCCTGTGTTATTGTGAACTGGTCTATAAACAACTACATTTTAACTATTTCTTTGTGAGTTTTCTTTTGTCATTGCAGCATAGCGTTAAAAAGCTGTGGCTATGCAATCCATTTAAGTTCTATCACAAACAGCTTTTCATTGTCATTGCATACAAACTGTATATGATGATATGTAAGTTAGAAATACAAAATGACATAAATACAAAAGAAGAATGCATTTGAACCAATGTATTGGCACCTCAACATAATGGTTTAAATTGTACTTTGTAGTAATGTGCTAATACACTCACACACACTTATCAACACATTTACTATTAAAATGACTGCTATTCTAGAAAGGGGCATGTTTTTGTGCCTTGTGCCTATAGATAGTGACGTGCAGCCAGCCCTCATTACCTAAATGGGCTTATAGTCTTACAAGAGTTGCACGCTTTAACGTGACATATGTGCACAGCGAGGAGTTCAGTAAAAGCCTCCCTAATCCTTTTAGCTGTGCGCACTCAACCAGGCACACACGGATGTGTTTTGGTACATGCTACATTGAAATATCAGAGGAATGAAAAACCAAAAATGATGAACAATATTTGGATTTACTTTCCTCATCGATGGATTCTCAGCAGGGACATTGAAGATAGAGTTATCAGTTCTTTCCTGTGGGTGACATGCTTACATAACACAGAGACCATGTAAGGCTGGACAACCGAAGCCATCTGAGGATGACAGGTACAGCAGGTGGCTAAGGACCTTGTCTATTGTTTTGAACCGCTCACAGCATGTTTTACCCTGCTGCATTGTGAACCTACCACAAGAGAGCCATTACCTTGTTTTTTATACAATGGGCTGTTCTCCATCAAAAGGTAACAGTTTTGGGACTTATGGCTCCTTCAGGAGGGGTAAAATGTTGCTCCCGGCGACGGCAGATGCTAGCCCTGGAGAACTCTCGTCTGCGGAGACCAGAGAACTCTCAGGACCAGCAGATAGAGATACGAAAGAGAGGAAATCCACCGACCCAGCCCAGTCATCACAGAGGGAGCCTCTGGTCTCGCCGCAGACAAGGAGAACTTGCATGTCAGACCCACCTCAAGAAGTAGTCCATTTGGATTTATCTGGAAGTCAAGCAACAAGCAACACTCCAGGGGGCCAGGGGAAACAGAAGCCGGTGGAAAAGGATACGACAGACAAAAGGTTGGCTAAGAAACCAAAGAAAATCAGCAGAGGTGTTAAACCTGTCAAAAAGAAGGAGAAAGACAAAAAAGACATTCCCTCAGAGCAGAAGGTAGATTTCCCAGAACCTCTGGTGAAAGCTCACCAGGCCGCTTATGGTTTTTTAAACCCAAGTATAACTAACTATGACGTTCTACTGGGACTCTTGGAACAGGCCACCCAGACTCAGGTTTCCGTGCAACCTATGGTCGCCTTCATGCTCTTGCGTTATGAGGAAATCAATCGTGGCTTGGAAGCGATAGCTCACGAGGGAGAAAAATTGCTGAAGGAAAATGGAGAGCACCTTGCTTGGCCAAGTCCAACGAAAACCCCCTCATCTCTGCCGAAACCAGGGTCTGCCGACGTTGACCCCCCTCCAGATTTGCTTCAGCAGCTGCTCCAGTACACCACACAGAGGATGCGGAATGTGTGCCAGACGGTCGGAGAAATTGGGGATTCCGCTTTGGAGGAGGCAGTGGAGTACTTTGCGTCGCTCTCCAATCTTTTGGAAGAGAAACTGCAAGTCAAGCGCGCAACGGATGCTAGGTTAATGCGACTGCTGATGCGAATTGAAACAGCCTCGTTGCGGAAGCTTGGACCGGAGGATTCTGGTCTCTTTAGCGAGGACAGTGGTATTGGGGCTGAGAGTGAATCCCTGGCTGGGTCTGAAAGGCGGCCGAGGAGAGAAAGCTGTGAATCCACTGGAACAAATAGAACTACTAGTAGCAGTCCCATGAGATGTAACACAACTACTAGGAACTGGCCTTCAAGTCGAAAGCTTGCAGGTAAAAAAAGTGGGTCCCTCACATCCATAGATTCTACGTGTACAATTATGGCCAAGGATCTATATGACACAGAATCAATCCTGGGTTCGGTCTCATTGGACGATGGTGAGGAAGATGACATCGACATTGTTGGGGATGCAGACTTGGATGACAGAAATATGGTGGTTAGAAGGCGCGCAAATTCATCTCCTATAGAACCATCACAACAACCTCGACGTCTCCCACCAAAGCGCATTGAAAACCCATGTAATGTGGAGATGACTTTAAAGATGAAAGATGCCATCAGTGGCCGTATTCAATTTGTTCCATCACATCATGCGATTTCCAAAACAAAGTTAACAGGAAGCCCAAAAACCAGTAGACAGCAATGGACAGAGGAGGATGAGGAGCAATCCCGTAAGAGACCACAAACTGCAGCACCTATTCGGAGGGCAGCAATACAAAAGAGCCAAGTGCCCAAACAGCGACGATCCCAGTCAGCAGAGTCTCTGAGGAGCAGGGGTGAAGACCAAACTCTACTTGAATTAGAGAGAACCCAGAAGGTTCTCAATCAAAGACTGGAGAGAATGAGCAAAGGGAAGGCAGGATCAAACACCAGGACAATTCCATCCAAACAAAACCAAGGAAACTCTCCAGCGCAGTCTCCTGCAGTAAGTCGTAAACACAATCCATCGGTCAAGAACAACAATGTACAGCCTACCAAGGAAAAGGCACGCTTGGTAACACGCCCCCCCGAAAAACAACAGGAGACGAGCTGTGTGGACGAGGATCACGAAAAACTACCCGTGAAAACGTCCAAGGGTCCAATTAAAGCTACTCCACCACCAAGCCCTCCATCATCACCCGGACCCTCTTCTGGATTTTCCAGAGGGAGGAACTCTGTCAAAAAACTGATTGATACATTCAGTCAAGGCAGGGACCAAAATGAGGGAACCCGTGTTTTAGGGCCTCTCAAAGGTGTCAGAAAGTGTGGGGTTCCTGTCATGCCAGGCTTAGGTAACATTGAGGCTGTGCTCAGCACTGGAATAACCAGTTGCCGAGATGAATCGGCATCTACTGATAAAACGGACGATTTAGATCTTGACAGTCTTCCACCACCTCCATTAGAAGTGTTGATGGATAATTCCTTTGAGGGGGCTCACAGTCTTGCTACAAGTTCTTCAGATAGCGGGCTTGCAAAAAAATGCAAGTCCCCTGCTGCTCAGAGATCTGTTGTATCACGGTTAAGGGCCTCAGTTCAGTCAGTCACTGTGCTGCCATGTAAAGGGAATCTGCCGCTACTTTCCAGGGTCCCACTCTCGATGAGACCTGACCCACATGAAACAACAGCTACAGAGATTGAGTCAGAGAAAACAGTGGCTGCCTCTGCTCACAAGCAAGCCAGAAAGACAGACATTCACCTGCAGCAATCTTCCGAATCGCATTCTGAGGACTCATCAATGCCTAATTGTCATTTGATGCCATCTAACAGCAAAGCAGCAGCCTCACTAGGAGAACAAAATTACAGAAGCCAGCCGGATCCTGAATTAAAAACTGGAGCATTTGTTGTGCCTCAAACCTTAGTAAGCAAAAGCCAACCGTCTGTCGCCACACCTGTGTCCAGGGTGCGAATGCTACCGTCCACACCTTCAGTTCCAAGTACAGTGCAGCAACGACTCACTAGCCCCTGCAGTTCCAGAAGGCAACCTACCCCACCATCTTCAACCAGCCCCCCAGTCAGCCGGAAGCTTCCCACTCCACCTCTTGTTCACAGGAAACTACCAAGCCCACCTGTTGCACGGCGAAACGTTTCAAACCCAGCTTGCTCTTATCCCTTCAAGGCACCATCTCCACCGGCCTCGCCAAAAGTACAGAGGTGGTCGAGGGCAAGCAGCAGTAGCAGCAGTAACGACTCCTCTGCATCCCGGTTGGCTAACAATGCTCGCTCTGTGTTTTGCCCCGCTTCCCCATCTCTGTTTGAGGCCCAGCCTTACTCAGTGCCTCAACCTCCCCAAGCATGGACATCTACTGGGGGTTCTGTTCATCCTCGCCCTAGGGGAAGTTGTGTGCAAGTTCCTGTCGCTCTCAGAGGGCCACGGCCTTTTATCCGGCGCTGCCATTCAGACAGAAGGCCCAGTCTGCCATACCGATCAGCTGGCATCATCTCGGTGGCGCAGACCTGTGGAAGCGAGCCGTCCATAAATACACAAGGGTGAGTGATTGATTAGCGCTGTATGTTTTGGTTATATTTTATATTTTGTTTGGTCAAAGTTTAGTTTTGTTCGCCATCAGGTGTGAAAACAGTTAAAAGGTGTTGACTAGGAATCCCCATCACCTGTTAGTTATGGCAGATTATTACGTCAGAGTATTTCCGCATGATTGAACGTTAACAACATAATCACATGTTGAATTGATTACCCGTTGAGTCGATTGCCTTCCTAGTCGGAAGACAGCTAACTTTAATATTCATTTCATGATTGTCACCGAAATCATGGACCATCCTTCTGTATATATATTTTTAAATTTGTGGAGGTTCTGTCAATCAAAACCATTTTTTGTTGTTCATTGAGTTGTTCTCTGTCCAAAGAATGATCTGAATACTATGATCTGAATACTACATATGATCGGTACATGTAATGGTTTGTTTCCTGGGATGAATTATCCCTCTCATGATGAATGTAACTAACCGTCACTGTGTCTCTGTCACTGGCTAATCTCTTGACGCATTTAGCCTGAGTCTCACTGGCTCTGACCTACCTGGCCCATTTCTCTAATCTACCATAACCGCGTCCCTTCCCTTAATTGTCATAGGCTGGAGGATGAACCAACCAGGGACGCTGAATTGTGGAGGAGCCAATCAGATCTCCGGACCACCACACGCTCTCTTTCGCACCCTGATCTGTGCATTGTGGGTCAGTCCTTACATCGAGAGTGAAGGGGCCAATGAAGAGCAAGTGGGATTATGGATTAGCAAACCTCTCAAAGGATTTTTGTGTTTTCCCCTCTGGGAATAGAAGATGGCTGACCCTTTGGTTTTTGACAAGAGACCAACTTTTCTCTTAACCTTACTTAAAGTATTTATTTGAAATGTGATTGTATGATCTTAAATGTGTGTTCACATTCGTCTGTGTGTCTTTATGGGTTTGTATGTATGTACAGAGTACCATACATACACTCATCACATTGAATGTTTGGCCTTTTGTTTATCTCAATATGGGCAGGGTAATCACTGCCTATTTGCAGGTTCACACATTTCTTCAAGGTACATTTGTGAACATGTAATAGATTTAATTTTACTCTATTGAATAGTAAGTAAATGGCCCGAAGTGTTAAAGTCAACCGGCAAAGTCAACCGTCACCTGTACATTTACTAAGTTTAATTCTAACTGATTCTAAATGTACAATGTTTTGTTTTTCTTGCATCCTAAAAGTTTATTTGAACCCACAGTTAAACAATATGTTTGCCTTTTGTACAAAACTATTAATAACTATTAATTTATTCAATACAGCCTGTAAATTATCTGGGATTTTTTTGTTTTTTTCTGTTTCCTGTATTTTTTCACCAATGAAATGTTATTTAATGATTATTCTTTTGTCATTATTTCTCAAATTTAGAGACCAAAGGTTCAAAGTTATTCCCATTAAGATCAGGCTGCTTTTTGCATTTGAATATCTCAGATACAGCATCATTTGTTAAGGTCACTTTTAAGTAAGTCTCATGTAAATATGATACTTTCAAATAACAATATTATAAACCACTCAGGGTCAGGTTTAGTCAAACTTCCCCCTGGGAATTACCACACATACCAGATACAACAGATCTTGAATGGGTACATTATCAACAAAGGCTTTGCTGTACCTGATGAACTTCTTTTTCTTATCAACTTCTAAAAAAAGACCCATTTCACGGAAGTAATGTCATACTCACTCTAATTATGGGTCTGCTACTTTTAAGTGCCACTGCACTTATCTTTGTGAGTTTAGTTGACCAATGTTTAGACTACACTAGGGAAAATAACGAATGACCAACTTATTAGTTAATAACAAACAAGCAAACAAAATTATTAGATAACAGCGATAAGTGACAGGCAATTATGATTTTTTTTGTTTATTTAATCATTGTTTATTTAATCATTTATTTGGCTCCAGCTCCACAAATAGTAACACACCTGGACTGGGATGGTGTCAGGTAATACTAGCTTTTCCTGCACAGTAGCTTGCGACTTTGTGTCGGGCTACATGCTAAGCATGTCAGCAAACTTCATATCTGTGGAGCGTGTGTGTGGGTGACGGCTGGTTGAAGCAGCCTCACCTGACCTGGCGTCAGACTGAATGGGCCACGGGGCTGGGTGAGGCTGCACACTTGTTGTGCATTGTGTAATCAATGTCAACCACACACACGCACACACACACACACACACACACACTCACACACACACACACACACACCACACACACACACAGACACACACACACACACACACACACACACACACACACACACACACACACACACACACACAGACACACACGCACTCACACACAGACACACACACACACACACACACACACACACACACACACACACACACACACGCACACACACACACACACACACACACACACACACTCAAGGAGAACTTTGACATGGCAACAGACAGATGGATCACCATCTGTCACCATCATGATACTCAACCTCATGTAATGGCAGAGGATTACCATCCTATGCCCTGGTCTGGAGGGGTGGCGAGTGGCATTGCCACAACATCATGTCGATTTATCTGTATGTTCCATTTGTTGTGCAACCAGTTAAATCAGAGTCTGTTGTCACTTTGGCGGCATATATAATCAGATGAGTAAACGGCTTACAATCAACATAATTAACAGCTATTAGAAATGCCTGAGATGTCCCGTTGCTGTTACTTAATATCAGCACTCATGAAATGCCTCTCCAGTCAAATGACTCAGAACTAACTTTTGTATAAGTCTATTTCATCACTTGGAACAAGTGAGTGGGCCATCTAGGGCGGTCAATGTACAAGGCCTTGCCGTTCAGAAAGCTTGAACAAGACACATCAGGGCAATGGAATGATGTGGTGATGTCGTCTTCCCCTTACGACACAGCTGACCTGCAGAGGTGCTATTGTACTTGAAAATACCTTACACAGTGTGCAGCGTGGGTATGGCTGAGTGGCGTTCACACATCCTCCTAGCTGTGAGTCAAAAAAAAGAAAGAAAGAAAAAACTTTTCTTTTCGCCTTCACATGATGGATACCTGTCTGGTCAGTTCACACATAGTGACAAAAGAAGCAGGAAGAGAGAAGTACCGTGGAAAAACACACACCCCACAGAAATACTATCAGGTGCATCGTTCAATTTCTTTTAACGGAAAGCTTGCCTTGAGAAAGACATTTTTAAACAATTTGTTGTTGGCCGTTAGGAGAATAAGAAGGAAATAAGAAGTAATGGCAGCAACCCTAAGTGAAAGGAAAGGTATTATATGTCTGGAGCAGGACCAGAAAAAATGCTGTGCTGTACATCTGTTTGTTTCTCATCCTCAAGGGCATTTTGTCTATAAGGAACGGCAGAGCTGCAGAAGCCTTCCAGATGGCAGTGGGGATTATGTAATACACACGCACAACCACCCCAACCAGGTGGGTCGGAACCAACTGTATGTTGACACTCATGAATAGTTATGCCTTATACAAAGTATTCATGAGGTTTAATCTGGTCTGTCTGTTATTTTTACCTCCAAGCGAGCAGCATGTGATTCTCTCTCTCTCTCTCTCTCTCTCTCTCTCTCTCTGTGTGTGTGTGTGTGTGTGTGTGTGTGTGTGTGTGTGTGTGTGTGTGTGTGTGTGTGTGTGTGTGTGTGTGTGTGTGTGTGTGTGTGTGTGAACCTCTGTGTGTTGAGCATGCAACATAGTCTATGCACGCCCGAGGAAACTCTCACTCTGGGAGAGTCAGCACACTCCTTCCTCGTTCCCTTACGAGAGTCTCACTCTGGGAGAGTCAGCACACTCCTTCCTCGTTCCCTTACGAGAGTCTCACTCTGGGAGAGTCAGCACACTCCTTCCTCGTTCCCTTACGAGAGTCTCACTCTGGGAGAGTCAGCACACTGCTTCCTCGTTCCCTTACGAGAGTCTCACTCTGGGAGAGTCAGCACACTCCTTCCTCGTTCCCTTACGAGAGTCTCACTCTGGGAGAGTCAGCACACTCCTTCCTCGTTCCCTTGCGAGAACAGTACCACGGTGCATTGCGAGGAATGCCATTCGGTTGGTGGATTAGTCAGATCATGTTTCATCTCATATTTTATTGAAGCACTTAGCAGCTGTTTTTTTTTTTTTTTTTTTAAATCTAAATAGTAGGCTATTACAGTTCATTTATGCTTTTCTTTTTTTTTCCCCTTTTCTTCAACAATATATTTAGACGAAAAAAATAAGCTTGTTAGAGAGCAGAAGGAAAACAGACAAGACTGTAACTGCACCGCAATTATATGCTGGTTTGAAAGACCGCCATGTTGTTCCGCTAATGATCATCTGACGAGTTGAATATTCAATAACGCCAGGCATGTCAAGAGAGCAAGAAGGAAAAGGCAGTGTGTGCTTTTTTTTTTTTTTTTTTTTTTAATGTCAAAAAGGTTCATTCAACCCCTGAAATGTGAACGTAGCCTAGGGCCTACATTTACATGTAGGCTAAATACGGTTTACATTTGCATACGGGTAAACGTGCCTCACCAGTTTGTCTCTTGTGTTGTAGTTCAGTATGACGTCCACAGAAGTGTGCTGTTGTTTCCCATTCGCATCGTTCACCTATTTCTCAAACCCACATTCGTCATATTTATCAACCCGCATAGTTTATATATAATTTAACATTTTTGCGGGATTTCATTCATACACCTGGCATAGGTTGCTAATAGAATTGGGGCTATTTATGATTTGCTTCATCATTGATTCACTTTCCGATTCTGACATATGGCTCATGCAAGGTGTAGCTCCATTTCAATACACATTTGATACATGTCTTTTTATCACCCATGTCTTTTATCAAATGTCTTTTTATAATTTTTATTCACATTTTCTTGACACTTTTTGAGTCTTTTATGTGTTCAATAACCTATAGTGTATAGTGTGTACAGTATATATATATATATATATATATATATATAATCAATATGTACATACACACACACACAGTATACATACACAGTACGTGTTTATGCTGTCCAGATCATGGTCCTGAAGGTATTTAAACATATCAATATAATATAACAATATCACCATTGCCGCCTGGAGAGAGAGAGTGACCGAGGTCGTGACCCAGACGTGACCGAGGTCGTGACCGAGGTCGTGACCCAGATGAGGCCGGAGACAGAAGATGAGCGCAGCCGGCACTTGGAGACCCGCTCAGGCCGGTTCTTCAGTCAATCCCATCCAAGCCGTTTCCTGGGGTTTGGGTCACGCGGACCTTCGTCACGTTAACAGCGTTTGTGATGAAAAGGTCACCGCGTTCCGAGGAAATCAAGGCGAGAGAGAGAGAGATGTTTATCTCCACGGGATGTTTGCCAAGGTCGCGGTTCAGATCAAAGATCTGCCACTCCAAAGTAAAAAAAAACAAACAACATCATTCCTGCTCAAACTCACACCAACAATTGTGCGCGTGTTGAAAGCAGGACTGCTAGACCAGGTGGCTTTGATAGCATGCTATGAAGCTGCTAAAGTGCTAAAATATCATATCAATGTCTAAACAGAGCTGCCTGTACACCTGCATGTTCACAATATATCAATACAATATATGAATCTGCGTACCCAATGATGCTCGACCGCGGAAAAAAAAAGCCCAAATGAAATGCTTGTCTGTTCGTTTTTTTTTCTTGACCTTGCGGTGTCTGTAAGCCGAAACACAGTTCTCTCCTCTGATAATCGCGTTGAATCCATAGACTGTATATAAATATGGACAAACCCTCCGTGACGTCACCCATAGACATTCTTAACAGCGGAGATGAAGCCTAAAATTGAGCTTCTGGGCACCGCCATCTTGGACATTTCAGTCTGTGTTCTAAGCCCGCCTACCTCCGGCCAGACCAATCAAAGCCTCGAATCCGTGAAGGTCATGCCGTGATGACAGATGACAGCTGCCAATCAAGTTGACCACGCCCTTAATTATTCATAAAATAAATCCTTCTCTGTGCATTAAAATAATGGATTCTAAAAAAAATCACCCCCTTCACAGTTGTCATGAACTCGAACACTACTGAAAGACACCAAAACTGTTTTTTGAGCCAGGCTGTAAACATGTTTATTTTGGCTGTAAAGTTGGACATTTTAACATGGGTGTCTATGGGAGTTGACTCCTTTCTGCAGCCAGCCTCAAGCGGCCAGTCGAGGAACTGCAAGTTTTTGCACTTCCGCATGGGCTTCATTTTTCAGCATGGAATGTTGCCGCTTGGTTGAATCCCACTGATCCACTATCAGAATATCACTGATGGTTATATCACCGCCAGAGGGTGTTTTTGACCAGGAAATCAGATGAGGCGAAATTGCTTCCCTTTTAAAGGTCTGGACCTCATATGGTAGTGTTTTGGGGTTCTGCTCCAGGTCTTGTGCATCTAGGACGTCACAAAGACATAGGTTAGGGAATATTTACGGGCGTTTAGGATTTGCCATTACTACAACTCTCTCAAAGCATCACAGTATGCCGGGGTATCACATGGGGACACTGTAATGATCTATAGTGACACTATAGTGTCGCCACAGCGGTCTCTAGATCTCCCCCAGGACTCTGTGTGTGTGTGTGTGTGGAGCCCAGGTGATGTGTCAGGGTATAGGGTTGTCGATGGGCCCACGTGTTAGTATTGATGATGAATTCCCGAATGTAAGAAAGGCGGTGCGCATTAGTCTCCTTCTTGGTCTGTGAAAACCCACCCTACTGTTACCATGGTGATCATGCTGTATCTGGCTATAGTGACGCTATAGATTCTGTGTAGACAATGTAACTTTGTATGTTTATCACATGACACAGTGTTTATGCATACAATCAATCAGTCACAGAGAAGATGAAATATATTTTTGTGAAATCAAACATCATCAATGATCACCATTAGCTCCACCCATGTCATTTCGAATTGTCTTAATCTATATCGGAATGATAATAATTTGTATTGACATTTTTAAAACAAACATTCCCTATTTTATGTAGAAAAGCCACATGTAATGAAATACATGTTTAAAGAATTTGTACAAAGTAATCACAAATAGGGATTGAATAACCTTCTCCGCTTTTTGGTTCAAATGCATCTTGTCCCAGTCGCTTCCAGTTACAGGGACTACAAAATACTGAGGTTGATTTTCTGTACCAAGATTTTCATTGTAGAAATGTTCACGCTGCTTTGTGTGACTGTCTAATTCAACCTGAACATATTAAACATGCACACTACATTACAATTGTGTGATAGCAAGTTTGTAATTTCAGTCAGCGGTGCACAAATTGGCCAATGTATACAGTGCTTGTAATTATTATGACATGACATGTTGCATGGTATTTCTTGACGCATAAAGGCCCACTTTTCATCTCAATGAGGCAATGACTGAGATTTCACAATTGGAGTTCACAGTTCAGACTCAAATTTTTTTAAAATCTATTTTTCCTTTTTCTGAGAAGACTCTCAGGATCTTTTGTTCTTATCCTGCGTTCAAGTCCAGAAGACCAAAGACATTTTCTAAATGTTCCCCACTCCCCCGCTCATATTGACCGGAGGGCTTCATAGCCTGCCTGGAGGGGGGTGGGAGGTGGGCAGCATGGCCCACTACCTGCGATCTGTTCCCTCTTATCGGGTTCTGCGTGTGTGCACAGGGCCGGTTCGGACGCGACAAGCTCTGCCTAGATAACACTATCTGATAGAATGGTGTGTGGCTCCAGTGGCCCCTGAACCTGAAGCTGAGCCCAAATCACCAGGCGCGGGGCGTGGGGGGGGGGGGGGGGGGGGGGGGGAAGGGGGGGGAAGGCGGGGGGGGGGGGGGGGGGGGTGCCTACTGGAAAGACTGGTCTGAAATGCATCCAGATGTTCTGGCTGGACTCTCTCCCCTTTCCTCTGCCTGGAGGAAAAGCAATGGATGCGGAGAGAAAACAAGGTAGAAGAGCATATTTACTGCTTTAGCTTTTTTTTCTCCATTCAAGGCCTTGCTTGCTTATTGCTCATGTTGAAACAACATTCGTCATGAGCACTTGACAAAAAAATGGAAATTCGATATAATGTTGAGGATTCATGCTGAATTGAGCCCTTAAAAATATACGAACACTGTAAAGTAAAAATGGCTGGCGGTTTGTATTACTTGATCTACAACACGAGCCTTATTTGCCAAGTATGTTCATGCTCTTCAGACGCATTAGTTGAGCAATTATTCATTTCATAATGACTGAATGATCAAACTGTGATATCGGGGGAGTTTTTACGTTGATGAAGGCCTATAAAACCAATTTTCGAACATAACTAACAGAGACTACCGAAAGTCATTACGTTGTTTTGGCATTGTGCTCCGTTTGCTGATTTTGTAATCACCGCTCGCTGCTTTAATAAGTTTTTTTTTGGTTTCTGGGGCAAACTTCAAACGGGCTGTTTATCAATGTGTTTGGTCGGTCGATTTGGCCGCTTGTGCTATTGTTATCTAGACATCGTGTAAGAAGGCGTGCTCGCCTTTTATCTATGGCAATGATACAATTCGTATCGCAGTCATTCTATTGAATCTGGCGGTGTCGTTTTTCTTTCTGCTGACTTACCGAGAACCACTTGAAAGTCACCGCTCCCCAAAGGCCAAATATTCATGTTCAATTAACTGGCTATCAGATGTTTCTAAGTTAGCTTTTATCTAAACAGTCAGCGAAAAAAAACCCTTTATTTACACTTGATGATATTCTATATGTAGGCTATTACTAACTCGGGTCTAATCATGTTTATACCAATTTCTTTCTTTTTTTTTGCTCTTGTCGGAAAATTGCATCTCCATTGATTGGAATGGTTGTAATGGTTTGTGTTTTACCAACCAATAGAAAACCGAGGGGGAAGAATTTATATTAAAAAACACATAAATGGCCTTGGCACACTTTCCCCAGTGGCGAGGTCTGCATACTGAACAGCAGCAGCGTTATCAACATTAGGGAGGCAAGTTTGAATGAAAATTATTAGCGGTATAATGGATGGCTGTTGGAGATGGCAGGAGACCAATGGCAGCCAGCCTGTGATAACTTATTGAATGCCTGACGTGGATTCGCTGGGTTCCGTTCTATGCAGAGCTGCCCAGAAAAATACATTTGCATATAGATAGCAGTGGTGAGACCCTTCAAAGAGAGATTTGTTTGATGACAAAAAAAAAAAAAAAGTGTGTGTGTGTGTGTGTGTGTGTGTGTGTGTGTGTGTGTGTGTGTGGTAAGGTTAGAGTGAACATTAATGTGAACACTCACTGTAGTCAGGATTCGATCACTTTGCCCCTATATACCAACACAGTCTCACGGCAGTTCGTGAAATAGTCACGAAATGTAATCTATTGATTTGTGTACATGGACACGAATTTCCTTTTTTTTTTCTCGTGACACTCAGCACGACTTTCAAACTAATGTATTTCTGCTCCACGTTTTTACAGTTAAATACTACAGTACCCATGAGCCTCTTGGTGAAGACGCCAGCTAAAGCTGCCCGAGGACCTGCCACCAGTTCTCTTTTAATGATATCCTAACCCTACGATATGATTGTTAGGGTTGGGGTTTGGGTTATATTGGAAGTTGTGCTGAGTGTCACGAAAAAAAAAGGAAATTTGTGTCCATGTACACGAATCAATAGATTAGGACTATTTCGTGACTATTTCACGAACTGCCGTGAGACTGGGTTGCCATATACATATACTAGTTAATGAGTTGAAGTGAGTTAAAAGGTTTGGCTACAAAGGCAAATCGGACACACAGTGACTACACAACAGGCAACAACAGCAACGGTGATTACAGAATGGGTGTGTGTATGTGGTTTCAGCTATATTTGTGTAAGTGCTAGGTGTGTAAGGTGTAGAAAGGGCTAAGACATCACTGGGGCCTGGGACCACATGTAAAACATGTACAAACAAATGAATGGATGGATGAATGAATGAATGAATGAATGAATGAATATTTAATATATATAGATAAATAAAAAAATATATCAAGGTCTAAATATACCAATCATGTTGTGCTGGTACTGTATGCCAACAGTATCATGTCCACATTATTTCGTGCACAAGGTGGCAGTGTAAGCAAAGTCATCTTCCTTCATTCTCGTGGCTCTCTCTCTCTTTTCCTTTCCCTCCGTGTGTTGTGGATTTGATTCCCTGGGGTGGTATCGTTGATCATACCTCTGGTGTTCTTCTCATTCCCCGCCGAACGCGCGTCTAGTCTGCACATGTCCCAGTGCTATACTTAGGTTAGACGAGTGGACTCCTCGGCCTCTACTGCTACACACACACTCCACCCTTTCAGTCAAGCGCGCCGGTGGAGCGTGGACGCGGTATTGACGAACCGGGCGCTGGCCACGGCGGTTCTGTGTGTCGCCTCCGCTCCTACGCTTGCGTATATAGCCGCGCTCGCGGTCGTTGTGAAAGGTCAGGTAAGCAGCGGCGACACCGGGACCACTCACTCAAATGTCAGGAGGTCCCCGGGGTCGGTGTGACTGACGGGGGACCGTATCTGCTGCTGGGGATAACTCCTAACCACTGGTGTGGCGGTGTGGCAAGGGCCGTAGCCGCGGTCTCGCTAGGTGTAACAGAGTGGGGGTGGTGGTGTGTGCGCGCGTGTGCGTGTGCGTGTGCGTGTGCGAGTGTGTGTGTGTGTGTGTGTGTGAGAGAGAGGGGGGGGGGGGGAAGCACACTAAGGCTACACTACACAGTGGGGTTCTTAGAACTGGTACAAGGCTTAAATTAGTGTAGCAGAGAGAAGTAGCCTAGAGTTTTTTGTTGTTTTTACACACATAATAACAAAAGCTTCTGGTGTTTGGACATTTGTTCCGTAATCAACACTCCCATTCATAACCAACAAAGACTATTTACTGCCGTGATAAACGCGCAACGCGAGTGTGAGCCTCGCGGGGTCGCGTCACGGCGAAGAACAACTCGAGCCGTGCACCCCCCCCCCCCCCAAAAAAAAAAAAAAAACTAGAGCACCCAATTAAAATGCGAGCGCACACTCACTCTGCCGCTCACCTGCCAATATTGCTGTTGTCTGCACCCACCGGTGCCCACCTTGATGGCTGTGTTCCCATCGTATCTCTCCCCTCACGAGGCGGGGTAGGGGGAATGATAGGGTTGGTGTCTGGTGGCTGTTGTACCTAATTGATCACCGCTGCACCGTGCTTATAGAGCACAGGTGTCAAACTCAAGGCCCGCGGGCCAAATCCGGCCCGCCACGTTGTTTCATGTGGCCCGCGAGAGCTTAAAAGGCATATTCTGTACCGTAGAGCGACCATCAACTACATCTCCCAGAATGCATTTCAATGTTGTCCTAGATTGCAGTGGTTCCAATGCTTCCAGTTGTACATGGATATAAATGGATGCACAATATTTGTACATTGGAGTAAATAACCAAATGCAGAGACAGTTAAACCGGCCCTTTGAGGGCAACCATAATGCTGATGTTTCCCGGGGTGAAAATGAGTTTGACACCCCTGTATAGAGGGATCGTTCTCTCTGTTACCGGTAGTACGCGCACCCTCCGACTGGACCGCGCGTGGTAGGTTTCCTCGCTGGTCTCACGCACACAACCCCCTATGGGTGTCACTGGGACCCCTCCTTTGGCTCGCCGCGTCGGCGAGGACGGCGTCGCTGAAAGCGAACACATTCTCAGCTGAAGGATCGGGGAAATAACCGCCTGTTTGTGGCCCCATAGCCGAGCTTAGTATTGGAAAAATATCAGTAAAGTGTCTAAATGAATGTGTCCGTTTGTCATGCAATCAGGCATAACCCCCGCACAACAACTCGGTTTTGCTTTTATACAAATCAATACTGGCTGTGGGGGATGTTTTTTTTCTTTTCTTTTGACACATCTGACTCTAACACTTTTTTTTTGTTTTGCTTTAGTGATGAAGATAACATTTCATATTAAAACTGTGCCTGTGGCAACCAACGTTTTTTTCTAGTCGCAGGAAAGCAAATATAAAAAAAAAAATCAAAAATTTCAACAAAAAAAAATCAAACCTGATTCCAATGACGCAACTTGAATGAACATCTTAAGTGGTCCGATAAACTGTGGAGCTAAAGCAATCTATAATTAGCATTACAATATTGATTACTTTATCCTCCGGCCGGTCAATCAAATTCTGCCACATCTCCCAACACCTTGGAGGGTCGTAATGATCCTAATGGAGATGAATGTGAACGTATAGGTCTCCAAGGGACTAGCTTCACCTCTCTCAGGCCCTGAAGATGTCCTACCATCTTCTCTACATTTGAGATTCTCTCTGTCACACACACACACACACACACACACACACACACACACACACACACACACACACTAGAGTTGTAGTACTCGAGACCGGTCTCGAGACCACTTTTACGTGGTCTTGGTCTCGTCTTGGATTCAACTGTATTTGGTCTCGGACATAGAGGTCTCGAGGGGGTTTGTGCATAAACCGAGCAGCGAGCTCATGCTCATCACAAAACCTTTTATATGACGCAGCACACTACGCGCCAAATATGTTGCATTGTATATATTTTCCTAATGGCTGCGCCATTGTTCACGTATTGGTGTAACTTAAACACTAGTCTGTTTTTTTTTTCCGGTCTCGACTTGGTCTCGACTTGGTCTTGGTCTTGACTTGGTCGGTCTTGGTCTTGATACCCTCTGGTCTTGGTAGTGTCTTGGTCTCGGTTTAGGCGGTCTTGACTACAACTCCAACTCCAACTACAACACACACACACACACACACACACACACACACACACACACACACACACACACACAGTTGAGCCTGCCTCTTCCTTCTTATTTCCGGTTCAGAATTCAAAATAAGTCGGCGTATAGTCTTGCGTGAATTCACATTGCATGCGTTAAGTGGATAACGTAGCACAGTGCCATTTTTTCAAAGAACAGCGTGCCGTATATAGTTAATGGAAACTCTGGGACGCCATCCGTTAATGGCATTGGTGTTTTGGAAGTTACTTTATCGTAATGAGGCGGTCTTGATTAATTGTTCATTGTCTTCTGTTAAGGCATTATTATGACTCAATGGATATCAACAAGTTAGGGGGAAAAAAATCAATTCAGCATTTTCATTTGTGATTGGATGAAAATGTTAACGACGACGAGAAAAAAAAAAAGTGTTTGCACCCTCTGGTACTCTGTCAGAAAGAATGATACAATGCAAACCATCGTTTAGGCAAGAAGATAATTGGCTTCCATGATTGTGATTTTGAAAATATCGCAGCAAGTCAGCACTCTGTTCTCTGGGCGTCTTGTGCTGCGCTTTGAGCTTTCTTTGAGGTTGGTCACAATGATATAAAGAGTGAAGTATCCTAGCCTAGCCTAGCTATAATGGCTCCAATATTTGAGTCCTACCAGAATGTGTTGACCACTCACACACATAGATGACTGTCTGATCTTTATCATGATGTATTATTGAGTTTGTATCTCCAATAACTTTAGTGTGTAGAACTATTCCACTCTTGATTCAGCAAAAAAAAAAAAAACTCAACCAAAAACAAATTATTGTAACATAATTGTGGTCGTTTTAGTCTAAAGAGTATTGTACGGTATCTTCAGTTTTGGTGGTCTAGTTAAATAAAAGTAAATATATACTGTATATATACAGCTGATTGTTCCTGCATAAGATATTCCTTTATTAAGATATTCCAAGCATATAAAGTTGTAATTCATGTGAAAATGCCAGTGTGTCGATTGTATATTGGAGATATCTCTGAATAAAAACAAATCTTTCTGAAAGCATCTATGCATGCCTGCTCGGTTCCCTAGCTCGGAGCAGTCAACATTTGACCTTAAATCCACTTTATTTAAATCCAAGTTCACTTTCACTTTTGACTATCCCTCAGAGGGGGACAAAGTACAGTGGCAGCCACTCTATGGCTAAACACAAGGATGCTATGAAAAGTGGTTTGAATAGACTGGCGCCAGTGTGGCGGATACACGGCTTTGAAATCTAAAAGGGACACCAGAGTCTTCCCAAAGGCTCCGGATTGCCAAACACATGAATCAAGTTGAGTGTTTGAAAACGCTGTTTGACTTTGAGCGTGAAGTCAAATGTGCTCTGCGAACAAAACGCGACGGCAACCCATCTGTAGTCACCTTCGCACCCCTGCCGGATATGACTGTTTGTTTGTATTGTTTTTTTTTCACAGGGCTTCTAACTACTTTTTTTTCCTTTTCTTCTGTGCGGGTTACAAATGTGTTGAGTTGAAGGGCAAAAGACAATGCTTAAAATGAATGGGACCAAATTGCTGTAATGAAGTCAGGGCTGTGTGAGTTTTTGCGGGAGCTGTTGGCAAGATTGTGTTTTATTGCACAGAGACCTGAATTCAAGACAAGCATAATAGACATGTGAACTACCTAGTTCACTGTGATTGGAGTTCATCGATGAAAACTTTTCTTTTGCCGCAAATGTTTCCCTTTCAAATATTGAAATAATTGAAACCATGACAACAGGCAGAGCTATCTGGAAAGCAATGTCCTCAAAAGGTGTAGTGCAGCGTTTGGGGATATAAAACAAAGACAAACTGTACTGAGGTGGCGGTAGAGCTTGAAATAAAAACCTTAGCATGCTCCTCTCTCTGGGTAATAGGTGCTCTAACAGCCATGTTGGACCTCCTTGGGTCCAGACCCTCTTCATCGCTTCCGTGAAGAGGTTCTTGACTTTTACTGTTTTACTGTTATATTAGGTTTTATAGATGTATATATATATATATATATATATATATATATATATTCTGTTAGATCAAAGCCAGGATTATACTTTTTTGGCTGGCTCTACCAACCTAGTAAGACTTTTTTCTGCAACAACTTCTGACATGATGAAGAAGAAGTTTTCTCCCGTCTATTTTCTGTCTTACGTCAGGTATACCTTGATGCAAAAACGTGGTGAGATGGTGAAAGATGGCGGCTGTAAAAACAACAATACCCCACCAACCTGCTCTGACGCCAGGACGTTGATGTTGCCAGATACAACGCACGCCGTGCAAAGAGGAAAAACACCAGAGGGCCCCGTTGAGGCCACTAGGGGCTGGTCCAACAGTCAGTTGGTTGACGCTGGTAGACATCTTCGCAATCACGGTATAAAGGATACTCTCTAAGCACCATGGCTTCCCATCAGACTATTACAAAAAAAAAAAAAACGTATTTAGTGATTTTTAATCACAGGTCTGTGTGTAGCAAACAAAATGAAAACACCCTTGATTAAACGCAACGGAAAAACCAAGAGATGCATTAAAAGAAGAAAATTAAAAGCATTTTCCGATAGTGTCTAGTATCTCCCCCTTAGGGTCGTCCCTTTTTTTGCAAACTTCACTGCAAAACCCAGGTTGTCTCTGCTTCCCTTTCACAGTGTTGCACGCTGTGCCGAAGCACAAAGAGAATCTTCCGGGTGGAGCGGCAGAGGAGGGCCTCTACCCCCCCCACGACGAAGCCGGACGGGCCCACGAAGGGGGGGGGGGGGGGGCATGACGATCAGAACCATCGCAGTCCTATAGCTGGAAGATGAAACGGCGGGCCGCGCGCGCACGGGGGGGGGGGGGGGGGGGGGGGGGGGCGGGGCCTGCGCAGCGCGTGTCTCTCTGCCGTACCTCCAGTCGGGCTTCCCAGTGCCGGGCCGTCTGTCTCCACGCCGAGCCCATCCCGGACGGCGTTCAAAAGGCACAGTACGGGACAATTAAAGATGTTTTTTTCTGTTGAATATGCCCGCCTTACTGACTGCTCCTCAGTCTGCCTGCCTGCCCGCCTGTCTGTCTGTCTGTCTGTCTGTCTGTCTGTCTGTCTGTCTGTCTGTCTGTCTGTCTGTCTGTCTGTCTGTCTGTCTGTCTGTCTGTCTGACCTTCTAAAGTTTCTATCCATCTATACGTTTGTTCATATGTCATTTCTGTTTTAATGCACGCCCACCTACTGCTCCTCTGTCTATCTATCCATCTCTCTGCCTAAAGAGTGTCTGTCTGTCTATCTACCTATCTATCTATCCTAGAGTATCCATCTAAGTATATATATATATATATATATATATTATATCTATTTTGAGTATCCATGTGTCTATCTATACATTGATCTATACATTGATCTGTCCACCTTGAGTATCTATGTCTGTCTTTGTCCCTTTGGCCTCTTTGTCGTCCTACAGTGTCCCCCACTGTAGCTGCGACAGTGTCGTCAGTCCTAAAATAAAAAAAAAACCCCGAAGCAACCACCAACCACCAGGGTTGTCATGTGGCCCTGGCGTCCATTAGCGTCGCGAGCATCGGCGCCACACAGATGACAGCACGTAACCTAACCTACAGCAAAGCAAAGTCAAGAGAAACGGACACTCGAGAAAGTCGCGTCCTTTTCACCGCTATGCGTTGTTCACCATTTTGACATTGGGTGTCTCCCTTCTGACTCGCCCTAAATGTTTATCGTCGAAGCATCCATTGCATGTTTCCAGTCGTCCAATACAACACACAGTTCATCTTCAATAGATGATTAGTATGTATGTATATAGTAGGTTTTCATTTCATTTGATCTATTCTAAGAGCTCTCATAGAACTTTATCTCAATTTAGGTAAATTTATTTATTGTCATGTTTATACTCTTATTTTCTATTGCACTCCTTTATCCCACCGCACTGCTGGTCAATGCGAATTTCTCCTAAAGGGGATTAATAAAGGAATATCTTAATACACACCTTCTGTGTGTGTGTGTGTTCCTTCCGACGCATGCGGACGTTACATTCATGTAGCGGACGCCGTTCTCCCGTCGCGCCTCACAAGAAGGGAGCACATTGCCATTCCGGGCGCATTTTGCTGTCGCTCGCTTCCCCGAGTCCTTCGAAAGGCTGGTGTAAAGCGCACTAAAATGAGGACACGAACAGGATAAAAAAAAGTCATTGATTTTTGAGAGGCGTCGGGACTGCTTTCTGCGGCTGGAAGTTCTTAAGATACAGTAAATCATAACCAGGTATGGATGATGGCCAGAGCGCGCGGCGGGCAAAGTATACATCATCTCAGTGGGCTTTGATGCCCCCCCCCCTTCTCCCTCTGGCCCTGCCCCCCCCATTTGGCCCCGCCCCCCCTCTGGGACTATGTTCTTTGTTCTCTGCTTGTAAAATGAGTAAAGTGTGCATATCTGGAGCAGCTGTGACGATGGCGTTCCGCAGCCATGCCGTTCCATTTCCACTGCCTCTACTTTCTACTCCCTCTGACTGTTTTCTAATTGTGCGTGTCAGTGTGTTTGAAGACTTGTTTGTCTCGCTTGAAGGTACATGTGACAGGGTTAATGATTTCCATATTGTCTTTCTGTACCTGGGTGTGTCCGTCTGGGTATGTGTGTGTGTGTGTGTGTGTGTGTGTGTGTGTGTGTGTGTGTGTGTGTGTGTGTGTGTGTGTGTTTGTGTGATTGTGCCTCTGTGTGAGATGAATTTGTGTGTCGTCGGTGTGTGTGTGTGTGTGTTTGTGTGTGTGTGTGTGTTTGGGGATGTGCCTGTATGTGAGATGCGTGTGTGTGTGTGCGTGTGTGTGTGTGAGCATGCGACCATGTGGTCTGTGTAGGTGTTTGTGTGTGAGATCCTTGTGACTGGATGTGTGGGTGGGGGGCGTGTGCAGAGTGGGCCCGGAAGCCTCCCTCACTGCTCTCTCAAGGCTCTCCTGCAGAGTGCAATCACACTTCAGCCCAAGTCATATCTGCCGCTAATTGCTGCCTGGATTCAGGGGGCTCGCGTCTTAGGCCTGGTATCTAAAATGTGTGCCCTACTAAGCCTCTGAAGACGTGACGTCTGCTCTGCGGATGTGTCGTCCTCGGTATCCATCGGTAACTAAACAGCGCAGAGAGCCTACGGAGATATGCTAACTTGCGCTACGTAACATGCGCTATATAAGGAAAATAAAACTTGCTTGTGCATTGTTCTCACACTGTGGCAGCTGTTTGCAGACACAGCATGTTCTGTTGTACGCAGCGATGCACACGTGTTTGGGGGTGAGGCAACACCTTCGGGCTGGACCGGCTTCATGTCTCCCAATATGTCATCCATAACACCATTATTGGTGTTTAGTGGCGGCGCCAGACATATTTTTCTGCAGGTGCTATGGGGGTGCTCGGCGCTTTACCGAGGGTGCTATGAAATGAGTGATGGCATATAAATATAAATAAATTATTTTCTTGGGGGTGCCATGGCTAATCCAGGGGGGGGCTGTAGCACCCCCAAGCCCCCCGCCCCCCCTGGTGCCGCCCCTGTTGGTGTTGCACACCTGGGGAGCTTATTTTGATATTTGATCCAATAGACGATTGGTTTTTGTATATATGTAACCAGTAGGATGCCCTACTGAGCATAATTTGAATCTTTAGCTTTCTACGGCTAGTCCATTCTCTTTTGTGCAGGCTGTTCACGTAAAGGAACAATGATGGGGCTGACGTAATCAAAAACAAGTTTATTGAGCATTAATAAGTTACTCAACCATACAGCAAAAAGTCACACCAGGGCACAGAATTACAGCTCTCGTGGGAGACAGTGAATAACCAAGAAGGAGCATCAAATATGTAGTTAAACACGTAGTCACTGCAAACCAATTGAGACAACAAAAAAATAACACTGATAAAAAAAATACGTTGGATTATGCACCGCACACTCTTAACACTGCAAACAGACACCGCCCCCCACTGGAACTATTGCACAATGCCCTCGGCTCGGATAAGACAAACAAAACAGACACCAACACACACAAATTCGGAAGTGGCAATGTGTAATACTGGACCTCTTTGCGTTTAGCTAATTGGCTGAGTCCACCAGCCAACAACAAAGCCAACAACAATTCTTCCACAAACAAACACTGAATCGTAAACACAAAACAAAAACATTAAACGTGTAATCTGAGACACAGGAAAAACAGTGGCTGGTTAAACCGGTAAAACGGTCCTCCTGTAATCAAGAGAAACATCATATAATGTGTTGCTGGGCCAACTAGCGGACAGCCTTAAAATAAATAGCACAGCATAGCGACTCATACCTGAATTCTTGAGAAACGCTCACGCCCGCTGACTATCCATATCGTATGCTGTAGACACCCTGCCTTGTCTAACTATAACACAATAGCAAACAAGGAGTCAGGTCTCTAATACAGGCTATGGTTGCAAGACAAAAGACAAATAAACTTACATTAGAACCAGCGTGGCTTGACTAGTGGCTGCTGGCACTCTCCTGCACCAACAAAGTTATCTGTGTAGCGTCTGCATATGGACAATAGCGCACAGGGAAGAGTTAACGCTAGAAGTAGCTTAATAGAATTTCTATCTATGGTGAGAAGCAGATCGTGAACTCACATCTCACCCCCAGTGTGGGTAGTTTAGTCACTGTATGAACTCCCGTGTAAGCAGTATAAACAAATAGTTTAGCGCTTGAAAACGGACTCACATTGTTCTGCACCGCTGATAAGGACCGCTTCTGTATCACAGCTTCACCTCACACAAACTATTGTTTGCTGGCCCACGCCATCCAACATTTGAAGGTGACCACCACCTGTGTCGCCTGATCAGCTAATTAACTAAAGCTGGGCACTACGTACTACCCGCTACATTCACCCCCCCCTTAAATGTCACCGTCCCGGAGACAGTCCACTACATCCAAGGCCTAAATGCAGCAGTGATAGAACTGGCTGTCAACTGAGCCAACCCTTCAGTTCGTTCAACCTGCCTAACTGTTGTACATGGGAGGTTATGAGGGTTTGGGTGGTGGCCCGCCTTTGTTCTAGTTGTCCTCCTAAGCGCTGGAGTATATCCAGGCACCGTTGCTACCCCATCGGCCCCCTGTGTGTTTTCTGCTTCCCCATCACTGACATGATTAATCTGGTTTGGTTGTTCAGAACTAGTAGAATGCTGCTCAGCAACAGCTGGAGTACTGGACCCAGCCAGCCCGTCCAGACAAGGTGGATCAACCGCAACCACCAGTACAAGGTCACTCTCCTCTGCACTACTATTTGGACCTTCTACTCTAAAGGCCAACCCTTCAGAATTAGGGGGTGTATCTCCTGCTGTAATTGGGGTTGAAGAGGGATCGACAGGGAGAGGGCGCAGCTCCTGTCGATGTATATTCCGCTCTGGCCCCTGGTGGCCCCTAGGCCTGATCTTATACAACGTGCCCACCTCATCTAAACACCTTACTACTTCGTACAGCGTACTGTCCCAGTGGTCTTGGATCTTATGACGACCAGGCAAGTGTGACCGTCGGTACACCAGTGTGCCTGGAGGTAAAATAGTGAAAGGAACCCCTCGGTGTCTGGCCCGATCAGCTGCCGCTGCCTCAAGGTGAGTCCGTGCTAGGTGATAGACTGCAGAGAGGTGTTCGCGATGTTCGTCAACTCATGTGGTGGGTCTATGGTACCCAGAAGTAAGTCCACCGGAAGGGTAGGCTTCCGACCAAACATCAGTTCATATGGGGAAAACCCAGTGGACTGATGTACTGTGGTGTTATATGCGAACAGTACTTGGGGCAGATGGTGTGGCCACCTCCTCTTCTTCTCTGGAGGCAAAGTACGAAGCAAATCATGCAGTGTTCAATTAAATCTTTCACATTGTCCATTACCCTCCGGGTGATATGGACTCGTGCGGGACTTCTGGATACCATACAGTTGACAGAGACGCTGGAACAACTCTCCCTCAAAATTTCGGCCTTGGTCAGTGTGGAGGCGTTGTGGAACGCCATAGATAAAAAACCATTGCTCCGTCAAAATCCGAGCTACAGTAGACGCTTTTTGGTCCACTGTAGGGTAAGCCTGAGCAAATTTTGAAAAGACATCTGTGATGACCAAAAGATTTTCCCTCCCATCACTGGACTTTTCCAGCAGGGTAAAGTCAATGGCTAAAATTTCAAGAGGCCTAGAGGCCAACAGACTACCCATGAATGTCCTCAGCTTTGGTTGCACGGCCTTCGCAGCCAAACAACGTCGGCATTCATGGCACCATCGCTCAATGTCTTTCCGCATGAACGGCCAATAACACCGCTGGCGGACAAGTAAAGTAGTCCGCTCGACCCCCTGGTGGCCATGATTGTCATGCAAGGCGGTAAGAACCTCTGTTTGGAGTTGCTGAGGCAACAATAACTGCCAAATCTCTTCCCTATTACCTGGGACGTGGCTTTTCCGATATAAAACGCCCTCCTGCTCTTGCACACTAGACCATTGACGCACCAGTTCGGTAACTGCAGGTGACTCCTTGGCCCTCTCTGGTGCAGTAGGAGGTTTACCCCGCCTCCAATACCCCAGAAAGGCCCCAAGTACTGGGTCATCAGACTGGAGGATTTTGAGGTCTGCCCTAGTACGTACTGGAGAGGCATCTATGGTCTGAATGTTGACCAACCTAGTGGGCTGATTGCCCATAGCAATGGTCCTCACTTCAGCCGGAACAGCAATTCCTGGAGCCACATCTTGTACCTTATCTGGAGTTGGTGGCTCAGGCAAGCGAGACAAAGCGTCTGCATTCCTATTGCATGCACCCGGCCGGTACTCGATCTTAAAGTCGAAAAGTGCTAGCTGTGCAGCCCAACGCTGCTCCACCGCGCCCAATTTGGCTGTCTGGAGATAACAGAGGGGGTTATTATCAGACAAGATCGTACATTTTGCACCCAGAAGATAATCCCTATACTTTTCCGTTACCGCCCACTTTAAGGCCAGCAGCTCGAGTTTCATCGCAGAGTAGTTGGTCATATTACGTTCTGGTGGCCGTAAACCCCTGCTGGCGTAAGCAATTGGTCGTCGAAGCCCTCCCTCCTGCTCTTGGGATAAGACGGCTCCTAACCCCAACCCACTTGCGTCTATCTCGAGCGTGAAGGGCTTACTGAAATCAGCGTAACCAAGGACTGGTGCACCAATCAACATCTGCTTTAAGGTGTTAAAAGCCTGATCACAACCCCAGTCCCAGTGATCTCGCAGGGAAATACCAGGGCCTACCCTTTTCTTCTTTGGGCCTGGCTGTAACTTTGCCACTAACTTATGCAGAGGGGCGGCATACCTAGCAAACCCCTCTACAAAACGTCGGTAGTATGACGCAAACCCAAGAAAAGACCGTAGCTCTGTTACAGTGGAAGGAGTCTTCCAATCTCGTACCACACTGATCTTGTCAGGGTCTGTTGCGACTCCAGATGCAGAAATAACGTGTCCCAGAAATTTAACCTCGGGTTGGAAAAAGTGACACTTTTCTAGTTTGAGTTTGAGACCCTGTTGGGCTAACCTACCCAGCACCAGCTCTAGTCGCTCCAGATGTTGCTGAAATGTAGATGAAAAAACGACCACATCATCCAAATATAGAAGAAGAGAATGAAAACGCTGATCACCAAAGATCCGTTCCATAAGCCGCTGAAAGGTCCCCGGAGCATTGCACAACCCAAATGGCATCCGCTGAAATTCAAAGAGGCCAAATGGTGTGCAAAATGCTGTCTTGGCCCTATCCCTCTCCAACACTGACACCTGGTTGTAACCACTCGCAAGGTCGAGAGTGGAAAATAGACGGGCATCCGTGAGAGCATCTAAAGACTCCTCTATACGAGGCAGAGGAAAGGCATCTTTTCTAGTCTTTGCATTCAATTGTCTATAATCAACGCAAAGGCGTATAGACCCATCTTTCTTCTGGACAACAACAATGGGTGAAGAATAGGGACTACAGCTTGGTCTTACTACCCCCTGGTCTAACAGTCCTTGAATGTGCGCCTTAACAACCTCATACTGAGAGGGTGGAAGCCTCCGATAGCGTTGCCGGACTGGTGCATCATCCAATAAATGGATCTCATGCTCAATCAAGGTAGTACATCCCAAGTCTCCTTCCCCAGGACTAAAAGTGGTGCTGTACTTCTGAAGCAGAGCCTTGGCCTGTTGCTGTTGAGAGTCTGTCAAATTAGGCCAGGAAAGATCAGCCAGACCTGGTAGTTGGGAGGGGGTGGCTTCCACTGCTTGAATTGAAACAGTGGTACCTCGTGTGCCCTCTTCATTCTGAAAACAGACAGGAGACTTTTCCGGGCACACATCAATCATATGCAACTGCCCTAAAATGGTGCGTGGTCTTATCCATCGGTCTTGATGTCCCACATTAACTACTGGCACCTGAACAGTGCCATCACCAATGGGGAGTAAAGAACTGGAAATAAGCAAATCTGGTGGCAATTGCCATTCTTTGTCCCCAGGCTCAAAAAATGCGGCAGAAACCAGAGGGCGAAGCCCCTGTCGGCATACTGCAGACACTAGCTTCAGGGACCCTGCAGGAACATGAACAGACGGCCCTGGGGGAGTGGACACCCTGCCTAAAAGTCCAGAATCTGACAGATCTTCAAAGCTTTGACATGCCAATAAAGCATGTTTCCAAACAGCAGGAACTGATGACATAGAAGGGGAAGTAAACAAACTAGGGCCCTCTTGGCAGAACATTTCTTGCAAGCAGCACCGAAGGATATTCATCCCTACTAACCCTGGAATGGTGTCTTTTTTTTCTCTTGTTACCAAATCTGGTGTGTCTTGCACCACAAGAATGCCCATTGAGGGAAGTACCTTCCCCAAGACTTCTACATCCAGCTCCAGATAACCCCTGTAGGGAATATCGAGGCCGTTGGCTGCCTTTAACTGCAGCCACCCACAGGAGCGTAGCTGATCTTGCCCCAAAACCTGGAAATGTTCTTTAAAGAAAGCCTCAGTGACGGTAGAGACCATCGAGCCAGTATCAACCAGACATGTCACCATCACTCCCCCCATCTTAACATCTACCATTGGACATTGTCCAATCAGACCGAGATGAGACGAGTGTGTAGTCAAAGATGGATTTGAGCCTGACAAACCCCCATCTAGTGCTAAGCTCCATGCACTAGAGGGTGCTAGTTTCCCTGATGTCCACAAGGAGGAGCATTAATATCATTTCGTGCCCCTTGCCCCGAATCCCAACGTGCCCCCTGCGCTTGTTGCCGCCCACCTTCCCTTACTGGGCAATCTCTCACCATATGGCCAGCCTGCTCACACCGCAGGCAAATAGGCTGACCACCTGGTGTGAAGCGATATCGCCGCGATGGAAAATTTGCCCTACTGTTTAAAGCTGGGGGCCCAGGCCCAGAAGACAAGTGCTTCAGGATGCTGTCCAATTGTACTTGCTGCTTACGCAGGCAGTCTTTGAGTTCTGTTAATTCTTGGCTTGGTGTTGCTACCACAGCCTGAGTCTTTGCACCCCACTCACCTGCTACCCCTGGACTCGCATCACAAGAGAAGGCTCTAGCACGCAATGGACGGGCTCTCTCCCCATCTTCAGCCCATTGAAGCGCTTCCTTACGCACATCAAAAAAAGAAGAATCAGGATTGAGTCTGAGGAACTGTTTTAACTCCCTACGCAACGTTTTGTCCTGAACATATTCTATAAATTGATCCCGCAAGACAACATCCGAGTTAGGGATGGCATTTGGTTTTTTACGCTGGACAATCTCCATAAGAGCCAAAAGAGAATGCGAAAACTCACGCAAAGATTCCCCCTCCCGCTGGCGACACTGAAAAAACTTTTGTTGGGCCTCAATATAAGAGTGGAAACAGCCAAAAGTCTCAAGCAATATTGTGAAAATTTTCTCCGGGTCTGTCCTCTCTGTGGCTGGACGGAGCTTAATCTCCATCTTTGCCTCACCATCAAGAAGATCATATAAAAAATAAGCTTGTTCGCTAGGGGACATGTGTCTAATCTGTAGGCATTTACGGGCTTCTTCAACCCATTCCTCCACAGGGAGACACTCTGGACCTAAACTACCAGAAAATCTGGAATATTTTCGTTCTCTTGGCACATAAACATACCTTACTCCGGATGAGCTTGACTCTTGTTGACTTACTGATTGTTGCTGACTTGTGGACTGTCCCTGGCTTGTTGCCCCCCCCTGTTCTGTGGCCACTGATGGAACTGCATTTCCCTGACGTAGTCTTTCGTTATCTGCTTGCGCCTGCCGTAACTGCTCTGTCAGAAACCTGACTTGTTCTTCCAGATCCTGTGACATTATGAACCAAAAAAAAAAAAAAAAAAAACCCAGATTAAACTTACAAACCAAGCAGTCAATTTAATACTTGTGTCGTCATACAGCCTCCTTCCGCAGCCACTGTTTTTCCTTTAATCAATGTGTCTTCACCACAATACATCAAACAAAGAAATAATAATAAAAAAAATAATTTACATCAGCCCCAATATAGTGTCCTGCCGACAACGCCAAATGTAACCAGTAGGATGCCCTACTGAGCATAATTTGAATCTTTAGCTTTCTACGGCTAGTCCATTCTCTTTTGTGCAGGCTGTTCACGTAAAGGAACAATGATGGGGCTGACGTAATCAAAAACAAGTTTATTGAGCATTAATAAGTTACTCAACCATACAGCAAAAAGTCACACCAGGGCACAGAATTACAGCTCTCGTGGGAGACAGTGAATAACCAAGAAGGAGCATCAAATATGTAGTTAAACACGTAGTCACTGCAAACCAATTGAGACAACAAAAAAATAACACTGATAAAAAAAATACGTTGGATTATGCACCGCACACTCTTAACACTGCAAACAGACACCGCCCCCCACTGGAACTATTGCACAATGCCCTCGGCTCGGATAAGACAAACAAAACAGACACCAACACACACAAATTCGGAAGTGGCAATGTGTAATACTGGACCTCTTTGCGTTTAGCTAATTGGCTGAGTCCACCAGCCAACAACAAAGCCAACAACAATTCTTCCACAAACAAACACTGAATCGTAAACACAAAACAAAAACATTAAACGTGTAATCTGAGACACAGGAAAAACAGTGGCTGGTTAAACCGGTAAAACGGTCCTCCTGTAATCAAGAGAAACATCATATAATGTGTTGCTGGGCCAACTAGCGGACAGCCTTAAAATAAATAGCACAGCATAGCGACTCATACCTGAATTCTTGAGAAACGCTCACGCCCGCTGACTATCCATATCGTATGCTGTAGACACCCTGCCTTGTCTAACTATAACACAATAGCAAACAAGGAGTCAGGTCTCTAATACAGGCTATGGTTGCAAGACAAAAGACAAATAAACTTACATTAGAACCAGCGTGGCTTGACTAGTGGCTGCTGGCACTCTCCTGCACCAACAAAGTTATCTGTGTAGCGTCTGCATATGGACAATAGCGCACAGGGAAGAGTTAACGCTAGAAGTAGCTTAATAGAATTTTTATCTATGGTGAGAAGCAGATCGTGAACTCACATCTCACCCCCAGTGTGGGTAGTTTAGTCGCTGTATGAACTCCCGTGTAAGCAGTATAAACAAATAGTTTAGCGCTTGAAAACGGACTCACATTGTTCTGCACCGCTGATAAGGACCGCTTCTGTATCACAGCTTCACCTCACACAAACTATTGTTTGCTGGCCCACGCCATCCAACATTTGAAGGTGACCACCACCTGTGTCGCCTGATCAGCTAATTAACTAAAGCTGGGCACTACGTACTACCCGCTACATTTACGTCTCGGACAGGGCATTTAGCAGACACTTTTGTCCAAAGCCACTTGCAATCCGTACATTTGTGGGGTTTGACATGTGGACATTTGGAGGAGGGGGATCAAGGGAATTGAACCGTCGACCCTACGGTGAGTGGACAACCTGCTCTACCCACTGAGCTACTGCCACCCTACAGCCTATGCCTGCTGCTTGTCAATCACAGTGTCACATCTACATTTACATTACATGTAGGGCATTTTGCAGATCATCTAACAGCAGTTTTCAGAAAAAAAAACAGAAGGAGAAAGAGGGAAAGGGGGCAGAGAGGGTGGGAAAAATTTCAAAATCACGCTTTGGTCTGCTCTTTTCTGCTCTCTGTCTGTCTCTGGACTCTGGAATCTCACCCAGAGCAGCTTCAACGTCTCATTGACGTATAGAGAAGCATTTTTGAGACTCCAAAGCGTTCCCTCGATTGGTTTCACCGCCAGTCGTTGAAACAAAGCCGTGCCACCGCCCTCGGCCCGGGTTCACATTGTTACTTGGGAAATACAATGTGCAGCAAGGGCTCTCCACCATTCCACCATGCAACAGGTGTAATAATTCAGTGTATAATAAAAGTTCTTCAGCCTAAGAGGGCGGGGGAATAAGAGCTACATGGCAGGGCTCTTCAAAGAGATTTTTTTTCGTTCCATGGACAAAACGAAAGGAATCGGCAGAAGTCAGGCGGTTTTTCCTCTTTCTCTTCATGTTCTTCTATCTGTGGTGCGCCACTGGTTTGGGGCTGGATCCACTCAAAAGGCAAATTGATCACATAAGAGCCCACTGTAGAAAGTAGCAGTTTACAGGGTTAAGCAGGAAGGAGGATGGGGATCTCACACAGGTGGGTTTGGGGGGGGGGGGATGGGGAGGAGCGCTGTGGCGAAATCTTCTGATGGGGGGGAAAAAAACCCACTTCCATGTCCTTTAGCGAAGAGGAGCAGAAGAAGAATTCTATCACTCTGGAGAGTAGACCCTGAGTCGCCCGAGGTGCCATCTATTGTTAACGGTTCAAGCTAAGCCCTTTGGAGAATGGAGAAGATCTGGGCCCCGCGATGAGAAAGACAGCAGGTGAGGTCGATGACCGTAGGTCGGAACAGAGCACACGCCACTGCATCCTTTTGGTAATTGTTTTTTCATTGGAATTCTCCTCAAGCTTGCCAGCAAAGTATTTGCTTCCCTGGCAAGGGGGGCGAAGGTGACGTAAGTGTAAGTAATGATGATCTCAGTAAAGACGAGCAGAAGAGACCTGAAGGGGAACGTGAAACTGTACGGATTTCACCACCGCCAAACTGCTGATTTACTGTAACCCACCCTTCCATCTTGTTTTTCATGGACCACTTTTTGTTGCCCACTCCAGAGCCATTCCTGCCTAACCGTCCTGGAAGGCTGCATGGGAAAACCCTTAAGGGACATTTCTTTATGTCCTTCTCTAAGGGTCCTTGTATTTAACCAATTAGGGCTGTCTCTGTCTGCTGGGAACGCTAACTGTCACGAAGGGCTGAATAAACAATATTTGTTAAGCTCGGGTAAAGTCTCACGGTCGAGAGAGAGGGGTTGTGTTGCAGAGACGATACAAAACACAGGAAAGAAAGATAGTTGCGTGTAATGAACAGCTGGTAGGCTGAGACAGGTTCTGGGAATAAGTTTGAAGCAGGGTTAAGAATTTGGCAGACAGAGAAGTAGGAGTAACGCGTCGGTACAGACGTTTAGTGGGTGGTAATGGGCGGTGGTGGTAGGAGGTATGGCCCTCAGTCGCTGTTTTTAGTTTAGTGGCGTTGTTGGCGAGTATACATCCTTAGAGTTCCCTATTGGGAATAACAGACAATTGTGAGTTTGCCAAGTTACAAAACGCATCGCCGGTGTTGGAGACAGCTGGGTAGCTCGTCAGCTTCCAGGCTAGGAGCTAACTATAGGTCATCTTAGTTTCGTGACTTGGATTCCTAATGTGGTTAAAGCAGGATAAAGCATTCATGATGCGGTGATTATTGCTTTATACCTTTCTCTACATTACCCATGTTAGTTGTATTTATTTTATTTAGCTATTTACGTCTTTTTACTGTGAATGTGGACTTTTATTTGTACTTTAATGTGTTATTTGGTTTGTTGCGAGGCCCATTTTCTTTGTCTATTGTCTCCTTTGTACAAGTGTAAGTGTTTTACCAATTGTATTAATCGAGTTTGTCTAAACGTGGCGATTCAATTACAAATCGAGACAAGTAAATGTTTTCTATTGGTTTTATTTAAATGGCGTTGATGGCAAGCCTTCCTTTATCAGCCACGCGATCATAGCTGCCTTTAGACCCAGGACACAATCTTGCCAACAGGCAGCCCTTGTCTAATGATGCAAAGTTTGACAGAAACATATCAAGGCTCCCAAGACCTGAGACATCACGCTGCCACAAGCACTGGATTATCTACATGCCAAGAGCCCTATTGTGGTGTCGCCACCGCTGCCCCTGCCTCAGTGGCCCCCAGGCACCCCCCCTGAGAGGGGAGAGAGGGGTGTGGGTGGGAAGCGGTGGGGCTCTGACTGAAGAGAAGCGGTGGGGCTCTGAATGAATGGAACCAGTGGGGCTCTGACTGAAGGGAAGCGGTGGGGCTCTGAAGTAAGGGAAGCAGTGGGGCTCTGAAGTGTGGGGCTCTGACTGCAGGGAAGCGGTGGGGCTCTGAAGGAAGGGAAGCGGTGGGGCTCTGAAGGAAAGGAAGCAATGGGGCTCTAAAGGAAGGGAAGCAGTGGGGCTCTGACTGAAGGGAAGCAGTGGGGCTCTGACTGAAGGGAACCGGCAGTGCACACAGGGAGATGGCGCTGGACCCATTTGGGACATTTTAGTGGCTTGTTTGCCCTTCTCCCCCGCAATCTATTAGTGTTCAGATGGATGGCCGTGGCTGCCTTGTGTATGTGTGTGTGTTTGTGTGTGTGTGTGTGTGTGTGTCTGTGTGTGTGCGTCTGTGTGTGTGTGTGTGTGCGTGTGTGTGTGTGTGTGTGTGTGTGTGCGTGCGTGTGTGTGCGTGCGTGCGTGCGTGCGTGCGTGCGTGTGTGTGTGTGTGTGTGTGTGTGTCTGTGTGTGTGTGCGTGTGTGTAGTGATTCGGGCCGGCGCGGGCGAGGGAGGGAGGTATATAGGAGATGCCGCGGTTAACGCAGCCGCATCAATAAAAGTGTCAATGGGATGATCGAGGTGTCCGTCTAAGCGCGGTTGATCTAAACACACCGACCAGCAGAGCGCGAAGCGGCGGTGCTCATCGTTTAGAGGCTTTCTTGCGCCGTGCAACCGGCAGTGTTTGAGGTACGGACTGAAGTGGCGACGGGCGGCAAAGGCAAGCCGAATGGCCACGGCCGCGCCGGGGGAATACGGGGAGTCCTCCGAGACGACAAGGCTTTCAGGGGAGCCGACACGTTCACACAGATCTCCCGCGAGTTGGAACACGCCAAGGGAAGGGGTGGCGTCTCGCGTGAGGCTGCCTCAAACTGGCCTCGGATGAGAGAGAAAAAAAATCTCTCCGAGAGGAACGGCTAAGGAGACAAGGCCGCTCGGTTCACGGTCACGGAAACGAAATTCTCCATGGGAATGAAAGAATGGGTTTTTTTTTTTATAACAGATTTTTCCATCTCAGCCACGGACTGTGTTTATCACCGACCGTGTTTATCACCATGCTTTATACAGTGGACACACATTCCCTGTGTGTGTTGGTCCTCGCGAGCACCCCACCCTTTGCCTCGTGCACTCACACACGCGTCTTGGTAACGCGTCATAAAGGGCTACAACGCCATCGCTATGTCATCCTGCATCACGCGTTCATTTAAGCCCCTCGAAAATAATGACGTTTTGGTTCCTTGTGTGTGTATTCATTCATGCAGCAGATCTTCTACAAAAGATAAAGACATCCACTTTGAATAAGACTGCATAGAAAAGCATCAGATGGGGAGCTTTTGTATGAAAAATAACCCCCCCCCCCCCCCCACACCACCAGAGGTTAAGGCTAAGGCTATGGTAACATGGTAATAAACCATGGTTACAAATGTTTGCCTGCACAGTAGTAACAAGGAGCTAAGCCCACCATCGCAAATCCCCAAGTTGGACATATCTATATCAATCACCAGTTCATACCAGGCACTAGTTTCTCACCAGGTATCGCTGAACACTGAACTGGATTGCGCGTGGCCACTGTCTCTCTCCTCTCTCTGCCCCCTCTCATTCCCTGTGTTGCCATTTCTTTTTGTTGTATTCCAACTCGAGAAACATACGACCGCGTGCCTCTGGGCCGTGTTTCTTGGGGAGGGGTGGGGTGGGGGGGGGGGGGGTTCCAGAGAGAAGTCACTGGCTAAGCTTCTTTTTTTGTGTGTGTGTCTGCTACACGACTACCGCATGCAGCCTTTTATAGAAGGAAACTCTTTTGTCTCTTTCTCTCCCTCTCCCTCCCTCTGTGTGTCCACTCACCATCATCATCATCATCTCCCAGTGCACTCAGCTGTACTGAGCTCCTAGCTTACTCTCTCCTGTCCTCTCTCTCTCTCTCTTCTCTCTCTCTCTCTTTCTCTCTCGCTCTCCCTCTTGCGCTGCCTCCCTCTACCCTGCGCGCCCCCCCCCATTATTTCCTATTATATCTCAGTGTATTGGGGTCACTTTATAAAACAGTGTTGGCCTCTGGGACTGTTTGCACTGTGTGACAGCTGGTGCTGTCATCAGAGGGCGAGATGGAGAGACGGCTGATGCGAAGACACATGCCTACCTCTTTTTACGGAGAACATTTACTTTTTTCTTGCCATCAACCACAGTGTGGTTTTTTTTTTGTTAACCAACCTTCTGTTGACCACTGATGAATTAGTTCATTTAATTGTAATTGCATTACATTATATCTGTTCTGTGTTGCATCCTTTTCCACAGTAGAGATGACAGACATCAGCCCTGTCAAGTCTCGCTCACTTATAGAGCGTGGCATTGACAACTGACAGGGCTAGGGGTTCAACCCCACTGGGGCCTCACATGCTAAGAATGTAAGCACTCAGGCTATTGAAAGACGCTTTGGATAAAAGCCTCCACCAAAATGCCATATATCACGAACACGATTACTCAGCCAAGCATGCTGTAGAGTTCGCCAAGCATACAGCTTTAGATGTTTGCACCAAGATTTACCAACATTAGATACAAAAAAAGCCTTTTATCCACGTCCAACAGAAAAACAACAACATAACCAAACCCAAGATAAGATGCCATGCAATGCCATGCCATGATCAGAAGCCAATAATTGAAATGTCAGAAAAGCATTCACTCGGTGTTATTATTATTATTATTATTATTATTATTATTATTATTATCATCTGTCATATGCATGCTGGAAGCGGTGATGGAGTTAATATCTCACCTTGTGTCCATATGTTTGCGGCGGAAAAGCACCGCAAAATTATAGCTTCCGTGTTGTAGCTATGGTAACGGCAATCAACAGGTTACCGTTGGCCCGGTGTTCTGCTCACCGAGCCGACAGAAAAGCCCCGGGCTACACCCTTGAAAACACACCGCGCTGGGGGTTCAGTGCAACGGGTCCACGGGCAAACAGACACACATACACCAATGCTTCCCTATTGATCTCCAAACATCATCAAACTGCCCACCGACACAAGGACATATCCCCCCCCACCCCCCCCCCCCCCCCCCCCCCCCCCCCCACCCCCCCCTCCCCCTGCTGCCACCTCCAGTGTGTATAATTATGTTTTTGATCGTTAGGTCGCCTACACACTAGGCACGTAAACATACATGTACCGGAGGATTTCAGTGATTTGGTGTGGTTGATCGTGCAGTGTTTACTTTGTCTCCACTGCTCAACCTGAAGTAGAAGGTTTGGTGGGGTGTAAAAAAACACAAACCTGAAAACAACCTCTCTATGGATCCTTTATGTGATCATAGGCTCGTGTCTTGTGACGGCTCCACAGCCAACAACACCTTCCCCTGAAGAACACAGAAGAACACCGAGCGTCTTGGCGACGGCCGAGAGTTCTTCGCGATGTCCGTATCCTCCGGGAGGATGGACAGCAGACACGCAGCTTGATGAGGTGAGCTGTGAACGCTGTCCTCCGGCTCGTCTCCCCCTGCCCGGGCCTAATGAAAGTGCTGCTGTGGTCCGGCCTCAAGAAAGCACAGGACAAACGGAACGGTATGGATGAGAGAGAGAGAGAGAGAGAGAGAGAGAGAGGGAGCGAGAGAGAGTGAGAGAGAGCGAGAGACTGCGAGAGAGAACAGAAGAGAGAGCAAGAGAGAGTAAGAGAGCAAGAGAGCACGAGAGAGAGAGAGAGAGAGAGAGAGAGAGAGAGACGAGAGAGAGAGAGAGAGAGAGAAGAGAGAGCAGAAAGAGAAGAGAAAGAGAGAGAGGAGAGAGAGAGAGAAGTGAGATGAAGCAGAGAGAGAAGAAGAGAGAGAGAGAGAAGAGAGAGAGAGAGAGAGGAGAGAGAAGAGAGAAGAGAGAGAGTAGACAGCACGAGAGAGAGAGAGAGAGATAGAGAGAGAGAGTGAAGAGCAGAGAGAGAGAGAGAGAGATAGAGATAGAGAGAGAGAGAGAGAGAGAGCAGGAGAGAGAGAGAGAGAGAGAGAGAGAGAGAGAGAGAGAGAGAGAGAGAGAGCAGGAGAGAGAGAGAGAGAGAGAGAGAGAGAGAGAGAGAGAGAGAGAGAGCAGGAGAGAGAGAGAGAGAGAGAGAGAGAGAGAGATAGAGATAGAGAGAGAGAGAGAGAGAGAGAGCAGGAGAGAGAGAGAGAGAGGAGAGAGAGAGAGAGAGAGAGAGGAGAGAGCAGGAGAGAGAGAGAGAGAGGAGAGAGAGAGAGAGAGAGAGAGAGAGAAGAGAGAGAGAGAGAGAGAGAGAGAGAGAGATTCAGCTCCGGAGGTGTTTGGATGGAAGCCCAGATCTGCTGGTGTCCTGGTCACGGTGCCATATGTCACCGTACTCTGTTCCCAAAGTTTTCAACTCCTGTTGTTCCACACGCACAGCAGTGACATCAACCACTCGGCAACTCCCCCTCAGTGTGTCGCACTGGACCCAGAGTCTCTGTTTGTTTATTGTTACAGAGCCGCGTGAGTGCCGAACTAAAGAGGCAAAAAGCTTATTGTGTGTACACTCACTGATGTTTTTGTCTGCACAAACACGGCAACACTGCCTTGAAAAACCCAAAATCCGCAATCCAGAACAAAACAACAGCGTTGTGGCAAAAACCAGCCAGCCAGAGCTTAACATACAGTATATATATATATATATATATATATATATATATATATATATATATATATATATATATATATATATAATATTATATATATATAGATATAAATCTTTTCATACGACACAGTGAATTGCTTCAGATTGCAAGCTGGTGCCCCCGTTATCGTCTCCTGACCTGGCGGCCCCCTGCCGTGGTGGAGATCAGCAGGTGGCGCTGACCTCTGACCCTTTGAACACCAGCCACCAGAATGGAGTGAGTGTATACAAAAAAAAAAAAAAAAAGAGTTTTCCCTCTTTTGTTTGGTTTTTCTAGCACTCGCGCGTCTATGAGTG
>JAXIVH010000014.1:2746741-2766458 GCA_036785325.1 Urophycis tenuis | reverse complement strand
GAGAAGGAGTTGTTTCTTCACTACGACATCAACTGCACACCGGGCTTACTAATTAATAATTACTCCGTAATAACATCATGGCCACTCCAGTAAGATCTAATTAAAAGCTCTGATTGGCCAATTGCATGTATTTATGTTTTTGTTTTTTGTTTTTTTCACAAAAAAACCTAAACTTGGAACAGCTAATTGGGTTCAGTGGGTTTAGAAGACAGCGTGGCATTGAACGCAGCTAGGTGCGAAATTGTGCCTGAATTCCGGATATTCGTTAATAAGACAGTAAAGAAAGACCATCTGAAATATACAGAGTCACACTTTTCTTTCTCGTTAATCAACGTTATTATCTCGCACAATTTCATTCCACAATTTTACAATGTCTTCTCCAAATACGTTTTAGCATGATCACACTAGGGGTTGCATGACTTCAGATTTTTTAAAGTCGACTCTAATGTGATGAAAGTCGAGTCAACGTCGACTAGTCGCTGATGACGTCATTCATATTTTTCGTCATAATCAAAATCACAGGAGGAGGGAATGTTTTGCAACGATCTGTATTAATTGACATGTACGCCATGTACAATAAAAAAGAAACAGCTCGACAGCAACCGCATCCATTCTTTTTATTTTCTTCGAAAGAAACGTGCAGAATAAAAGCGGAAGCGCAGTATAAAAAGCGGGAGCGCTCCACACACTAGGAAGTCGTTCCAAACTCCGAACGTTCACGAATGCTAGGCAGCACTCCAGCCTCGACTCCCAAGAACGCTCCATAGATCGCGACTCACAAGGAAGTGCTCTAGCGAGTCGCAGCCTCCAGTTCGGAACACGGCCAAAGTCACACGATCGCCGACTAGTCGACGTCACAACGCAAAACATCATTGTAGTTCTTAAAGTCGAATAGTCGACTAGTCGACTAGTCTGTGCAACCCCTAGCTCACACACATGTAAAACAATATACACAGACACACACACAATGTTTGTGAGTACACAGACAGAATACACAGAATACAACAAAGTTTACCGTTGTATTATCTATCAAAATTGTTGCCGGGGGACGATTGAATAATCCCCTTAATATCGGTAAGGTCACATCCCTTGACGGCTACTCAACAAGATGCTGCTCGTATGGCTTCTAATAAAACACATTTGAGTGTTTTGTGTGAGTGGCGCAGGCAGGGACTCAGTTCCCTCGCATTTATTGCTACTCATAAAAGTGCAAAGCAGTCCTTCCACACCTATGGCCATCGTGGTGACGACGGTGCTCGGGAGAACGGGAGCTAACGGCACATGGCAATAAACGGCTCTGTTATCGGCTGTCGTCTCTTTCGGTATTGAGATGTCGATGTCGCGGCAATCAATATGCACTCGAAACTCGCCGCACATCGCCCCACGCAGGTACACAACAAATCATATCATTGAATGTGCCGGTGTCTTTTTTATTTGCCCGTAATGGTGACAGCATAGTGGCAAATCCGGGAAGCAATCGTGACCCGCGCCGTGACGTCACCCTTTAATGTTGTTAGTTTAGCTTGCATTTTCTGGTACTCCGTCCTCGTCTGAAGGGAATCCAGGTTTATTAGCGGCTGCCCTGGCGATGCAGAGCGACGGCTTTAAAGCAAAGCCAAGACAAACAACAACAACTTAAAAAACCACAGTGTTCAAATCACAATCCTATTTCACCAGGGAATCGGTTAATGTTGACAGAAGAGGTGACGGTGGGTCGCGTCCAGGGGCCGAGATAGCAAAGTGGGCATGTTACAACAAACAAACTAATTACATAGACAATGGTGAGAAAAGGACAATTGTTTTTACCCCTTTGGCTCTAGGCGGTGTAAATTAATTTGCGTTTGTTTTGCACGGCGGAGATTGGCTCTCAAAGCCTGCGACCTATGCCGTTTGTTACCATTTCTTGACTCGAAGTTTTATCAAGTACCAACGAGGGCAGTGGAGTGTGTTAATCACATTATTGTGTGTGTGTGTGTGTGTGTGTGTGTGTGTGTGTGTCTTTGTAGCTTCCTGGGTGGCACGTGTGTGGCCGTGTGTGTTCATTTCCTGTGTGTGTGCGTGTGTGTGTGTGTGTGTGTGTGTGTGTGTGTGTGTGTGTGCGTGTGTGTGCGTGCGTGTGTGTGTGTGTGTGTGCGTTGTGTGTGTGTGTGTGCGTGTGTGCGTGTGTGTGTGTGTGTGTGTGTGTGTGCGAGTGTTGAGGTGATTGAAGGCGAACGAGGCTATGCAGCTCATTAACATATTCACTAAGTGTTACCAACATCACCGTCTGGGGAGAGTGTGTGTGTGTGTGTGTGTGTGTGTGGGGGGGGGGGGTGGGGGGGGGGTGACGGATGTAAAATGGATGGGGTGTGGACAGTGCGCGAGTCACTTGTACAATAATGGACTTGAGGTAACAGATGATTAAGGGAAGTGGATTCCCCAAGGGAGAAGCACACAGGTGAACATATAACCACGCAACAAAGTGTGGTACCACGCCACAAGACACGCATCCTGGCCTTGGGATCCTGAGCATCGCCGAAGACGAGAGCAAAATAAGAACAGAGCTAACCTAGAGCAAAGCAGAACCACACGCCTGCCTACCCACTCGAACCCAAACTAACCCACAAATACAGTGGGTGGCAACACTCCTGACCTCATATATATATATCTATATCAGAAAATCAGCACTACTTGTTGCAAGAGCATAGAGGCCTCTGTCTTGCCTGTCCCCGAGACTGCAAGGTGGCAACCAATGAATGACAACAGGATCAGCAGGAACAGGAACACACGCCCATGGCTTGAGCCACAACAACCAACAACAGACGCAAGGGGGGGGGGGGGGGGGAAGGGGGAAACGAATGACCAATGTAATATAATATAATATATATATATATTATATATACTATAACAAAGAATCCATCGAATCACTATTAAAGCTCTCAGTGAATTCAATCACGAGAAAGGGTTTAACCGTCAGCGTGCTGAGAAGAGAAAGTGCGACCAGCAAACACTAAACGGTTGTGGCAGGCCTCCGTTGCTGGAAACCGATGAGGTGGATGAGCTGGTCGGTGGAGGCGGGATAACGATGAAAGTGTGGACTTTCATGGGCAGGGCCCCTTTGCCGGATGAAAGGGACAAATCACACGCAGTGTGGACGTGGCCTATAGCGTGATCTACAGGGACACAGAGCGTTAGCGTCAGTGTTAGCGTACCGGGCCGCACGGATTATTACACAATCGAGTCAACGCATTCACGAGAATCATTTGTGGGGAAAATGAAAAGGGTTCAGGGTTCAATGCGGGAAACGGACCAGGTGTATTTGATTAAGGTGTCCGCCGCCTACATGCTCCTCAATGACCTGCACTCAGTGTTTTCTGTAAGGAATACATACTGTACATCGTATATAAAGTAAATATGCTGTATATATCGTATGAAATGAATTTTAAAAGCTTCCCAGGGGGAGCGTTTGACTCTGGCTGAAATGAATTTTAAAAGCTTCTCTCGAGGGAGCGTTCGATTCTGGGTGAAAGGGGCGGAAGGAGACGGTGGCTTTCCTGAACGATGATCGGTCGCCCATTTTAATTGGGGAACAGGTTGGCGCAGAGGAGTGAACCCCTTCCTCACAGCTGTCATGGAGACGGAGATTCCATTTCCAACGGCTCCCAGGGAAGAGTTCACTGGCTGATACAATCAACAGAGGCGGCTGCTCTCTCCTCCAGTAGGCTTCTGTGTGTGTGGGGGGGGGGGGGGGGAGGGGGGGGGGGGGGGTATGCGTGGTGTGTGTGTGTGTGTGTGTGTGTGTGTGTGTGTGTGTGTGTGTGTGTGTGAGCTTGCGTGCGTGGAATTGAACCAAAATCTGACTTGGTTAATGTCCAAAGACGCGGCACTTTACAGCTGTGTGTTTCTACCATTTTCCATCCTAATAATCCAATCTCGTATTTTGCCAAAATGTCCCACGTTGGCAGAGGAACTAGTTTAGCACTGAAATTCCCAACGCAATTTCACGCCTGGAGTTATTTTCTCAATACGTAACGTGAATTGTTGACAAATATAAAAATGAGAATACAATAACAGTAACAAACACTACGACATCCCAGGACTAGGATTGACAATTTTACGAATATTGTTAAGGCCAAATAACTGTTTTCCAGCGGTCCATCCATCTACTTCGCCATCAGTGTATTTGTAGCCAAAATGAGTGGATGTGTGGTGATGCTAATTATTCCCTTTAATTAGGAAAATATACACGAATACATGACACAAATAATGGATGAATCCCTCAGAAAGGTGCTATTGAAAGACTACCACTTCTCTCCAGTCTCTCCTGGGGCGATGTGGGGTGTGTGTGCGTGTGTGTGTGTGTGTGTGTGTGTGTGTGTGTGTGTGTGTGTGTGTGTTTGTCTGTGTGTGTGTGTGTGTGTGTGTGTGTGTGTGTGTGTGTGTGTGTGTGTGTGTGTGTAGGGGGGGCTATGCCTCAGATGCGTCAGACAGATGGCAGTACAGCCAATAGTGGTCCGAAGGTCACCTTGTCTCACAATCCTCAAAACCCATTGGCGTGTGTGGATATCTGGCACCGGTTAGCTAATGCTTATTACTGCGGTTCTGAATAGTGGATCATTGTAGTGTGCCATCGGTTATCTTTTGTTCTCCTTCGATGACTTCAACCGTATGTTTCCCACATCTCAATTTAAGACGGGCATTAGGCCTTAACACGCTGACTGCCTACAGGAGGAGGACCCACAGAACGAGATATACAGCAGAGAGTGTGGCGTCTAAGACTTAGAACGAGCACCCGAACTGCGACGCGCTCGCCGGCCTACCGCACAGGGCCGACTGGGTATGCGGAGATATACGGCACAGGTGCAGGCCGCGGTGAACAGGGCGGCTCGCTACATGGGCGGGAGATTCATGGGAAGTAACTAGAGGTCGACCGATATATCGGTTGCGCCAATATATCGGCCATTTTCGGCCATTCTCAATACGGCTTTTGACGATATTTGTTCAAAATGTGCTATCTCATGTTAATTCCAACATTGGACAGGTTTAAATTAGCTGCTGTTATTAAAAAATGAAAATATTAGTCCTGCTCAACAACTACTTGCCGTGTAAACTAAACCTTCCCAGCAACGTTGCTTGGAAACATGAGATGGTGAAGGAAGAAGTTCATTCATGGACACTGAAGAAATGGAAGAAATCCTTATAGATGGTATTTAGAATAGAAATTCAATGTCCTTAATCAATTCTTTTTGAAAAGTGAAGAAAAAAAAAAAATATATATATATATATATCGGCCTAGAAAATATCGGCCAAATATTTGTATCGGCCACTCTAGGCCATCAGATATCGGTATCGGCCCTGAAAAATGCATATCGGTCAACCCTTGGAAGTAACGAGAGAACGCTGAGAGAAAAATAGGAGAAATGTAGAAAAAGGCACTTAGCATTTGAACCGCGCTTCACCTTTAATATATTCGCTGAGAGATCTGCAGACTCGTGGCGGCCCCGGGTTCCGGGTCCCTGGCCCCGGCCGGTTCCAGGGCGGACGGGCTGTCCTCCGGAGCTAATAACCGCAGATCAAAGAGGCCGCGTGCGCGGGCCCGCGTATTACGTTCGGTGTCCCTCAGGGCGAGATGGTATGCTAGGTAACCTAAATAAAGCATGAAATCCCTGTGGAGGACTTTGAATCTCGTGTGTGTGTGTGTGTGTGTGTGTGTGTGTGTGTGAGTGTGTGCCCATTTGCGCTGCTCTTAATTGGCTCTGTGCAACCCTAACCTTAATTGGGTGCGTGTTTTCGTACTTTTTTTTTTTTTTTAATCGTGTAAGACAATGTCACTCTACGTGTTGTACTGTGCACGTCGGTTTCCTTCTGTGTGTGATTGGCTTGGCTTGCAATCGCCATGGAAATGACATCGCCGTGTCACCCAAGTCATACCAGAGAAACCAGAGGGGGAAAAAACACCACACCAAACGCTTCAAGTCAGCGGTTTGGTTTGTCTCCAGAGAACAGGTGCTGTCAAACACGAGTAAAATACGCAGTGCAAAACATACCAGCACCAACCCTGACTGAAGTGGAAGTGAACAAAAGTCTAATCAAAGATACAGCTAGATATTTTTTCGCTGTCCCTGTAGGGGATAAAGAGATGGGTGGAAATTAGTATCTCTCTTTAGAAGCCCGTCGCCATGAAAGATGGCTATCGCTGGGCTGGCTCACACTGGTTGTTTACAGTTTTTGTGAGGGTCACGCCGCACGCAACGTTACAGCGATTTTCTAACCAACTTATATATGTCGTTTTATTTATTTATTTCCATTTGTTCAGAGTGGCTCTTTAAATGGGATCCAATTTATCTGTGGTGGAAGACAGCAACGTGTGTACAAGGTCTTTTGAGTGCACATCCAGGGATCACGTCAACGCGGTCTCTCAGAGCTGTGGACTGTAATGCAAAGCAGACCGACACAGTGTGTCTGCGTATGCACTCAGCAATACCGTTTGCATGGTTCGCTCACTGAAAGCAACACACTGCTTTGGGTTTTGGATTCTTGTGAAACCTGTTCTGTCCCCTGTTATGTTAACGCCAACTAAAAAGGCTTCAAACAGGGTTTGAATATATATATATATATATATATATTGACAGTGAACAAAATGGCAGTATTTAAATTTAAATTACAATTTGCTTTGATTTGCTTCCATTTTTGTTTCTTGGCTACTGTGTTCCAAATCTACATTATTGTAGTACTTTGATTTTGCAATTATCCCCGTATGATATGTAGTTAAGGTTTCGGCAGCACCGCAGGGTATAATTGCAAACTGGTATCAGCAACAAGGGGAGTTGTTATATATATATAGTCCATAATTAGAGTTATTGGAAACCAGGGTTTGTACATGAAAGGCATGTTCCAGGGAAGTGGAGGAAGATAAGAGCCACTCGCAGTGTGTCCAGCTTGTCAAACATTGACTAATGGAAGCAAGCGACAATCCACGCTTCATATGCCACAAATTAAAATTGAATTATGGATATAGTTTGTTTTGGTGGAATGCACCAGACTCTCCTTGCCGACAAGAGGAGTTTTGCATGAATGTTTGGGTTTTTTCTAAGGGTGAAAAAAAAAAAAAAACCTGGTTGAAAGGGTTTGACTGTAGCGGAGGATTGATGATACAAACATTCTGTGAACTCCTTCAGACCAAACCGAGTGTGATAAGACGAATATGATGCATGAACAACAATATCTACATTTTATCAGACAATGCTCGACAGTACATGGCTCTTGCAGCAAGCTGAGTACCACCCGTATTGAAGGCCAGTGAGGTTTTACTTATCTGGCAGGAAGAACGCAAGTATTCAGCTAGTTTAGTTGATGCGTCATGGATGGTGTGAATTCAAACTTGTCAAAGTTTTATTACAGCTTATAGGCATCACTGTCATGCGAAATACCCATTTCAGCCGCTTAGCTCCTTGTAATCCAAGGTCTTATGCAAATAACCGTACATGCTCAGAATTTCAACATCAATGCTTTCAGGTGGTCGAAGTTAGTGGTCGTATATTAAATTATTAAAAGCTATGATAATACAAAGGATAGTTAGGTCAAAATGACCTTTTTAATGAATGTGTGAAGTCATTAATAAGAAAACATTTCTCACCTCTTTTTTCTTGCTTGTTCTCTTAACAGGTCCCCTTCCGTAAACTAACATGGACAAAGTGGTGATCAGTCTCCTGCTCCTGGGAACCGCAGTCATGATGGCCCACGCATGTCCCAAGTACTGTGTCTGCCAGAACCTCTCCGAGTCCCTGGGCACGCTGTGTCCGTCCAAAGGCCTGCTCTTTGTGCCGCTGGACATCGACAGGCGCACCGTGGAGCTTCGCCTGGGCGGCAACTTCATCCTGAAGGTCAGCACGCAGGACTTTGCCAACATGACGGGCCTGGTGGACCTCACCCTGTCCCGGAACACCATCAGCTCCATCCAGCCTTTCTCCTTCATCGACCTGGAGACCCTGCGATCGCTGCACCTCGACAGCAACCGGCTCACGGAGCTGGGCCCCGACGACCTCCGGGGCCTGGTCAACCTGCAGCACCTGATCCTCAACAACAACCAGCTGAACCGCATCTCTAAGGCCGCCTTCGAGGACCTGATGCTGACGCTCGAAGACCTGGACCTGTCCTACAACAACCTGCGCAGCGTGCCTTGGGACACCATCCGCAAGATGGTCAACCTGCATCAGATGAGTCTGGACCACAACCTCATCAACTACATCGCCGAGGGGACGTTCACGGATCTGGATAAGTTGGCCCGACTGGACCTGACCTCCAACCGTCTGCAGAAGCTGCCCCCCGACCCCATATTCGCCCGCTCCCAGAGCGGCGTGGTGCTGAGCACGCCGTACGCCCCGCAGCTGTCCCTGAGCTTCGGCGGCAATCCCATGCACTGCAACTGCGAGGTGCTGTGGCTTCGGAGGCTGGACCGCGAGGACGACATGGAGACGTGCGCCTCCCCCGCCGCCCTGAAGGGCCGCTACTTTTGGTCGGTGCGCGAGGAGGAGTTTGTGTGCGAGCCGCCGCTGATCACCCAGCACACGCACAAGCTGCTGGTGCTGGAGGGCCAGACGGCCAGCCTGCGCTGCAAGGCGGTGGGCGACCCGATGCCAGCCGTGCACTGGGTGGCGCCCGACGACCGGCTGATCAGCAATTCGTCGCGCGCCACCGTGTACGAGAACGGCACGCTGGACATCGCCGTCACCACGGCCAAGGACTACGGCACGTTCACCTGCATCGCCGCCAACGCCGCCGGCGAGTCCACGGCGTCCATCGAGCTGTCCATCATACAGCTGCCGCACTCCAACCACAGCAGCAACCGCACGGCGCAGCCCAAGTCGGGCCTCTCCGACATCACCAGCTCCACCAAGAGCGGCAAGGGCGAGCCCAAGCCCGCGCCGGAGAAGGTGGTGTCGGCGTCGGAGGTGACGTCGGTGTCGGCGCTGATCAAGTGGATCGTGAGCAAGGCGACGCCGAAGGTCAAAATGTACCAGCTTCAGTACAACTGCTCCGAGGACGAGGTGCTCATTTACCGGTGAGATCAACCGCCGCATCTAAGTGCTCATTACGCTCTCCCAACCCCGAATCGGTGACTCGTTTGCCTGATGGATTAGTTGTTAGATCGTTAATTAGATCCTTCAAAAAAGGTCTCAGGTGGAAGTATTCTTTTTAATTTGATTAAGATTGAGATTAAAACATTAAGCAGACGCTGGCTTGATACAGATATTTTTTGGGGGATAATTTCAGCCACCGTCGTTGATGATTTCAATTCATATAAAACAAGCTTGAAAGGCTAATTGGGAGTCTGAGAGGGGGGATAATAGATATTTGAGAATTAATGAGATGTTTAATGACATGTCAGGGCTTGGATAATGAGATTATGTCCTGAAATAGTCATATCATATCATAAATTGTGTGATTCTGATATGACGCTGAAAGCTGTGGCACATTCAGAAAAGATAAACGGGCGGTGAGTAAGTAACTTTGAAAGAAAACGAGACACTAAAATCTTAGCATGCCATGCTGAGATTTCGACTTCAATACAGTTTAAAGTTCAGCTTAGGCTACTGCAAATTATACCTCCTGTGTTATTCCTCTCAGACATGCTGTTTTTAATGATACTTTCTTCTCTCCAGTGATTTCTTTTTAGCATGATGTGTTTAATATACGGTATTTGATTTAAGTAGGCTACATAGCATGCCACTGCCAGCATGAAGAGTAGCCTATTCACCGGGAAATAAGTTTCATATTCTGAATGTCATCCTTCAATCGCATACAATAGAAAAGAGAAAAAAAATACAAAAATGACCCTGAGCCGTTAAAACGAGACGCGATACGCAAGTCTCACGTTTCTCGACACCCGAACGGCTGCGCGCAAAGGGCGCGTCGCGGCCAGGCAGCGATACCGCAAATACAACATAGCCTACTCGACGACATACAATACACACGCGATCACAATTTGCGGATAAATTATGGAACGCTCCACTTATGTAATCACTCCCAAATGGAATGCTAATGAATCCCATCAGCAAATAACTCGGCGCGCAGTTGCTATACACTACAGTACGCGATTTACATCTTCCAACGCAACGCTCGCCTTACGAGGAACCGACAGCTGACAACACGCAGTGGTGGGGCAGCGAGAGGGCTGGCTATTGGCTGAAGCCACTAGAGAATGGTTTGTGTATGTGGTGTTTTTCAGATGGTTGTTATTGTTGTCCAGGGAGCCTCGGAATGGAACTCATCATTTCTGTATGCTGATTGTGTTTATCTGGTATTCCGTATCCCCTGAAAGTCATCGTGTTGTGCTGTGGAAACGGGGGGGATAGAGAGAGAGAGAGAGAGAGAGAGAGAGAGAGAGAGAGAGAGAGAGAGAGAGAGAGAGAGAGAGAATGTAGATGCAAAAACAGACAATTTAGTTTGCGGTGCCCGTGTGATTTATTTGTGTTTTTTTTGGCCAGGTGACAGAAAGCTACCTACGTGGAAAAAAATATATTCTTCAGTAGTTGCTTAGTTGGCTTTTTAGGGTCTGTATTATTGCAAAAAGTATATAGGCTATTGCTGTACATGAGGATTCTGTTTAATTTAGGAAACTGTAATTCATAGTTTCTTAATCTTTAATGTTCCTTCGTTCAGCTAATTGAAAAAGCAATGTTAAGGCTTGAAATGGTCGTTAATACTCTTTTATCATATAACAATTTTGGTGTGGAGCTCCATAAAAACTCCCACCGCGACGCCTCGTCACGTTATTGGAATAGAGTGGTCATAAAGATATGACCAATGCCAATAGTCTCTTCATTTTTCAGGAGAATTTAGCATCATAAATAGATAAAAACACACATTATTTGATAGTGGACTTACAGTAGCACTTTCTAGCAAGTCCATATCCCAGAACTGAAAACTTCAGTGCCCCACGCTGAACAATATGTATCAATTTGTCGGCTATAACATTAAGCCATTAAATTATGCTCACAACGCCGGGCTCTCACACTGCGGCGCAGCCAAAGAGGCATCGATTACGTCCCACCTTATGTAATGGCTGCGCTTTCCTTTTGGGTTTTGAATGTCGACAGGCAAATTAGACGATTTTTCAATAGTTCCTGGGTGTAGTTTAAGTGCATAAAAGAGGCTAAGCATAGCTCCTCGTTAGTCACCGCCTGCACTCCGTGGCTCGCTTTTTTTTTTTTTCTTCACATGGACCCGGACGCAAGCCCCCCCCCCCCCCCCCCCCGAAGGGCAGTCCACCCCAGACCAGCCTAGTGGCACCAGTAAAAATCAATCAGGGCTACGCCGCCATGGTATAAAAGGGTTGCAGGGGGGGCGGGGGAACGAAAGTGCTTTGGCCGACGTGAGCTCATACATGGACTGAGCCGCAAGCAAGGTGTACCACGTCCTTTCACAAGACAACTCATCAATATGCAATGAAGGGCATCAAAGGGCCCCCCCCCCCCCCCCGTTGGCATGCAGGTTACGTGGCGGACGGCGGGTTGTGTTGTCGACGCGGCCGCTCGGATCGATGCAGTCGATGCGACGGTGGGGGGGGGGGGGGGGGGGGGGACCTTTGACCTCGGCGCAAGGGGGATCGAGTATCAAATCGCTGGGCGCGTAGTGGCCGACGGCCCGGACGCCGAGTGTTTACGTACCATACTGGTGTTTCGTACAAATCAATCACAGACTCGCCGATGACTGGATCGACCGCTGACTTCACATGTGATCAAATGTGAGTTGGTTAGTTTTCGGAGCGTGTTTAGGCGCGGTTAACGACCGCCGCGTCCCATCAGATGGATTATCGAAAAGCCATTAACGTGGTGTTAATGATATTCCATTCTTCCTCCTCGATTAGCATAGTCAATCTTAAAGGCTTCAATGGCAATTGAACATCGCAATTGAGAAACATTGTATTTATTGGCTAATTAGAAACCCTCCTGAGCGAGGTTTAGAGGAGTTAGGAGTTAATGGCAAAGCATGTTTGACTATTCAGGCTCACCGTGGCAGTCACGCCTATACACCAGAGACAAACTGCAGGTATAATTAGAATCTTATGTAGGCGCTATATTGAATGCTGATTGGTAATTGCTATTGGATTTGTCCTTTAAATGGGGCATAAGGTCATTTATTTAAAAAAGAAAAAAAACAATTCCGGAATGCTTGGCTTACCTTTGCAATGTAATTAAAAGGCAGGAACTGGTGTATTTTGTCAGGCTAATTAAATTCTTAGCAGGGCTTTAATGTTGGCCACAGTGGTTACAAATGAAATCTGCCTCTGCTATATCTGGTGTGGGCCAGATGGATTTGGTGGGTGAAGGCATCCATCAAAAGCTGTTGTCATGAAAATAGCAGTGATTCTTTTAGCCTGTGATTGATTGGCATCCCATCGCGGAACATAAAGGAAGTGAGGACTCTCAATTTTATCTGGAGAAGCGGTTGCTATTTTGAGGACCATAGGATTTGATGGAAAGGGCATTTTGTTAATTTCAGCATTTAATTATTCTGTCATAATATCTTGCACAATGGCTTAAGTAACTTGTAAGAATTAATTGAAGTACTCAATACAAATGAACTATTTAATTTTATCCAATAATGTATTACAAGTACTGTATATCGGATGCATAATAAAGACTGAGCATTCACCTCCTAATTATCAATGTAGTTTGGTGTCATTCATTCATTCAAATGACAAACTTTGAATAATTTGCTTGTATGGACTTGTATGGGCAGTTTTTTTGGTGTACCTCAAAAGTGACATCCCCATTTGGGGTTTCTATGAATGCTGCAATAGTTTCCAAACTGGGTCATGCCAAAGGCCTCTACCACAAGGGACTCAACACTTGCCAGGATGCCAATCATGGACAGAATAGTGAAACATATCGAGCCTAGATGTAATTGTTTCCTTGGCAGGGTGACAATTCGATAGCTAGCAACATATTTTCCCAGCATGCAGGCCTTTGCGTCATATATGAGATCAATATTATTTGCTACAGACCTGCTGATGAGGCCCTCCCCATGCATCCGCCCACCCAGAGAACCCCAGCCCCCCACTATAGAGACACCCCCCCCCCCCCAACCCCACCACCACCACCACCACCCCCAACAAACTACTCCTTGTGTTGAGAGAGGTTCATCTCTAATGCATGTCTGCATGCATGTCTGCATGCATCTCTAACAGAGTCCTCCCTCCTTGCCCTCTCCTCAGGATGATCCCCATGGCCAACAAAGCCTTCCTGGTCAGCAACCTGGTGCCGGGGATGCAGTACGACCTGTGTGTCCTGGCCATCTGGGAGGACACGGCCACCACCCTCACCGCCACCAACATCGTGGGCTGTGTCCAGTTTGCCACCAGGGACGACTATCCCCAGTGCCAGTCCCTCCACAGTGGCTTCCTGGGCGGGACCATGATCCTGGTGATCGGCGGCGTCATCGTGGCCACGCTCCTGGTGTTCATCGTCATCCTCATGGTGCGCTACAAAGCCACCGGCGGCGTCCAGACCAGCAAGCTGCCGAGCGTCAGCAACACGTACTCGCAGACCAACGGCGGCCTGAACCGGCTGAACGGCGCGCAGCCGCTGGCCAAGCCCACCGTGGTGGTCATGCACGAGGAGATGGTGGAGTTCAAGTGCGGCTCCCTCCAGAGCAGCCTCTCCTCCTCGTCCAACTCGTCCAACTCCCTGGACAGCCGGACCGGCCGGGGGGCCGCCGACCAGTACAGCCTCCAGGCGAGCGAGTGCAACACCCTGCCCGGCAGCAAGTTCAGGAGGCACGGCCAGGGCGCCAAGGGACGGCCCCACCTGGACCACCTGCTGGGTGCCTTCGCCTCGCTGGAGCTGCGGAGCGTCATGGCGAAGGACCACCCGGAGGCCGCCGGCTGCTCGCTGACGTCCGCCGGGATGATGACGGTGGCGGTGGTGCCGCCCTCCGACAAGGAGCCCCTGCTGGGACGTGCCGAGTCCACCACCATGCTGGGCCGTCTGCTGGGGCTGCCGCAGGAGAGCAAGCCCAAGAGGAGCCACTCGTTCGACATGGGCCACGTGGGCGCCGCGCAAAGCGTCAGCAGCAGCTACCCGCGCAGGATCAGCAGCATCTGGACTAAGCGCAGCCTGTCCGTCAACGGCATGCTCCTCCAGTACGATGACAATGAGGAGGAAAAGCCCTCTTTGGAGAGCTCCGAGTGGGTGATGGAAAGTACAGTGTGAGGGCATCCGTACCGACAGTACCCCCCCCCCCACCCCCCCCCACCACCACCCCCAACAGCGGCTGGGGGACTCAGGAGACACACTTGACGGTGGAGTGGCTGTCCAGGGACATACGCATCCACCCTGTATTGCATGAAGTTTATCCATGTGAATACTTTTGTCCTGTCCTCCAAGATTTCCATTGAAAAACGACACCTTTTGTGAGATGGTTTCTTGGCTCCTGATCTCAGATCTCTCAAGATGTGTGAAAATGTATTTCAAACTTAAAGGTATTTCCGAGGAAACACAATTTCTCGGACCCACTGTCGGCCTAAATGGATTTCTGACCATTCGTACACAGAGAAATCTTCGAGCATTTTGAAGGAAATGGAAGAAACAAGAGCTGAGAAATTGAAACTGGATTTACTCTATTCGTCAAAAGGATTCAAAGGCAAGTGGGGCCAAACTTTTGTGCATTAAATGTGCATTACAATATGTTGGACTCTCAATGTGATAGTGAACTACTGTCACAGTAGAACAGAAGAAGAAAGTATAAAATTATCTTTTTTTTTATTTTGTCTGGATTTTTATCATTTCTACTATTTATTATTTGTGATGTGAAACCAATTGGAAGCGGTCAAATTCAGACGATCACCAAGTTGTCAAGAAATCACACACATAACCCAGTCACCTAAAACAGAGCCCTCTCAACGCCAAACATTGCCGCCTGTTACATTTTCACAAAATACAACCCGTTTACTTACAAGACAACCGCAGCGTGTGATCCCCTAAAGATTGGAACCAGGGTTCTACGTCTACCTCAGGTAATGCATTACGGGAGGTGATATGCATTTGAGGAAACAATGTTATTCGAGGAGTGAGACCGTTTTTACCAACAGCTCGGAGCAAACGTTCAAAACGGCGAAACCCCCTGTAGCCAACCTCTCTATTGAAAAGAAGTAGAAATATCTAAATTCAGGTCCGAATCCTGCAGAAGTCTGAGGGCTTTGATAGCACTTCTCCCTATTGGCTGACAAGGTGTGTGTCGTGGCTGGCTCCAACAAAGGTCAGTGATGTAAACAGAATGTCCGCCTCAGGGTACGGCAGCAGTGGACCTGTTGCATCAGACAGTAAAAAGCATTTGAAATCCATTAAAACCAAATTAATTGGATCTTTTTTTTTTGTTCCCAACACCTGGAATCTTAATTTGGATCTTAATTATTTCCGCGTAAGGTGGGGTCAAAAGGGCAGAGATTGCTAATTGCTAATTTATGCTGGTCAAAGGGCAACTTGAGCAAAAATCAACAGCTCTCTATTAGCCTGTAACAAATCATTACGATGCCTGGGACGGTGAGCTAACTAGGGAGGTAGTGGGGAAAGACAGCTTGTCAATTCGGCGACAGCGAAAGGTTATTCGCACCGGCTTGCTGTTGTGTGTTTCCCTGCGACGCAGACACGGTGGTCGTTGCTGCATCGTTTCAATTGAATCGCCAAGAACATCCGTCACATGTACTGTAGTCCACCACGACACTATCGACCTGTTGGTAACCATTTGAACATAGTGTGCATTCGAGTCAGTCGCCTCTCCCCCCCACCACCCCCGACCCCCATAGTGATCCATGATGAACAGAGACACACAACTCCACAAAACTGTACACAAAACATCGTGATGCCTTTATTTTACTGTGCTACATTGCTACCCACAGGGGTCCATTTTGTCTTTTTTATTGATTTTCTTTTTTTCTTTTTTTTTTCTAGATGTACTTCTGTATATTGGCATTTTTTGTATAAAACTTTGGTGAGAATGTCAGCGGGGAAAACTGCGCCGTGGTACTTTTTACTTTCTTGTTCGGCTAAAAAAAAACAAAATGGCGCGAGGGTGCATTTACTGTGGTGTGCCGACCCGATGGCGTGGGCTGAGGGGAATAGGATCCTGTAATGCAGGTAAGAAGGCATCCTGCCTCATGGGTTTTGTCTGCTCTGAACACCTTGTCCCTGTCTTTCCTTTGGAAAAATAAGGACGCAACATATTGTGAGTGTGTACTTGACATAGTGACTATTCTCACCTAGGGTGATACGATTAAAAACAAACAAACAAAAAAAAATATGACAAAGAAATGTCGTGTGTGTGTGTGTGTGTATGTGTGTATGTATGTATGTGTGTGTGTGTGTGTGTGTGTGTGTGTGTGTGTATGTGTGTGTGGAAGCATTTTGCTACAAGAGGAATATAAAGTAACGGTAATTCTTACGAACCAAACCGAGTCATCAGTCTTTCGCGTCTCTCTCTCCTGCACTGCAAACACGACAACAACAAACATACATCTGCAAACATGAGTTCATCACAAGTTCATCACAGACAAACACAGACAAAGAATCATCAAGCGAATTCATCCAAACTGAAAACAAATTCGCCCAAACATCTCAATAGGTCGTCTCAACGCGTGCGGGGTACGGGTAAGGTTTGAAGGGACCTCCATGACGTCTTCTCCCATCATCTTCCCCTTCCACCTGTGGCGGGTGGCGGTGGCGGGGCCGTAATCGGGCCAGGGCTGGCCTCAGCACTGTCCTGTTAATCTGCAGGGCGTGGTGGTGGTGGACCACATGGGGCCGTGGTCACCGCCTCCGTAATAAGGCCTTAATTCACATATCTGCCGGGGGGGGGGGGGGGGGGGGGGGGGGGGGGGGGGGGTGAAGGTGCTTGCAGCAGCAGCGCCGAGTAAATATAATCTCCGAAGGGCGCGGTAGGCCACCTCCAACACGTGCACCCCCCCCCCCCCCCCCCCCTACCCCCACTGGAGGAAAAACACGATGGCCATCAGTGGTTGAACCGTCTTTAAAAGGTTAAATGGTATATCACTCTGGCGGTGCGATGTGCATTCACTGGGGTGGGTGAATGCCTCAAATTGAAACGACTCTCGACTCTAATTACATCTGCTAAATTAAAAACAACACAATTCCGAACAATAAAATCACGTGTCAGCGAATGGTGATGGGGAGTCTATGTTATTTTTATTTATTTTTTTTTTTTTTAAAGGGGAGGCTAACAGGTGGCCGACACAACAGCCGAGCAGCTGTTTTCATGCGCCGGGGCGTCAGCCTGGTTTCAGCATATTAAGTATGTGTGGTGAGGAGGAGAAGGAGGAGGAGGAGGAGGAGGAGGAGGCGAAGACGTCTTGTTTTTGGCTGGATATTGGAAAGGCACAGGAGTCAACGATACTCCCAAGAGGAGCACACACACACACACACACACAAAGCATTTCACGTTTTTTTGTTTTTTTTTGTTTGTTTTTTGTGTATTGTTCCATCTTAAGATGGTGTTGTGTGCAAAAGGGGGGGGGGGGTCATTTTGTACCAATCAGATGTACCACGAGGGCGGCATAAGAGGCCTTTCTCTGGAGGGTGCTGCTGATGTTCTCCTGATGTTCAGCCACACACGACACTCTCATCCACGGCCCACCTCCAAAGGAACATCCGGTTACTTCTTGCACAGCGTCGGTCATAAATGTCCCCCGGCTTCCAATAATGTGTAAATAACCCTGTTTGACTCCCTTTTATCCCTTTTGAATTGAAACCCCTCCCCTCCCCCTTTTTGATAAAGTTTTGCGTTTATATTGCGTGTATATTTTAGGCACAATCATCCCTCATTCAGAGCTAAGAACTCTGGGCCCTAATAGACTTCCTTATTGCGGCTGACTTAATCCCCCAGCAGAATATGATATGATTACCTCCTTAATCACCGCTCCCCACAGCGGTCAGCGGTCAACGCCACGCGGAACTTTAAGCGCTAATCCCGTTGTTCCCACGGCCAACCGGGCAGACCCTCGCGTGGATGAACAACGGTACACGGGCCACGACACCCCCGGGTGCCAAGGGGACAGATGGTGGGGTGGGGGGCTGGGTGGGTGTGAGGGTGGGTGGGTGGGTGGGGGTGAGGGTGCTGGGAAGGTGGATTCTACCACAACACCCCTGGGTGCCAAGGCACAGGGGACAGATGGTGGGGTGGGGGGCTGGGTGGGTGGGTGGGGGGTGAGGGTGCTGGGAAGGTGGATTCGACCACAACAAAGCCGGCGCAGGACGCCGGGGTCAGTGAGGCCAAGGAGGTATGCCCTTGTTGTGCTGTTGCCGCGGGGTGTTCATCACCCTGTCAGGTGAAGCCGCACCTCCCGGTCTCGCGCGTTTCATGCAGCCGCTCTGTGTCACACACACACACCGCGGGGGTCCTGCGGGTTTGTTGCTGTGCTTACAACCGCGGCCGACAACATCCTGCGCTGTTGTTGTTGTTGTTGTTGTTGTTGTTGTTGTTGTTGTTGCCACTCTCATTCGCTTCCACTCCACAACAGGGCGCCCACTCTGGTTCGTTGATACCAGATCCTTTCATCCAGCCATGGAGTTGGAAATGCATTCCCATCGCCATTCACATTTAGAGAAAAATAAGATAAAACACACTCGAACCATTATAAGGTACTACAACTCCACTCAATATCTCTGCTCATGACTTTGCTTTGCTTTGCTTTTCCGTCGGAATCTCCTTTCAGTGTTCTGACAAATCCTTATGTCACACGGGACAGCAACTCACCGTCTCGTATCGGACATCATTCGGAAACCGCTCGCCAACGGTGCGGGTGAAGTCACGACGTGAACATGTGTGGGGAAGTCATAATTCCAAACTCACAGGCATTCCTGGGAAATGCTCTGAGCCAGCGACTCGCGGTGGCTGGCCACGCCCGTTCTCCTGAGGGGAGCTCCGGCAGCGACGTCAGCCCAGTAATAGCCACTGTAGCGCCGGGGACAACGACGACACTGTGTGAATGTCACCCTGTGAAAACGCAGGGACGTGGTGCGTGTCACCTTGAACCGTTACAGTCTTCGTGGGACGTTTCCCACGTGCGACTGTATACACACATGGGCCGGGGTCAGAGCGCCAGCCTGGATGATGAATGAGGCGAAATATAGAGGGTCCATTATTCCAAACAACCGTGCCGGCTATAGCCTACCTAGCCGCAGCCCGTGCATAAAAAAAACAGCTCCCGTAATTTCACGGAGCGATTTTTATCCGACAACAAGTATCATGAATATTTTATGGTACGCTTCAAGCCGAGGCGGATTTCGAGAAAACAACGGGAATGCTCTTTTTGTTTTTGGTCATCTTTTTTGTCTTTTTTTTCTCTGTAGGATATAAATGTAACCCATGGAAAATGGAAGGTTATAATTCTTTTTTTATAGGGAAGAGTGGTGCAAAAAAAAATGCACCAGTAACAATAAAATAGCCTCACCGCTGTCATGCATATGTGGGCCGAGAGATGCAATATTTTTGTCTGGGCATATTTCCTATCATTTCTCTCCATAGCTAATAAAGTAAATCATACCAATCATAGTCACAATTGCAACTGAAGCATTCAAACCCCCATAAGACAAATTAACTGATAAATGACATAATTAAAGCTGCATTAACTAATTCAGCTTCAATCGGCCTCCCTACAGTACCATAAGAGACACATTAGTGAATCAGGCGACTGAGTCGGACTGCCGCCACACAACACGCC
>JAXIVH010000014.1:2727797-2744041 GCA_036785325.1 Urophycis tenuis | reverse complement strand
TCCCTCTCTAGTCAATGGACAAAATAAATAAATATATCAGATCAAAAGGAATTGGTCATCATCATAGTGTTATTATATCATGCATGCTTGGTGACTCATCTGGAAGTCCTACCGACAGGGGGTGGGGTGGAGACAGGGGCGGTGGGGGGGTGGGGTGGAGACAGGGGCGGTGGGGGGTCTCCTGTTAATTGGCTTGAGCCACTGCCCCACACAACGTCTGCGCATGGCCCGCTTTGTCTGCACTCATTAATGTACGGGCCTCCTTGGCGCAGCCGCAGAGCCGGTCAATCAGCGGCGGCTTGTTGTTTTTGACCCGGATTGTGCAATGAGTGTCCCCCTATACCACATTGTCCTAATTGTGTTCTTTTGCTAATCAGTGGCTATTCATCCGTCTATGTCTAAGGGAACCGGGAGGAGCGGGGAGCAAGCACCACGGTGGCTCTGTGACTCGCGTGTGAACACGCCCGCACACACACACACACACACACACACACACACACACACACACACACAGACACACACACAGAGACACACACACACACACACACACCACACAGACACACACACAGAGACACACACACACACACACACACACAGACACACACACACACACACACACCACACCACACACACACACACACAAACACACACACACACACACCACACCACACACACACACACACACACACACACACACACACACAGTACGCGGTTATTACACAGATTGCATCCACATCCTTCCAGCGTTTTCACTTGTAGCTTCATGAAGACATGATCACAGAGTTCTTTTACAATCTGAGAGTGTTCGGCTGCCGGGTTGAAAGGTTCCGGGTTCGAACCACCGAGATTCCGTGTCGTCTACCTGTAGCACATTTACGCGAGACGCCGTCACAATGTATAGGTGGGGACAAGGGGGGTTGTGCCCCCCTCCACGCTCAGTGAATCCTATATGTATAATGACATGTGATGCATCACATTTCACCGGGGTAGGCTAAGTGAGCAGGCTAAGTGCTGTGAGCGGTGTTCACCGTTTTAGTCGGTCCGCCTCGACTGTCTAACCACAGCCCGCTCGTTAACGACAAAACCTAATGTATTCACCGCACGCCATTTTGGATTAAAGGGTCTGATAAATAGGGTGACAAAATGGTGAAATCAGGCACAAAACAGCTCACGTTTTTGACATGTTTTTTTCCAGACCCGGAGACATCGGCGACATGTGTCAAAAAGGAAGGGATTTGATGTTGACGTTGAATGTTGCTGTCCTCCCAGCTAACTGCAGTCTGTCCACCAGCAGGCGTGCTATCGGAGACTGTATAAAGGCGGCTAGCTTAGCTCCGCCGCCGGCTCATTTAACAGTGAGCTGACTCATGGGAGCTAATTAAGGAGCTGTCAGGTAAGGTTTTACCAATTGTAATTGCCTCCCCTGGGCCTGTGAACTAAAAGATGAAGAGTAAAAGATCAAGTGTTATATACTTTTCTTCGAGTAGCTATCACTCCCTCTCAACCAATACAACTCCCCTGCTTAGCGAACAATACGCAAATAAAATGGTTTCAAAGATTTTTTTTTTTTTCAACGAAGCAATTAGTCTTAAGTAATAAGCCGTTGCTTGGACATGGATGAATTGGTTGTGACTGTTTTTTTTTTTAGAATAAAACACTTAAAAGATAAAACGATTTTGGTCAAAAACATTAAAAAACCCTAAACCTTATGGAACCGGCGAGAACTGACTCGACAACCCCTCTGATCTGGTGTTTTATGCTGGAAAAATCAACCTTTTCAAACGTCCCGCGGTGGCTATTCTTGGCTCTGTGAGTTGGCTGCAGACGGTGATTGTTGTGGTGTCAATCAGACCAGGAACAGGCATGGGGAGATGGCCACAGAATGGCCACACTATAAGCTGCCGTTATCCATGCAGTCTGAATAGCGAACACAAATAGCAAATTCATGTACAGTTTGTATTATAGTCACTGATTACGTCTCAAAGCATAGGTGTGTGTCACATGTGAAACATGAAACAAACCCTTTCCTGAACACATGCAGAGCAAACAATGATAACAAATGAACCTGGGAAATGTTCCATGATTATGCAGTGTTATAATTCAATTACGATTATTTATTTTTCTTTTCTCTCCATGCATGGCAGAATAATCCAGATGTTTCTATAGCCACCGCAAGTACCCTTTTTCCTGCTTGTTAACATTTACTTCGACACCATGTAAAGAGCAGAAACTCACAGGGGATTTCAAGCTATTCACTGCAACGCAATTACTCCGCAGAAATTTCTTAATAGGTTGCCATTTTCTCCTACCCCACAGTTGGAAATTACATCTACGCTTCATGTTGAATTATCATAATCTTGCGTCTGGTGGTTTCCAAATTCTGCACAATTTAATCAGTTGATTTGAGAACGGGAGCGCGTGGGAATCAGCAGAGACCCGGGTGTTGAAAAGAAAGTACAATGTGAAGGTGCCGGGGACTCGGGTTCACTTGGCATTCACGTGTAGCATTTAGCGAAATACACAGAAAAAAAATGTAATCTGAATTCTGGACAGAAATGTAAGGTGTCAGAGCTGTTCAAGCACTGAACGGGGCACCCGCGCGATCAGCTTACCTTATTCTCCATGTTTTCTTCCTTCTATTCAAAAATATGTTTTTTCTTAATAGAGTACAGGTATTATTATTTCATGTTAAAGTACGGTGGACTGGAATTGCAATGCAGAGTGCGTGGGGGGCTGGGGGGGGGGGGGGGGGGCTCATATTCATGGTTGTGTTTTGCAGTTCCAGGCAACCATATCAAACGCTTAATATGATGATAAGATGTAATTTGGTATTCCCGGACATAAATCTGGGTATCAGAGCGAGCAGCAAAGGTGATCATTTAGATAAACTTAAAATACCACATCAGAGAGGGATGCATCCACTCCGCACCTACCAAATAAATCATGAAGAAAATGTCAGAAACGGTGTCGGCATACAAATACGTGATGTAAGTTAGTTAGCGGATAAACTCCACACACTCTTAAGGGTGGCTCAATTCCCTGTAAACTGTTTATCATGCATTAGCACACAACTCAGTGTTAATATTATGCTAAAACCCCTCCGGCTTATCGCTCGCTAGCTTCCTTGACATCCCTTTGATCTCATGACTTGATACGTGGTTTGTCACAAACATAGTTTGGATACGTAGCCGGGAGGGCCAATAGACCCAACCCCATTGTACCGGCTTGAAGGAAACCAAAGCACGTCGACAGACTGAAATAACAGCCACGGTTTTTTTTTCGAAGGAGCGTAATTTATGTTCCGACGGCTTTTAGCAAGCTGCTTTTCTTCCTTCAAAACGCCATCATTAAAAAGCGCGCCGCACATTTTCTGTCGTCCATCACCTTAAAGTTAATAAACAAAACAACTCCCAAAACTAAACGGAACGATCCCCCCCCCCCGCGTGCTTTCCGAAGTTAAAAAAGCACCGAAATACGGCCGGTGTTCACGCCACGTCGAGGGCTCCGCGCCTCGACTCACCGTGACTGATGTGTCTATAACTCACACGCTGCTCGTCAGCGATATTGAGAACAGCTGTAGATGGATGGATGGGAGTGGGGCGGGCGTTTTTTTTTTTTTTTTTTTCTTCTTCTTCTTCTTCTTCTTCTTTCGCTATACAACAGGAGAACATAATTCTGACTTTGCTCCGATAGCCTTCGGGACGCGTTCTCCGCCAATCGCACACACACACACACACACACACACACACACACACACACAGACATCTGGGCTGGCAATGTGCCCACTCCATAACACCCGTAATGGCCTCTCTCAATCACCGGCACCACGCTCCGAGCCAGGCTGCTAAATAGATGTTCTTTTAAATCGTATTATCTCGCCGTTATCCCGCCCCTATGTGTTTATGTCAATGGGGGGTTAAAAGGGCCCCCCCCCGGCTGGCGTCTCCTATGTGGACTGCCAGTCCAGGTGGACTTGCAAAACCCAGGTTCCCCGAGCGACGCAGGTCTCGTCCTGACGCCAGGGGCTGTCTGTCTTCCGGTCGCTGGCCATCGATTGCTTTTCCTGTGACTCGTAATCAAGGCGAGCCCCCCCCACCCCCCCACCCCCCACCCCTCTGCCAAGGGTCACATCTCGGTTCCCCCCCGCAGGAGGGAAAATAACCCCAACACAATGCGGGAACCGCGAGTGGGCCGGCATTGCCCACAACCCTGCGAGCCGACCTTTGCTCCCATCCGACAGAGCGTCGTCGTTGGCATATTCACCTCATTAACCTATCTCATCTCTTGTCTGAATCCTGTTTGGGTTTTTTTTTTTTTCTTGGGGGCCTCCCGTAGTCCCCGAAGAACAAGAGCGAGGGGAACAAGAACTCATCCGAAGCCCCCCCTGACTAACCTTCGCTCGCGGGCTTCCGTGACGGAGAACAAATATCACATTCTCCTGACCTTTTCCCACTTCCCACCCAGCCCCCCCCCCCCACTCCCCCAGCTGTTGGGGGAGTGGGGGGGGACTAAATGTATCACAGGGAATGACGACTCCCACCAATCATCCTCCAGACTGGAGCGCCCAGGAGGACGGGGTGTTTGATTAAGTTAGCCGCCCCCCCCCACCCCCCGCCCCACTCTAAAAACACCTCTGCTGCATTGCAACCTGCGCTGCTTCCATCTTCCATCATCACCCACCAGCCACCGCCATCACCACCACCACCACCACCACCCACCATCACCTCCACCACCACCACCCACCACCTCTATCATCACCACCCACCACCACCCCACCACCTCCACCACCACCACCCACCATCACCACCACCACCACCACCTCCCCGCCACCCCATCTCCCAGGCAGTCCCATGGCTACCCCTCTGCAACAGAAAGAAATAACAAAATAAGAGGAAGCGGGCAAAGTGACAGGGTGCAGGTGTGTGTGTGTGTCTGTGCGGTGTGTGTGTGTGTGTGTGTGTGTGTGTGTGTGTGTGTGTGTGTGTGTGTGCGGTGTGTGGGTGATCAGTGTGCATGTGTGCCCTTGGTGTGTGTGTGTGTGTGTGTGTGTGTGTGTGTGTGTGTGTGTGTGTGTGTGTGTGTGTGTGTGTGTGTGTGTGCTAGGGGTGTGTAAAGGAAAAGAGAGAGAGAGAGGTGGACAGAGAGAGGTAGAGTGTATCTGGGTGTGTTTGCACTGTGGGTCTGGAGAGCGAGGGTCCATGTCTGCACGCTGCTGCTTCATTTCTTTTGTCATCAGACCCTCGCCTGCCATGCATACTGAATTCACCAGCCACCCTCATTGGATCAAATATCTTTTTTTTTTTTTGGGGGGGGGGGGGGGGTTCGCGCAAAATGAGTGTAAACACAGAGTCGAGAATATTACCATTCATTATTCTTCTGCTCCCAGGGAACAACGGCTAAAGGTTTTGAACATTGTTGTTGTGGGTTGGTTATGTTCCCCAGACACTGTGGTTCAGCTTTGTAAGAAGAGCACACCTTGACTCCTCAGCCCCACGTGCGGGCTAAGGGAGGGCTCCTCTCTCTCTCTCTCTCTCTGTCTTCTCTATGAGGGCCCCTCTCTCCATTTCTGTTTTCTCTCTGTCTTTGTGTCTGCCCATTTGTGTGTGTCTATCAATTTGTCTCCATCTTTCTTCTGTAAGGGTCTCCCTTCGTTGTGCCCCCCCCCCCTCTCTCTCTCTCTCTCTCTATCTGTCTCTCTCTCTCTCTCTCTCTCTCTCTGTTTCCCTCTTTCTCTCTCTTTCTCTCTTTCTTGATCTCTCTCTCTCTCTCTCTCTCTCTCTCTCTCTCTCTCTCTCTCTCTCTCTCTCTCTCTCTGTTTCCCTCTTTCTCTCTCTCTCTCTCTCTCTCTCTCTCTCTCTCTCTCTCTCTCTCTCTCTCTCTCTCTCTCTCTCTGTGTGTCTCTGTGTCTCTGTGTGTGTCTCTCTCTCTCCACTGAGAGCGCCCTGCCACAGTGGATGATGTAGCCTCGTTTGTTCTCGTCCTGCTGAGGATGATGTTTGCCGAGAGGCACAGGAGGTGATCGTAGGGTCGTTGTTCGTGTAGCCATCCATCTACGTCTGTGATCTCCCTCCCCCCCCACCCCCCCCCCCCCCTTCCTCCCTTCCCCCCTTCTCCATGTGCTGCGGAAGCCTGTGGGCGAGCGAGATAGCATTTGTGGAACACCTCTCTTTATCCTCTCCTTCATCATATGTAACATGAATGAAACACCGTGGGGGAGGGGGGTAGATTATATGAGTGTATGGAGCGCCCCTGTATCACCCATCACACACAGTATCTCTGTCTCCGTTGGCTAATAGGTGTGCATGCTTGAGGCTGTCCATGAGGTTGTCATGAAGTCGTGCAGCTTTCCCTCGCATCGAGCATTGCCGACGGAGCAGACTTGCTCGGCCCGGCGGTGGAGATTCGGGCCACATTCAGGCGTGCGTTTCACCCTGCCATCGGAGTAGCCCTGCGTGGCGAGACAGACGCTGTGGCAACCCGGTAAACAGAGGGGGGCTCTTTGAGTGCCACAACTAGGGTTGCCAACTCCCTGAAAAATAAACAAGGGACACCTCACTGGCAGGGCCGGCCGAGCAGAATGCCATCACACTTCCTGGTGTGGTGAATTTTTTTTTTAGCCCCTTTTTTTTTTGTGAGCGAAACGATTTTTTCACTATTTGACTCGAACCTGAATTGAATAAGATGCTTTTTTTTTTTGTGACATGAGCACATGGAAAACAAATTATTATCCAGCAATTCACTTTAATACAAAATAACAAAAATAACTGAATAAAGTATAAGTATATTTTTTAAACAGAAACCTGTCCTGCTTGGTCTAGACTCTAGTGTTCCCCTAGTTTTGTTGTCCATTATGCTTAGGCATGTGCCCATGTTGTTTCAGGTCAGTCAGTCCACACTGGGCTATGGAAAAAAGCGTGCCAGCACACAGTGCATTCCACCTTATAGATGTTATCGCACACTTTTTCCACCCAGGAGTTTCATTTTTCCCATTCCTCTCTGTATGTTTGGGGAAAATGGGGCGACATTAGCTCAGTGGGTATAGAGCAGGTGGACAGAGCGGTCGTCCACTAACCGTAGGGTCGGCGGTTCGATCCCCTTGATCCCCCTCCTCCGCATGTCGAACCCCTCAAATGTACTGATTGTAAGTCGCTTTGGACAAAAGTGTCTGCTTAATGCCCCTTTATTTTTGCATCCTTTTCTGTTTTTTTCTAGAAGGAGTACTAGTCCCATAATTGCTGCTCGAAGGTGCACCGTCCCGTAAAGCAGTGCCGGCGTCTGTTTCACTGTCAGCGTTGTTGTTGTTGTCTTCCGCTACCTTCTCCATGAGCAACAATACCTCAACCAATGGGATGAGCGTATTCTGTATCGTCATAGGCCTACTCGTGTGTGACTAGACAGACAGACAGAAATACTTTATTGATCCCTGAGGGAAATTGCATTCGTTACAATACTCCAGGGAAAAAAGAAGAGACAGAAACTCTGCATATAGTAGAGTGTTAAATAGAAATACTTTATTAATCCCATGCTGGGAAATTCCAAAAGAATTTAGAATATATATATTAGAATATATTAGAATAATTAGAATATATATATATATATATATATATATATGCTGTCAGCTCATTGGTCACAGAGCAGGACAGGGCCCGGGAACAAACTTTACCGTAAATGTTCCAATAAAGCACCAGGACTTATGGGACGATTCCGTTTTTTTCAAGGGACGGCACAACTGCCACCCAACATTTTAATGATCCCCCCTCCACAGATGACTGTTGTTGTGTCCAGCCGCGGGGCACATGTTGGAAAATCGCATTGACCAGCAAGCGCGCTGTCGCACGTCGAAGCAAAGGTTTCCTTCCTCGTGACGCGACAGACTATTGAACCGAAACTTGTTCCGGCGGTTAGAGTCACCCCACGCCGTCTCGATTGACTACACCGTAGTTCTTTAGAAGACTGTTGTCCAAAGCAGCTTGCAGTCAATTTATTTTAGATGCACGCCAGGTGCATCAGATTGATTTAGCAAGGATCCCACCCCTCAAAAAAAATCCCACCCCTCCCTTCAGGCCTCCCTCCAAAGCCACTCCCCCAAATCATGTGACTAGCCCGCTAGCTTCAGCAGTAGGTCTGCCTCACCTTGTGGAAGACTAGCCGGGTAGGTAGGTAGGTAAACGGACGAAGTAGGCCACCCAATCATTTCATTTGGGGCTAATGACTTGATTGGGCTTAATTTGTCTGATTTGGTCAGAGCATTTGGCTGATTTCTTCAGGATGTCAAGAGAGGAATGCCCTTGGTTTCCATATACTGTAGTCTGTGGCCACTATGGTTCAAATGCTGAACGTTTCCATCTGTGAGTCAAACACCCCAGCCACCAGACTATCCTATCTCTAATTACAGATCCGAAAGTTCCCTTACACAATTCATTTATTAGCCATGCACGGGTTCATGTCCTTAAACGCTCAATCTGTGTCTATGAGTGGAAGATGACAACGCACAGTAGAGTTCAGCTCCCCTCAACGTGTACACGTCAGTACGTTGATATCAGGACGGGGACTTTCACTTGCAGCAGAACACAGAAGCCAGAGACGTCTGCGATGACACGAGGGGAAACACTCTGGTCACTTTGCAAGGACAGGTGGCGGCGCCGCTGCTGCATCGTTTGCTGAGCTTGCAAATCCTTACTTTCAAGGATGCGTATTGGAGAGGCAGGGCGAGGGAAGGAGGCGACCCGAGCTGCCATCCCATAATCGTGCAAATGGGCAGGAGGACACCCCGATGCACCCCGGCCGAAAACAAGGACAGCTGCTGTGGACTTAATTCTGCTGACGTCTCTTTCGCCAGGGGGGATGAACTCCTGCACTCTTGTTTCTTCCTCTGAGAGATGCTCCCCCCCCCCCCCCCCCCCCCCACCCCCCCACCCCACACCCCCCTTCACTTTTGAATAAGTAGCATAGTAGTTATCTCTGATCCGGCGGTCCCGATGTGGAACAGCAGAGCTGAAAACTGAAAGGGGGCGGAGTCACGCCGTGATATCAAGTTATTTCCTACAAGACTCTCTCGGGGGGGGGGGGGGGGGGGGGAAGAGATTGGTCCGACGGGTTGGAACAGGACGCCTGACAGACCAATGGCCGCCCTGATGGCAAACGGAAGCAAAAGGAAAGCTACACCGGTTAAAAGCAAGACATTTGGGTCACGCTGCTACAGCACTGTACTGCCGACATGTACACAAATAGCTTTGCCTGCAATTAACCTGCGCTGGATTCACAAGCATCATCGTCCCGGAGCGGTTGGCGCGTAGTCAACGGCAACAACAGATCTATTCCGTGTGGTGATGGATGAGCTGTTTCTGACTATAAAATATATAATGTAAAACATAACCAACAGGGACTGAGACGGTCGAGCACAGTATGTAAGTGTGAGTGTCTAGGTGTTTTTTTGTGTCTGTAAAGACCAGAAAACCTTCCTGTTTTCCCCTACGGCAGCACAAAAGGCAACATGTGGGTGTTGTGTGTCTTCTCATTTAAGACGGACAAAGAGTGTGCGAGTGTGTGTGTGTCTGTGTGTGTGTGCGCGTGCATTTATGTGTGTGTGTGTGTGTGTGTGTGTGTGTGTGTGTGTGTGTGTGTGTGTGTGTGTGCGTGTGTGTGTGTGTGTCTGTGCGTGCATGTGTGTGTGTGTGTGTGTGTGTGCGTGTGATTGTATGCGTTTCACGTTGTTTATTTCTGTATTAGTTTACCAAGTAGGTGGACGTTAACTTCCCCGGGTGTAACTCAGCGCAGTCAGCGAAGGGAAGCTGTTTTCGTTCAACGTTTAATTTGTGCGAATGCATTGCCAGAGCTCCAACTAATAAGATGGCAATTTTCTCTCTCTTTTCATTGAACTGATTCGTCCCGATGTGTCGGTGGGCTCCACTCATGGCTCATTTTGTGTGAAGTGCCACTTTTGTGCCTTTCTCTTTTTTTTTTTTTTTTTTGCGTTTTCTGCGCTTAGCTGCAAGTGAGACCATTTAAATTGCTTTATGTTCTCCATCCCTGGCGTTGCCATTTTTCGTTGTCCACCACACCACCAGACCCGGTTTCTGGGTTGTCCGGGGGGGACGTCAAGAACCCGCCCTCAGTACAACAAGATCCGCAGACGGCCCTAATGGGATGTGTGTTCCTGTGTGGAGTGCCGGGGGTCCTCCGGACCACGTTTTTAAAGAGGATAGGAGTCCCACGTAGAGGGTCATTAGCGGACGTCTACGGCTAATAGCCATGAAGACAGGGGGGGGGCTATCACGGAGGCTCTGGGTGGAACTATCAGCGACAGTAGAGGTGAGGGACTATTAGGTTGTCTGCTTTGGTTAAATCAAGCTTCGTTTCTTAGTGAACATGAGACAAAAGACAGGGAGGCGGAAGACGAGGTGTCCCGCCTCGCCCGCACTCGAATGAAATATGCGAACGCCGTGTTTTCCTTCGGCGAGTGGACTCGGAAGACGTGCCAAACTTTTTTTTTTTTTTTTTTTTTTTCCCGCAGGTAAACATCCGGCTAATGCTGTTTACATTGGCTGGGCCCAATTAAAATTTGTCCAAAAAAAAAATATATATATATGTAAACCATTTTCAAATATGTACAAATGTTCCCGTACACCTGGAGCTGGTTTAGAAATGCATACTTTCACTTTGAAGCTGACGTCTGTGAGCCCAGCTGTTTTCCTCGAGCCTGCGTCGAGCCTCAAGTCTTTCCTCGCTCTCCAAATGGTCCAATTGGCTTTGAAAATGGAGCCAAATGAAAGACAGAAAAGTTGCAGTTATCACCATTACCGCCGGTTAATCGCTGACTCGCCTCTCCTTTCTCGCCCTTTTCTCATGCTCTCACTCTCCTCTCAAAATGGCACCACTGGGTTAGATAATGTTTGTTTTTTTTAAAGCGAAAGAGAGAGAAAAGTCACAGTTATGTCAAAAGCATGCAGTACAGCCATTTGGCAACACTGTGCACAAAACAGTATCGACTTGCCTCCCGAACTCTATACTGTTTTGTTGGCTAAGTCATTTCCTATACATCCCCTGTGATCTTGCTTTGACATCCCGCATCGTGGCCACGTCAATGTAAACGCTGGCCCACAGGGAGATTGCTGTGTTAACCAAACCACACAGACGCCATCGACACAGGCACTGTGTGCGTGTACGTGTGTGTGTGTGTGTTTGTGTGTGTGTGCATGTGTGTGTGTCTGTGTGTGTGTGTGTGTGTGTGTGTGTGTGTGTGTGTGTGTGTGTGTGTGTGTGTGTGTGCATGTGTGCATGTGTGTGTGTGTGTGTGTGTGCGTGTTTGTGTGCGTGTGTGTTCCTGTGTTTGTTTATCAATGTGTGTGTCCATGTGTGCGTGTGTGTGCATGTGTGCGTGTGCGTCCGTGTGTGTGTGTGTGTGTGCGTGTGCCTGTGCATGTTTGTTCTTTGTTAAAACATTCTGTATTTTTCATATTTCCTGAAGCAGTAGGAATGAACGCGGTTGGTTCAGGTCCATAACTGCCTTTTTATTCACTTTGACTGTTAGATCCTTCCTAGCAGTGATAAAACAGTAGCAAAACGGCACTGTTGCCCCTAGACCGCTAAAATCCCAGAGCTTAGCTAAATACTTATTGCCTTATTTCTGTTGCAGTTGAATAGCTAAAGTCGCTGCTAGCTTGTTTTTCTTTTTCTTTTTCTTTTTTTTTTCATCTCCAGTAACCCTGAAAAGTGAATTTCTGAAAAGCCTCTGGTGCCCGGAATGGCATGCCTCTGTTGGTCCAGCAGAAAAGCAGCACGTACGGTGTATAAAGTGTTTACTACGGTCTCTGGCTGATATATCGCTCCTGGTCAGCTTTTCAGACCAAAAAAAAAACTGTAGCTGTAACGTGCAAAGACAAGCAAGTTAATTGTATAATGCCTGAATGTCTGGCGGCCTAATTTGCAAATATGCAAAGTTTCAATGAGATACTTTTGAGATATGAATCTCCCTCATTTTCTATAAATGATATTACTTTAGTTATTTTTGCGTGGTGATTTGTGGTGGTGTTCACTCTACGGTAAAACAGTTGACATCACCATAGGCTGCAGCAGTTAAGAGGTGCAGGCGCCCTGTGTCAACTCTGCACCGTGCTGCCTCATGCAATGTACTTTCAATCTTATTTCCAATGCTTTGCGGCTTTTCTTTTCATTTCAACAATTTGATGCTTTATTGAACTTGTCCATATATATATATATATATATATTTTTTTTTGCCAGGCGGACCTTTGATGGAAGTAACTGGACGTGTTATTGTCCTTTAAAAACTAAGTTTGAAAAAGGTTCCCCAAAGCCAGATCAGAACAGCATTGTCAGCACTTTCACTCAGGATGTGGTTTATATATATATATATATATATATATATATATATATATATATATATATATATATATATATATATATATATATATATTTCTTTTCACAGTCTCTCTGGACCGACCAATTCCCATCCAAATTCCAGTGCTGTCATGCTGCTCTTGTTTTCTCCACTTCCTTCATAACACACTCCTTCCTGTAAACTCCCCTGGTCGCACGCCGCATGGCGTCGTGTGCCATTCAACCCCCCACAGCTCCGCTCGCCTCGTACGGCGGGAAGCGGCCAATCAAACCGCTTCCCGCCTCTCTCAGATTGGTTCGTCCCGACGATGACTGAACGAAAAGTACATTTCCAAACACAGGAAGTGCTGGGAAAAATGCTGAGGCTGTCATTTGAGCTTTATTTTATTTTTATTATTTTCGTTGCCTCTGCGGCACCCCCATCCCAATGGTTTATACACACACACACACACACACACACGCACGCACACGCAAGCACACACACACACACGCACACGCACGCACACACACACACACGCACACGCACGCACACACACACGCACACACACGCAGGCGCACACACACACACACACACACACACACACACACACGCACACGCACACGCACACACACACACACGCGCACCGGAGTCCTCCTCTCCGAGAGCTATAATCACCAGGATTCATTGAAGTATTGATTTTGTTATTGAATTTTAAAATGGGAGTCCTGGTGACACATCAGGCCTGCAGATGAAAGACACCCGTTATAAAACAGACACTGTGCGTGTGCTGGCAAGGGCGGGTCACGTGTGTGCCCACCCTTCACTGGGACGCCAGCATCACGGTGCTGGCATGGAGCCAATATAGGGTGGGAGGGGGGGGAGAAGGGTGGGGGTGGGAGACTTCATCATTGGAACGCTTTAACTTTGACGCTTGATGATCGATGTGTCGAGCCGCTCATAATGAATGAGGCGCGGCGTGCATGAATCAATACGTGACGCATAAATAGCGAATGCTTCATATTGAGGTGTGAATGTGAGCATATTAGCTGTGTGCTATTGCGGGAAACACTTTTGCACTTTGCAATGCAGTATTAAGCATTAGCGTACACTTAACAGTTAGCTAATGGTTTTGTAGTATTACGAGTAATTATTTACTCATGGTGTTCATGTGAACTAAGGTATTACTTATACTTATAACCGGCTATGGTTAACCTTTACCCTATTAATAAGGAATGCATGAATACCTTAGATAACATGAACCATTAGCTTAGTTAACATGCATAACACCATTAGTAAACGTAAAAACCGTTGGTAAATGATTACTAGACTATTAGTTCATTAACTGTTAGTTAATGCTTATTACGGCATTAGCTAATGTAAATGAATGATTGTACCCTCATTGTAAAGTGTTCCTCTATTACATGTAAATCTTCTTCTTGTCTATTAACCATGTATATGCCTGTCTTGACATATTTCCAGATGAAATAGACTAATACATATGATATATCATAGGAGAGCATTTTCATTTAAATAACATCCTGCATGGAGCGGCCCATATTTGCATTGCTTTCCAATGCTAATATCTGGGCTAATTTCACATTTCCAGGTTCTCGCTGAACATCAGTCTGGCCTCGCTCCTTCTTAAACCAACTTTCAAAACCCCAAAAGCGGTCTGACCAGCGCTCGGGGGAGAGAGTTGGCCTTTAATAACATTTTTTTTTTTTTCTTCTGAGAGAGGCTTCAGCATAACATTTCTGTTCATCTTCTAACATCATTATTCTGTCTCTTTGAGATAAAAACTGTTTTCACTGCGGCACTTTCCTCAGATGCCGCGTGGCCATTTTATTTATTCTGCAGACCGTGGCCCGAAACGCTGTCCCCTTGATTGGTCCGATCCACTTTCGGGGGTGGGGGTGTGGGGGGGGGGGGGGGGGGGGGAGGTTCTGAACGTTGGGTTCCAACGGGAGCGAGGCCCGACTGACTGATCTTCGGCGAGACTTGAATTGTGAATTTGTGAGACCAGGAAGGTATCGGCAGGCTAACGGTTCACCTGCTGCCTGTCCAATCTTCACGCTTCATGCGCTTACATACAACGAAGCGTTGTCCACAAACAGACCTCGGTACAAACCCCAGCGCACCCAACACACATTAAATACAGAGTGCGCAAGGATGCAGAGCAAAAGCCCCGCGGTTTTGATGTTCGTTTTCTGAGCATATTAAAAGAAAGACAGGCGTTCTTGTGGTTTTTAAAGAAAGAGAGATAGAGGTCCAGCGGTGACTGAGGAGAGTGTGAGGCGCTGAGGAGTCACGGTTGATCTCAAAAGTGAACACTGGATCAATAATGCAATATATATGGCGTATGTGTGTGTGCGTATGTGTGTGTGTGCGTGCTTGTGTGTGTGTGTGTGTGTGTGCGTGCTTGTGTGTGTGTGTGTGTGTGTGTGTGTGTGTGTGTGTGTGTGTGTGTGTGCGTGCTTGTGTGTGTGTGTGTGTGTTAAGGTCCAGCTGCCTGGAGGTTATTTGCTCGAGGATTGCATCAGGTGCATATGTGTAGTCAGTGTCCTTTGACATTTTATAGTTTTCTAACCAGATTTCTAGATTCACTTTGTACTTTGATCCTTTTGCTTTTACAGTACAGGCATGTCTGTAAAATATATATATATATATATATATATATATATATATATATATATATATATATATATATATATATATGAAAAAAACAGGCATATTAGTCTGAAAAAGAAATATTTATACAGTAGGCCTATATGAAATAAAAATAATGATGAATACACACATACAGTACATGTATATGTATGTATACTAGCAATGGTTAACCTAGCAATTGAAATGCTTGACACTTATTCTGGTGACTTTCTGACTGTATTAGCAGCAATGCAATGTTTCACCTTCTTCTGACAAATTTACTCTTTGTAAGTCCTTTTGGATAAAAGCGACTGCTTAAATGCCCTTAAATGTAAACGTAAATGTAAATATGTGGTGCTGAAGCTGGTGTTTCTTGGGTAAGCCGAGACAAGCTGTGCGGTGCGAGACGATCCCATATACTTCCAGGTATTTGGATCAAATTGTGCCACTTGTCGAGTCAAATGAGCGGCTGTGCATTCGTGTGAGCCCTCCCAGGCACCAGAGGGTTTTCACGCACGCGCCTGGTGCACACATTCTTAGACGAGATGACTTCATTTCGGTTCATTTATTCATTCACGCTTATCGTAATCACACAATATTTGCGTTCATAAGTGGTAACTTCTGTCACAGAATCAAGTACCATCCAGAGCGCATTATTAGCAATTAACCACTAGCTCGTATTCTCTTCCTTTTTTTTTTTTTTTTTGCTGCTGCTTCACTAATCAACTGGTTATGCAATTCACTGATTAGGTGACCGTGAAATCTCACCTCGCCGTTACGATCCATGCGCAGTATTCCCACCTGGAGGAATACGCTCTTAATTTGAAGGGAAGTTAGTGATCTAGTCTGACAGATGCCAGCCCTTGATTAGGGGTTTAGTCCAGTGATTTTCCATCAATACAGTGGGGGGGGGGGGGGGGAAGAAGCTTTGAGGAACAGGGGGGGGAGGGGCCCATTTGAATGCAGGGGCCCATTAAATCAGGAACGATCGTCTCAGCACCAGAGCCCCCCCCCCCCCACCCCGACAACACAATAAGGACAGCAATCGATGCAGATGCCTTCCTGGAGTGGACCGGCTTAAGATCGGAGATGAAGAGACCGGGGCGGGGGGGCGGGGGGGGGGCTAAGAAGGCAGAAATCCCTTTAATGAAGTTCTGCAACTTACAGGCCCTGTTATGAGGCCCCCGGAAAGACAGCGGCCACAAGGAGAGTTGTTCAAAATGGAAGCCCGACGGGAGCCTTTTGATGACCGCGAGGTGCA
>JAXIVH010000014.1:2622797-2715297 GCA_036785325.1 Urophycis tenuis | reverse complement strand
AAATATGTCTGGCGCCGCCACTAAACACCAATAATGGTGTTATGGATGACATATTGGGAGACATGAAGCCGGTCCAGCCCGAAGGTGTTGCCTCACCCCCAAACACGTGTGCATCGCTGCGTACAACAGAACATGCTGTGTCTGCAAACAGCTGCCACAGTGTGAGAACAATGCACAAGCAAGTTTTATTTTCCTTATATAGCGCATGTTACGTAGCGCAAGTTAGCATATCTCCGTAGGCTCTCTGCGCTGTTTAGTTACCGATGGATACCGAGGACGACACATCCGCAGAGCAGACGTCACGTCTTCAGAGGCTTAGTAGGGCACACATTTTAGATACCAGGCCTAAGACGCGAGCCCCCTGAATCCAGGCAGCAATTAGCGGCAGATATGACTTGGGCTGAAGTGTGATTGCACTCTGCAGGAGAGCCTTGAGAGAGCAGTGAGGGAGGCTTCCGGGCCCACTCTGCACACGCCCCCCACCCACACATCCAGTCACAAGGATCTCACACACAAACACCTACACAGACCACATGGTCGCATGCTCACACACACACACGCACACACACACACGCATCTCACATACAGGCACATCCCCAAACACACACACACACACAAACACACACACACACACCGACGACACACAAATTCATCTCACACAGAGGCACAATCACACAAACACACACACACACACACACACACACACACACACACACACACACACACACACACACACACACACACACACACACACACACACATACCCAGACGGACACACCCAGGTACAGAAAGACAATATGGAAATCATTAACCCTGTCACATGTACCTTCAAGCGAGACAAACAAGTCTTCAAACACACTGACACGCACAATTAGAAAACAGTCAGAGGGAGTAGAAAGTAGAGGCAGTGGAAATGGAACGGCATGGCTGCGGAACGCCATCGTCACAGCTGCTCCAGATATGCACACTTTACTCATTTTACAAGCAGAGAACAAAGAACATAGTCCCAGAGGGGGGGCGGGGCCAAATGGGGGGGGCAGGGCCAGAGGGAGAAGGGGGGGGGGCATCAAAGCCCACTGAGATGATGTATACTTTGCCCGCCGCGCGCTCTGGCCATCATCCATACCTGGTTATGATTTACTGTATCTTAAGAACTTCCAGCCGCAGAAAGCAGTCCCGACGCCTCTCAAAAATCAATGACTTTTTTTTATCCTGTTCGTGTCCTCATTTTAGTGCGCTTTACACCGGCCTTTCGAAGGACTCGGGGAAGCGAGCGACAGCAAAATGCGCCCGGAATGGCAATGTGCTCCCTTCTTGTGAGGCGCGACGGGAGAACGGCGTCCGCTACATGAATGTAACGTCCGCATGCGTCGGAAGGAACACACACACACACAGAAGGTGTGTATTAAGATATTCCTTTATTAATCCCCTTTAGGAGAAATTCGCATTGACCAGCAGTACAGTGGGATAAAGGAGTGCAATAGAAAATAAGAGTATAAACATGACAATAAATAAATTTACCTAAATTGAGATAAAGTTCTATGAGAGCTCTTAGAATAGATCAAATGAAATGAAAACCTACTATATACATACATACTAATCATCTATTGAAGATGAACTGTGTGTTGTATTGGACGACTGGAAACATGCAATGGATGCTTCGACGATAAACATTTAGGGCGAGTCAGAACGGAGACACCCAATGTCAAAATGGTGAACAACGCATAGCGGTGAAAAGGACGCGACTTTCTCGAGTGTCCGTTTCTCTTGACTTTGCTTTGCTGTAGGTTAGGTTACGTGCTGTCATCTGTGTGGCGCCGATGCTCGCGACGCTAATGGACGCCAGGGCCACATGACAACCCTGGTGGTTGGTGGTTGCTTCGGGTTTTTTTTTTTCAGGACTGACGACACTGTCACAGCTACAGTGGGGGACACTGTAGGACGACAAAGAGGCCAAAGGGACAAAGACAGACATAGATACTCAAGGTGGACAGATCAATGTATAGATCAATGTATAGATAGACACATGGATACTCAAAATAGATATAATAAATATATATATATATACTTAGATGGATACTCTAGAATAGATAGATAGGTAGATAGACAGACAGACACTCTTTAGGCAGAGAGATGGATAGATAGACAGAGGAGCAGTAGGTGGGCGTGCATTAAAACAGAAATGACATATGAACAAACGTATAGATGGATAGAAACTTTAGAAGGTCAGACAGACAGACAGACAGACAGACAGACAGACAGACAGACAGACAGACAGACAGACAGACAGACAGGCGGGCAGGCAGGCAGGCAGACTGAGGAGCAGTCAGTAAGGCGGGCATATTCAACAGAAAAAAACATCTTTAATTGTCCCGTGCTATGCCTTTTTCTGTTTGAGCGCCGTCCGGGATGGGCTCGGCGTGGATACAGACGGCCCGGCACTGGGAAGCCCGACTGGAGGTACGGCAGAGAGACACGCGCTGCGCAGGCCCCGCCCCCCCCCCCCCCCCCCCGTGCGCGCGCGGGCCGCCGTTTCATCTTCCAGCTATAGGAGTGCCATGGTTCTGATCATCATGCCCCCCCCCCCCCCTTCGTGGGCCCGTCCGGCTTCGTCGTGGGGGGGGTAGAGGCCCTCCTCTGCCGCTCCACCCGGAAGATTCTCTTTGTGCTTCGGCACAGCGTGCAACACTGTGAAAGGGAAGCAGAGACAACCTGGGTTTTGCAGTGAAGTTTGCAAAAAAAGGGACGACCCTAAGGGGGAGATACTAGACACTATCGGAAAATGCTTTTAATTTTCTTCTTTTAATGCATCTCTTGGTTTTTCCGTTGCGTTTAATCAAGGGTGTTTTCATTTTGTTTGCTACACACAGACCTGTGATTAAAAATCACTAAATACGTTTTTTTTTTTTTTTGTAATAGTCTGATGGGAAGCCATGGTGCTTAGAGAGTATCCTTTATACCGTGATTGCGAAGATGTCTACCAGCGTCAACCAACTGACTGTTGGACCAGCCCCTAGTGGCCTCAACGGGGCCCTCTGGTGTTTTTCCTCTTTGCACGGCGTGCGTTGTATCTGGCAACGTCAACGTCCTGGCGTCAGAGCAGGTTGGTGGGGTATTGTTTTTACAGCCGCCATCTTTCACCATCTCACCACGTTTTTGCATCAAGGTATACCTGACGTAAGACAGAAAATAGACGGGAGAAAACTTCTTCTTCATCATGTCAGAAGTTGTTGCAGAAAAAAGTCTTACTAGGTTGGTAGAGCCAGCCAAAAAAGTATAATCCTGGCTTTGATCTAACAGATTATATATATATATATATATATATATATATATATATATATATACACATATACATATATATATATATACAGTATATATATATATACTGTATATATATATATATATACAGTATATATATATATATATATATATATATATATATATATATATATATATATATATATATAAAACCTAATATAACAGTAAAACACAGTAAAAGTCAAGAACCTCTTCACGGAAGCGATGAAGAGGGTCTGGACCCAAGGAGGTCCAACATGGCTGTTAGAGCACCTATTACCCAGAGAGAGGAGCATGCTAAGGTTTTTATTTCAAGCTCTACCGCCACCTCAGAACAGTTTGTCTTTGTTTTATATCCCCAAACGCTGCACAACACCTTTTGAGGACATTGCTTTCCAGATAGCTCTGCCTGTTGTCATGGTTTCAATTATTTCAATATTTGAAAGGGAAACATTTGCGGCAAAAGAAAAGTTTTCATCGATGAACTCCAATCACAGTGAACTAGGTAGTTCACATGTCTATTATGCTTGTCTTGAATTCAGGTCTCTGTGCAATAAAACACGATCTTGCCAACAGCTCCCGCAAAAACTCACACAGCCCTGACTTCATTACAGCAATTTGGTCCCATTCATTTTAAGCATTGTCTTTTGCCCTTCAACTCAACACATTTGTAACCCGCACAGAAGAAAAGGAAAAAAAAAGTAGTTAGAAGCCCTGTGAAAAAAAAACAATACAAACAAACAGTCATATCCGGCAGGGGTGCGAAGGTGACTACAGATGGGTTGCCGTCGCGTTTTGTTCGCAGAGCACATTTGACTTCACGCTCAAAGTCAAACAGCGTTTTCAAACACTCAACTTGATTCATGTGTTCGGCAATCCGGAGCCTTTGGGAAGACTCTGGTGTCCCTTTTAGATTTCAAAGCCGTGTATCTGCCACACTGGCGCCAGTCTATTCAAACCACTTTTCATAGCATCCTTGTGTTTAGCCATAGAGTGGCTGCCACTGTACTTTGTCCCCCTCTGAGGGATAGTCAAAAGTGAAAGTGAACTTGGATTTAAATAAAGTGGATTTAAGGTCAAATGTTGACTGCTCCGAGCTAGGGAACCGAGCAGGCATGCATAGATGCTTTCAGAAAGATTTGTTTTTATTCAGAGATATCTCCAATATACAATCGACACACTGGCATTTTCACATGAATTACAACTTTATATGCTTGGAATATCTTAATAAAGGAATATCTTATGCAGGAACAATCAGCTGTACATATACAGTATATATTTACTTTTATTTAACTAGACCGGCGTGCTTGCGTTGGTTCTCTCGGGGTACTCCGGCTTCCTCCCACAGACCAAAAACATGCAGGTTGGGGATTAGGTTAATTGGTGTCTCTAAATTGACCATAGGTGTGTATGTGAGTGTGAATGGTTGTTCGTCTATATATGTTAGCCCTGTGATAGGCTGGCGACCTGTCCAGGGTGTACCCCGCCTCTCGCCCGTTGCAGCTGGGATTGGCTCCAGCCCCCCCGCAACCCTCGTAGAGGATAAGCGGTTTCGATAATGGATGGATGGATGGATGGATGGATGGACCACTACAGGAGGTACCGTACAATACTCTTTAGACTAAAACGACCACAATTATGTTACAATAATTTGTTTTTGGTTGAGTTTATTTTTTTTGCTGAATCAAGAGTGGAATAGTTCTACACATTAAAGTTATTGGAGATACAAACTCAATAATACATCATGATAAAGATCAGACAGTCATCTATGTGTGTGAGTGGTCAACACATTCTGGTAGGACTCAAATATTGGAGCCATTTTAGCTAGGCTAGGCTAGGATACTTCACTCTTTATATCATTGTGACCAACCTCAAAGAAAGCTCAAAGCGCAGCACAAGCAGCCAGAGAACAGAGTGCTGACTTGCTGCGATATTTTCAAAATCACAATCATGGAAGCCAATTATCTTCTGGCCTAAACGATGGTTTGCATTGTATCATTCTTTCTGACAGAGTACCAGAGGGTGCAAACACATTTTTTTTTTCTCGTCGTCGTTAACATTTTCATCCAATCACAAATGAAAATGCTGAATTGATTTTTTTCCCCCTAACTTGTTGATATCCATTGAGTCATAATAATGCCTTAACAGAAGACAATGAACAATTAATCAAGACCGCCTCATTACGATAAAGTAACTTCCAAAACACCAATGCCATTAACGGATGGCGTCCCAGAGTTTCCATTAACTATATACGGCACGCTGTTCTTTGAAAAAATGGCACTGTGCTACGTTATCCACTTAACGCACGCAATGTGAATTCACGCAAGACTATACGCCGACTTATTTTGAATTCTGAACCGGAAATAAGAAGGAAGAGGCAGGCTCATCTGTGTGTGTGTGTGTGTGTGTGTGTGTGTTGTAGTTGGAGTTGTAGTCAAGACCGCCTAAACCGAGACCAAGACACTACCAAGACCAGAGGGTATCAAGACCAAGACCGACCAAGTCAAGACCAAGACCAAGTCGAGACCAAGTCGAGACCGGAAAAAAAAAACAGACTAGTGTTTAAGTTACACCAATACGTGAACAATGGCGCAGCCATTAGGAAAATATATACAATGCAACATATTTGGCACGTAGTGTGCTGCGTCATATATAAGGTTTTGTGATGAGCATGAGCTCGCTGCTCGGTTTATGCACAAACCCCCTCGAGACCTCTCTGTCCGAGACCAAATACAGTCAAGTCCGAGACAAGACCAAGACCACGTAAAAGTGGTCTCGAGACCGGTCTCGAGTACTACAACTCTAGTGTGTGTGTGTGTGTGTGTGTGTGTGTGTGTGTGTGTGTGTGTGTGTGTGTGTGTGTGTGTGTGTGTGACAGAGAGAATCTCAAATGTAGAGAAGATGGTAGGACATCTTCAGGGCCTGAGAGAGGTGAAGCTAGTCCCTTGGAGACCTATACGTTCACATTCATCTCCATTAGGATCATTACGACCCTCCAAGGTGTTGGGAGATGTGGCAGAATTTGATTGACCGGCCGGAGGATAAAGTAATCAATATTGTAATGCTAATTATAGATTGCTTTAGCTCCACAGTTTATCGGACCACTTAAGATGTTCATTCAAGTTGCGTCATTGGAATCAGGTTTGATTTTTTTTTGTTGAAATTTTTTTTTTTTTTTTTTATATTTGCTTTCCTGCGACTAGAAAAAAACGTTGGTTGCCACAGGCACAGTTTTAATATGAAATGTTATCTTCATCACTAAAGCAAAACAAAAAAAAAGTGTTAGAGTCAGATGTGTCAAAAGAAAAGAAAAAAAACATCCCCCACAGCCAGTATTGATTTGTATAAAAGCAAAACCGAGTTGTTGTGCGGGGGTTATGCCTGATTGCATGACAAACGGACACATTCATTTAGACACTTTACTGATATTTTTCCAATACTAAGCTCGGCTATGGGGCCACAAACAGGCGGTTATTTCCCCGATCCTTCAGCTGAGAATGTGTTCGCTTTCAGCGACGCCGTCCTCGCCGACGCGGCGAGCCAAAGGAGGGGTCCCAGTGACACCCATAGGGGGTTGTGTGCGTGAGACCAGCGAGGAAACCTACCACGCGCGGTCCAGTCGGAGGGTGCGCGTACTACCGGTGACAGAGAGAACGATCCCTCTATACAGGGGTGTCAAACTCATTTTCACCCCGGGAAACATCAGCATTATGGTTGCCCTCAAAGGGCCGGTTTAACTGTCTCTGCATTTGGTTATTTACTCCAATGTACAAATATTGTGCATCCATTTATATCCATGTACAACTGGAAGCATTGGAACCACTGCAATCTAGGGGCAGGATTTGCGGATCACAACATTGAAATGCATTCTGGGAGATGTAGTTGATGGTCGCTCTACGGTACAGAATATGCCTTTTAAGCTCTCGCGGGCCACATGAAACAACGTGGCGGGCCGGATTTGGCCCGCGGGCCTTGAGTTTGACACCTGTGCTCTATAAGCACGGTGCAGCGGTGATCAATTAGGTACAACAGCCACCAGACACCAACCCTATCATTCCCCCTACCCCGCCTCGTGAGGGGAGAGATACGATGGGAACACAGCCATCAAGGTGGGCACCGGTGGGTGCAGACAACAGCAATATTGGCAGGTGAGCGGCAGAGTGAGTGTGCGCTCGCATTTTAATTGGGTGCTCTAGTTTTTTTTTTTTTTTTGGGGGGGGGGGGGGGGGGGGTGCACGGCTCGAGTTGTTCTTCGCCGTGACGCGACCCCGCGAGGCTCACACTCGCGTTGCGCGTTTATCACGGCAGTAAATAGTCTTTGTTGGTTATGAATGGGAGTGTTGATTACGGAACAAATGTCCAAACACCAGAAGCTTTTGTTATTATGTGTGTAAAAACAACAAAAAAACTCTAGGCTACTTCTCTCTGCTACACTAATTTAAGCCTTGTACCAGTTCTAAGAACCCCACTGTGTAGTGTAGCCTTAGTGTGCTTCCCCCCCCCCCCTCTCTCTCACACACACACACACACACACACACACTCGCACACGCACACGCACACGCACACGCGCGCACACACCACCACCCCCACTCTGTTACACCTAGCGAGACCGCGGCTACGGCCCTTGCCACACCGCCACACCAGTGGTTAGGAGTTATCCCCAGCAGCAGATACGGTCCCCCGTCAGTCACACCGACCCCGGGGACCTCCTGACATTTGAGTGAGTGGTCCCGGTGTCGCCGCTGCTTACCTGACCTTTCACAACGACCGCGAGCGCGGCTATATACGCAAGCGTAGGAGCGGAGGCGACACACAGAGCCGCCGTGGCCAGCGCCCGGTTCGTCAATACCGCGTCCACGCTCCACCGGCGCGCTTGACTGAAAGGGTGGAGTGTGTGTGTAGCAGTAGAGAGGCCGAGGAGTCCACTCGTCTAACCTAAGTATAGCACTGGGACATGTGCAGACTAGACGCGCGTTCGGCGGGGAATGAGAAGAACACCAGAGGTATGATCAACGATACCACCCCAGGGAATCAAATCCACAACACACGGAGGGAAAGGAAAAGAGAGAGAGAGAGCCACGAGAATGAAGGAAGATGACTTTGCTTACACTGCCACCTTGTGCACGAAATAATGTGGACATGATACTGTTGGCATACAGTACCAGCACAACATGATTGGTATATTTAGACCTTGATATATTTTTTTATTTATCTATATATATTAAATATTCATTCATTCATTCATCCATTCATTTGTTTGTACATGTTTTACATGTGGTCCCAGGCCCCAGTGATGTCTTAGCCCTTTCTACACCTTACACACCTAGCATTTACACAAATATAGCTGAAACCACATACACACACCCATTCTGTAATCACCGTTGCTGTTGTTGCCTGTTGTGTAGTCACTGTGTGTCCGATTTGCCTTTGTAGCCAAACCTTTTAACTCACTTCAACTCATTAACTAGTATATGTATATGGCAACCCAGTCTCACGGCAGTTCGTGAAATAGTCACGAAATAGTCCTAATCTATTGATTCGTGTATGGACACAAATTTCCTTTTTTTTTCGTGACACTCAGCACAACTTTCAATATAACCCAAACCCTAACCCTAACCCTAACCCAAACCCTACCTTAACCCCTAAAACCTAACCCGAACCCTTACCCCTAACAATCATATCGTAGGGTTAGGATATCATTAAAAGAGAACTGGTGGCAGGTCCTCGGGCAGCTTTAGCTGGCGTCTTCACCAAGAGGCTCATGGGTACTGTAGTATTTAACTGTAAAAACGTGGAGCAGAAATACATTAGTTTGAAAGTCGTGCTGAGTGTCACGAAAAAAAAAAGGAAATTCGTGTCCATGTACACAAATCAATAGATTACATTTCGTGACTATTTCACGAACTGCCGTGAGACTGTGTTGGTATATAGGGGCAAAGTGATCGAATCCTGACTACAGTGAGTGTTCACATTAATGTTCACTCTAACCTTACCACACACACATACACACACACACACACACACACACACACACACACACACACACACACACACACACACACACACACACACACACACACACACACTTTATATTTTTTTTGTCATCAAACAAATCTCTCTTTGAAGGGTCTCACCACTGCTATCTATATGCAAATGTATTTTTCTGGGCAGCTCTGCATAGAACGGAGCCCAGCGAATCCACGTCAGGCATTCAATAAGTTATCACAGGCTGGCTGCCATTGGTCTCCTGCCATCTCCAACAGCCATCCATTATACCGCTAATAATTTTCATTCAAACTTGCCTCCCTAATGTTGATAACGCTGCTGCTGTTCAGTATGCAGACCTCGCCACTGGGGAAAGTGTGCCAAGGCCATTTATGTGTTTTTTAATATAAATTCTTCCCCCTCGGTTTTCTATTGGTTGGTAAAACACAAACCATTACAACCATTCCAATCAATGGAGATGCAATTTTCCGACAAGAGCAAAAAAAAAGAAAAGAAAATGGTATAAACATGATTAGACCCGAGTTAGTAATAGCCTACATATAGAATATCATCAAGTGTAAATAAAGGTTTTTTTTTCGCTGACTGTTTAAGCTAACTTAGAAACATCTGATAGCCAGTTAATTTAACATGAATATTTGGCCTTTGGGGAGCGGTGACTTTCAAGTGGTTCTCAGTAAGTCAGCAGAAAGAAAAACGACACCGCCAGATTCAATAGAATGACTGCGATACGAATTGTATCATTGCCATAGATAAAAGGCGAGTACGCCTTCTTACACGATGTCTAGATAACAATAGCACAAGCGGCCAAATCGACCGACCAAACACATTGATAAACAGCCCGTTTGAAGTTTGCCCCAGAAACCAAAAAAAAACTTATTAAAGCAGCGAGCGGTGATTACAAAATCAGCAAACGGAGCACAATGCCAAAACAACGTAATGACTTTCGGTAGTCTCTGTTAGTTATGTTCGAAAATTGGTTTTATAGGCCTTGATCAACGTAAAAACTCCCCCGATATCACAGTTTGATCATTCAGTCATTATGAAATGAATAATTGCTCAACTAATGCGTCTGAAGAGCATGAACATACTTGGCAAATAAGGCTCGTGTTGTAGATCAAGTAATACAAACCGCCAGCCATTTTTACTTTACAGTGTTCGTATATTTTTAAGGGCTCAATTCAGCATGAATCCTCAACATTATATCGAATTTCCATTTTTTTGTCAAGTGCTCATGACGAATGTTGTTTCAACATGAGCAATAAGCAAGCAAGGCCTTGAATGGAGAAAAAAAAGCTAAAGCAGTAAATATGCTCTTCTACCTTGTTTTCTCTCCGCATCCATTGCTTTTCCTCCAGGCAGAGGAAAGGGGAGAGAGTCCAGCCAGAACATCTGGATGCATTTCAGACCAGTCTTTCCAGTAGGCACCCCCCCCCCCCCCCCCACCCCCCGCGCCTGGTGATTTGGGCTCAGCTTCAGGTTCAGGGGCCACTGGAGCCACACACCATTCTATCAGATAGTGTTATCTAGGCAGAGCTTGTCGCGTCCGAACCGGCCCTGTGCACACACGCAGAACCCGATAAGAGGGAACAGATCGCAGGTAGTGGGCCATGCTGCCCACCTCCCACCCCCCTCCAGGCAGGCTATGAAGCCCTCCGGTCAATATGAGCGGGGGAGTGGGGAACATTTAGAAAATGTCTTTGGTCTTCTGGACTTGAACGCAGGATAAGAACAAAAGATCCTGAGAGTCTTCTCAGAAAAAGGAAAAATAGATTTTAAAAAAATTTGAGTCTGAACTGTGAACTCCAATTGTGAAATCTCAGTCATTGCCTCATTGAGATGAAAAGTGGGCCTTTATGCGTCAAGAAATACCATGCAACATGTCATGTCATAATAATTACAAGCACTGTATACATTGGCCAATTTGTGCACCGCTGACTGAAATTACAAACTTGCTATCACACAATTGTAATGTAGTGTGCATGTTTAACATGTTCAGGTTGAATTAGACAGTCACACAAAGCAGCGTGAACATTTCTACAATGAAAATCTTGGTACAGAAAATCAACCTCAGTATTTTGTAGTCCCTGTAACTGGAAGCGACTGGGACAAGATGCATTTGAACCAAAAAGCGGAGAAGGTTATTCAATCCCTATTTGTGATTACTTTGTACAAATTCTTTAAACATGTATTTCATTACATGTGGCTTTTCTACATAAAATAGGGAATGTTTGTTTTAAAAATGTCAATACAAATTATTATCATTCCGATATAGATTAAGACAATTCGAAATGACATGGGTGGAGCTAATGGTGATCATTGATGATGTTTGATTTCACAAAAATATATTTCATCTTCTCTGTGACTGATTGATTGTATGCATAAACACTGTGTCATGTGATAAACATACAAAGTTGCATTGTCTACACAGAATCTATAGCGTCACTATAGCCAGATACAGCATGATCACCATGGTGACAGTAGGGTGGGTTTTCACAGACAAAGAAGGAGACTAATGCGCACCGCCTTTCTTACATTCGGGAATTCATCATCAATACTAACACGTGGGCCCATCGACAACCCTATACCCTGACACATCACCTGGGCTCCACACACACACACACAGAGTCCTGGGGGAGATCTAGAGACCGCTGTGGCTGCGACACTATAGTGTCACTATAGATCATTACAGTGTCCCCATGTGATACCCCGGCATACTGTGATGCCTTTAGAGAGTTGTAGTAATGGAAAATCCTAAACGCCCGTAAATATTCCCTAACCTATGTCTTTGTGACATCCTAGATGCACAAGACCTGGAGCAGAACCCCAAAACACTACCATATGAGGTCCAGACCTTTAAAAGGGAAGCAATTTCGCCTCATCTGATTTCCTGGTCAAAAACACCCTCTGGCGGTGATATAACCATCAGTGATATTGTGATAGTGGATCAGTGGGATTCAACCTATGGATTCAACGCGATTATCAGAGGAGAGAACTGTGTTTTGGCTTACAGACACCGCAAGGTCAAAAAAAAAAAACGAACAGACAAGCACTTAATTTGGGCTTTTTTTTTCCGCGGTCGAGCATCATTGGGTACGCAGATTCATATATTGTATTGATATATTGTGAACATGCAGGTGTACAGGCAGCTCTGTTTAGACATGAATATGATATTTTAGCACTTCAGCAGCTTCATAGCATGCTATCAAAGCCACCTGGTCTAGCAGTCCTGCTTTCAACACGCGCACAATTGTTGGTGTGAGTTTGAGCAGGAATGATGTTGTTTGTTTTTTTTTACTTTGGAGTGGCAGATCTTTGATCTGAACCGCGACCTCTGCAAACATCCCGTGGAGATAAACATCTCTCTCTCTCTCGCCTTGATTTCCTCGGAACGCGGTGACCTTTTCATCACAAGCGCTGTTAACGTGACGAAGGTCCGCGTGACCCAAATCCCAGGAAACGGCTTGGATGGGATTGACTGAAGAACCGGCCTGAGCGGGTCTCCAAGCGCCGGCTGCGCTCATCTTCTGTCTCTAGGCCTCATCTGGGTCACGTCTGGGTCACGACCTCGGTCACTCTCTCTCTCCAGGCGGCAATGGTGATATTGTTATATTATATTGATATGTTTAAATACCTTCAGGACCATGATCTGGACAGCATAAACACGTACTGTGTATGTATACTGTGTGTGTGTGTATGTACATATTGATTATATATGTATATATATATATATATATATATATATATATATATATATATATATATATATATATATATATATATATATATACTGTACACACTATACACTATAGGTTATTGAACACATAAAAGACTCAAAAAGTGTCAAGAAAATGTGAATAAAAATTATAAAAAGACATTTGATAAAAGACATGGGTGATAAAAAGACATGTATCAAATGTGTATTGAAATGGAGCTACACCTTGCATGAGCCATATGTCAGAATCGGAAAGTGAATCAATGATGAAGCAAATCATAAATAGCCCCAATTCTATTAGCAACCTATGCCAGGTGTATGAATGAAATCCCGCAAAAATGTTAAATTATATATAAACTATGCGGGTTGATAAATATGACGAATGTGGGTTTGCAAAATAGGTGAACGATGCGAATGGGAAACAACAGCACACTTCTGTGGACGTCATACTGAACTACAACGCAAGAGACAAACTGGTGAGGCACGTTTACCCGTATGCAAATGTAACCGTATTTAGCCTACATGTAAATGTAGGCCTAGGCTACGTTCACATTTCAGGGGTTGAATGAACCTTTTTGACATTAAAAAAAAAAAAAAAAAAAAAAGCCACACTGCCTTTTCCTTCTTGCCTCTTGACATGCCTGGCGTTATTGAATATTCAACTCGTCAGATGATCATTAGCGGAACAACATGGCGGTCTTTCAAACCAGCATATAATTGCGGTGCAGTTACAGTCTTGTCTGTTTTCCTTCTGCTCTCTAACAAGCTTTTTTTTTTCCCGTCTAAATATATTGTTGAAGAAAAGGGGAAAAAAAAGAAAAGCATAAATGAACTGTAATAGCCTACTATATAGATTAAAAAAAAAAATAAAAAAAAAAAACAGCTGCTAAGTGCTTCAATAAAATATGAGATGAAACATGATCTGACTAATCCACCAACCGAATGGCATTCCTCGCAATGCACCGTGGTACTGTTCTCGTAAGGGAACGAGGAAGCAGTGTGCTGACTCTCCCAGAGTGAGACTCTCGTAAGGGAACGAGGCAGGAGTGTGCTGACTCTCCCAGAGTGAGACTCTCGTAAGGGAACGAGGCAGGAGTGTGCTGACTCTCCCAGAGTGAGACTCTCGTAAGGGAACGAGGAAGCAGTGTGCTGACTCTCCCAGAGTGAGAGTTTCCTCGGGCGTGCATAGACTATGTTGCATGCTCAACACACAGAGGTTCACACACACACACACACACACACACACACACACACACACACACACACACAGAGAGAGAGAGAGAGAGAGAGAGAGAGAGAGAGAGAGAGAGAGAGAGAGAGAGAGAGAGAGAGAGAGAGAGAGAGAGAGAGAGAGAGAGAGAATCACATGCTGCTTCGCTTGGAGGTAAAAATAACAGACAGACCAGATTAAACCTCATGAATACTTTGTATAAGGCATAACTATTCATGAGTGTCAACATACAGTTGGTTCCGACCCACCTGGTTGGGTGGTTGTGCGTGTGTATTACATAATCCCCACTGCCATCTGGAAGGCTTCTGCAGCTCTGCCGTTCCTTATAGACAAAATGCCCTTGAGGATGAGAAACAAACAGATGTACAGCACAGCATTTTTTCTGGTCCTGGCTCCAGACATAAATACCTTTCTTTCACTTAGGGTTGCTGCCATTACTTCTTATTTCCTTCTTATTCTCCTAACGGCCAACAACAAATTGTTTAAAAATGTCTTTCTCAAGGCAAGCTTTCCGTTAAAAGAAATTGAACGATGCACCTGATAGTATTTCTGTGGGTGTGTGTTTTTCCACGGTACTTCTCTCTTCCTGCTTCTTTTGTCACTTGTATGTGTGAACTGACCAGACAGGTATCCATCATGTGAAGGCGAAAAGAAAAGGTTTTTCTTTCTTTCTTTTTTTTGACTCACAGCTAGGAGGATGTGTGAACGCCACTCAGCCATACCCACGCTGCACACTGTGTAAGGTATTTTCAAGTACAATAAGACCTCTGCAGATCAGCTGTGTCGTAAGGGGAAGACGACATCACCACATCATTCCATTGCCCTGATGTGTCTTGTTCAAGCTTTCTGACGGCAAGGCCTTGTACATTGACCGCCCTAGATGGCCCACTCACTTGTTCCAAGTGATGAAATAGACTTATACAAAAGTTAGTTCTGAGTCATTTGGCTGGAGAGGCATTTCATGAGTGCTGATATTAAGTAACAGCAACGGGACATCTCAGGCATTTCTAATAGCTGTTAATTATGTTTGATTGTAAGCCGTTTACTCATCTGGATTATATATGCCGCCAAAGTGACAACAGACTCTGATTTAACTGGTTGCACAACAAATGGAAACATACAGATAAATCGACATGATGTTGTGGCAATGCCACTCGCCACCCCTCCAGACCAGGGCATAAGATGGTAATCCTCTGCCATTACATGAGGTTGAGTATCATGATGGTGACAGATGGTGATCCATCTGTCTGTTGCCATGTCAAAGTTCTCCTTGAGTGTGTGTGTGTGTGTGTGTGTGTGTGTGTGTGTGTGTGTGTGTGTGTGTCTGTGTGTGTGTGTGTGTGTCTGTGTGTGTGTGTGTGTGTGTGTGTGTGAGTGTGTGTGTGTGTCTGTGTGTGTGTGTGTGTGTGTGTGTGTGAGTGTGTCTGTGTGTGTGTGTGTGTGTGTCTGTGTGTGTGTGTGTGTGTGTGTGTGTGTGTCTGTGTGTGTCTGTGTGTGTGTGTGTGTGTGTGTGTGTCTGTGTGTGTGTGTGTGTGTGTGTGTGTGCGTGTGTGTGGTTGACATTGATTACACAATGCACAACAAGTGTGCAGCCTCACCCAGCCCCGTGGCCCATTCAGTCTGACGCCAGGTCAGGTGAGGCTGCTTCAACCAGCCGTCACCCACACACACGCTCCACAGATATGAAGTTTGCTGACATGCTTAGCATGTAGCCCGACACAAAGTCGCAAGCTACTGTGCAGGAAAAGCTAGTATTACCTGACACCATCCCAGTCCAGGTGTGTTACTATTTGTGGAGCTGGAGCCAAATAAATGATTAAATAAACAAAAAAAATCATAATCCCCTGTCACTTATCGCTGTTATCTAATAATTTTGTTTGCTTGTTTGTTATTAACTAATAAGTTGGTCATTCGTTATTTTCCCTAGTGTAGTCTAAACATTAGTCAACTAAACTCACAAAGATAAGTGCAGTGGCACTTAAAAGTAGCAGACCCATAATTAGAGTGAGTATGACATTACTTCCGTGAAATGGGTCTTTTTTTAGAAGTTGATAAGAAAAAGAAGTTCATCAGGTACAGCAAAGCCTTTGTTGATAATGTACCCATTCAAGATCTGTTGTATCTGGTATGTGTGGTAATTCCCAGGGGGAAGTTTGACTAAACCTGACCCTGAGTGGTTTATAATATTGTTATTTGAAAGTATCATATTTACATGAGACTTACTTAAAAGTGACCTTAACAAATGATGCTGTATCTGAGATATTCAAATGCAAAAAGCAGCCTGATCTTAATGGGAATAACTTTGAACCTTTGGTCTCTAAATTTGAGAAATAATGACAAAAGAATAATCATTAAATAATGTATTAGTACATTTCATTGGTGAAAAAATACAGGAAACAGAAAAAAACAAAAAAATCCCAGATAATTTACAGGCTGTATTGAATAAATTAATAGTTATTAATAGTTTTGTACAAAAGGCAAACATATTGTTTAACTGTGGGTTCAAATAAACTTTTAGGATGCAAGAAAAACAAAACATTGTACATTTAGAATCAGTTAGAATTAAACTTAGTAAATGTACAGGTGACGGTTGACTTTGCCGGTTGACTTTAACACTTCGGGCCATTTACTTACTATTCAATAGAGTAAAATTAAATCTATTACATGTTCACAAATGTACCTTGAAGAAATGTGTGAACCTGCAAATAGGCAGTGATTACCCTGCCCATATTGAGATAAACAAAAGGCCAGACATTCAATGTGATGAGTGTATGTATGGTACTCTGTACATACATACAAACCCATAAAGACACACAGACGAATGTGAACACACATTTAAGATCATACAATCACATTTCAAATAAATACTTTAAGTAAGGTTAAGAGAAAAGTTGGTCTCTTGTCAAAAACCAAAGGGTCAGCCATCTTCTATTCCCAGAGGGGAAAACACAAAAATCCTTTGAGAGGTTTGCTAATCCATAATCCCACTTGCTCTTCATTGGCCCCTTCACTCTCGATGTAAGGACTGACCCACAATGCACAGATCAGGGTGCGAAAGAGAGCGTGTGGTGGTCCGGAGATCTGATTGGCTCCTCCACAATTCAGCGTCCCTGGTTGGTTCATCCTCCAGCCTATGACAATTAAGGGAAGGGACGCGGTTATGGTAGATTAGAGAAATGGGCCAGGTAGGTCAGAGCCAGTGAGACTCAGGCTAAATGCGTCAAGAGATTAGCCAGTGACAGAGACACAGTGACGGTTAGTTACATTCATCATGAGAGGGATAATTCATCCCAGGAAACAAACCATTACATGTACCGATCATATGTAGTATTCAGATCATAGTATTCAGATCATTCTTTGGACAGAGAACAACTCAATGAACAACAAAAAATGGTTTTGATTGACAGAACCTCCACAAATTAAAAAATATATATACAGAAGGATGGTCCATGATTTCGGTGACAATCATGAAATGAATATTAAAGTTAGCTGTCTTCCGACTAGGAAGGCAATCGACTCAACGGGTAATCAATTCAACATGTGATTATGTTGTTAACGTTCAATCATGCTGAAATACTCTGACGTAATAATCTGCATAACTAACAGGTGATGGGGATTCCTAGTCAACACCTTTTAACTGTTTTCACACCTGATGGCGAACAAAACTAAACTTTGACCAAACAAAATATAAAATATAACCAAAACATACAGCGCTAATCAATCACTCACCCTTGTGTATTTATGGACGGCTCGCTTCCACAGGTCTGCGCCACCGAGATGATGCCAGCTGATCGGTATGGCAGACTGGGCCTTCTGTCTGAATGGCAGCGCCGGATAAAAGGCCGTGGCCCTCTGAGAGCGACAGGTACTTGCACACAACTTCCCCTAGGGCGAGGATGAACAGAACCCCCAGTAGATGTCCATGCTTGGGGAGGTTGAGGCACTGAGTAAGGCTGGGCCTCAAACAGAGATGGGGAAGCGGGGCAAAACACAGAGCGAGCATTGTTAGCCAACCGGGATGCAGAGGAGTCGTTACTGCTGCTACTGCTGCTTGCCCTCGACCACCTCTGTACTTTTGGCGAGGCCGGTGGAGATGGTGCCTTGAAGGGATAAGAGGAAGCTGGGTTTGAAACGTTTCGCCGTGCAACAGGTGGGCTTGGTAGTTTCCTGTGAACAAGAGGTGGAGTGGGAAGCTTCCGGTTGACTGGGGGGCTGGTTGAAGATGGTGGGGTAGGTTGCCTTCTGGAACTGCAGGGGCTAGTGAGTCGTTGCTGCACTGTACTTGGAACTGAAGGTGTGGACGGTAGCATTCGCACCCTGGACACAGGTGTGGCGACAGATGGTTGGCTTTTGCTTACTAAGGTTTGAGGCACAACAAATGCTCCAGTTTTTAATTCAGGATCCGGCTGGCTTCTGTAATTTTGTTCTCCTAGTGAGGCTGCTGCTTTGCTGTTAGATGGCATCAAATGACAATTAGGCATTGATGAGTCCTCAGAATGCGATTCGGAAGATTGCTGCAGGTGAATGTCTGTCTTTCTGGCTTGCTTGTGAGCAGAGGCAGCCACTGTTTTCTCTGACTCAATCTCTGTAGCTGTTGTTTCATGTGGGTCAGGTCTCATCGAGAGTGGGACCCTGGAAAGTAGCGGCAGATTCCCTTTACATGGCAGCACAGTGACTGACTGAACTGAGGCCCTTAACCGTGATACAACAGATCTCTGAGCAGCAGGGGACTTGCATTTTTTTGCAAGCCCGCTATCTGAAGAACTTGTAGCAAGACTGTGAGCCCCCTCAAAGGAATTATCCATCAACACTTCTAATGGAGGTGGTGGAAGACTGTCAAGATCTAAATCGTCCGTTTTATCAGTAGATGCCGATTCATCTCGACAACTGGTTATTCCAGTGCTGAGCACAGCCTCAATGTTACCTAAGCCTGGCATGACAGGAACCCCACACTTTCTGACACCTTTGAGAGGCCCTAATACACGGGTTCCCTCATTTTGGTCCCTGCCTTGACTGAATGTATCAATCAGTTTTTTGACAGAGTTCCTCCCTCTGGAAAATCCAGAAGAGGGTCCGGGTGATGATGGAGGGCTTGGTGGTGGAGTAGCTTTAATTGGACCCTTGGACGTTTTCACAGGTAGTTTTTCGTGATCCTCGTCCACACAGCTCGTCTCCTGTTGTTTTTCGGGGGGGCGTGTTACCAAGCGTGCCTTTTCCTTAGTAGGCTGTACATTGTTGTTCTTGACCGATGGAGTGTGTTTACGACTTACTGCAGGAGACTGCGCTGGAGAGTTTCCTTGGTTTTGTTTGGATGGAACTGTCCTGGTGTTTGATCCTGCCTTCCCTTTGCTCATTCTCTCCAGTCTTTGATTGAGAACCTTCTGGGTTCTCTCTAATTCAAGTAGAGTTTGGTCTTCACCCCTGCTCCTCAGAGACTCTGCTGACTGGGATCGTCGCTGTTTGGGCACTTGGCTCTTTTGTATTGCTGCCCTCCGAATAGGTGCTGCAGTTTGGGGTCTCTTACGGGATTGCTCCTCATCCTCCTCTGTCCATTGCTGTCTACTGGTTTTTGGGCTTCCTGTTAACTTTGTTTTGGAAATCGCATGATGTGATGGAACAAATTGAATACGGCCACTGATGGCATCTTTCATCTTTAAAGTCATCTCCACATTACATGGGTTTTCAATGCGCTTTGGTGGGAGACGTCGAGGTTGTTGTGATGGTTCTATAGGAGATGAATTTGCGCGCCTTCTAACCACCATATTTCTGTCATCCAAGTCTGCATCCCCAACAATGTCGATGTCATCTTCCTCACCATCGTCCAATGAGACCGAACCCAGGATTGATTCTGTGTCATATAGATCCTTGGCCATAATTGTACACGTAGAATCTATGGATGTGAGGGACCCACTTTTTTTAACTGCAAGCTTTCGACTTGAAGGCCAGTTCCTAGTAGTTGTGTTACATCTCATGGGACTGCTACTAGTAGTTCTATTTGTTCCAGTGGATTCACAGCTTTCTCTCCTCGGCCGCCTTTCAGACCCAGCCAGGGATTCACTCTCAGCCCCAATACCACTGTCCTCGCTAAAGAGACCAGAATCCTCCGGTCCAAGCTTCCGCAACGAGGCTGTTTCAATTCGCATCAGCAGTCGCATTAACCTAGCATCCGTTGCGCGCTTGACTTGCAGTTTCTCTTCCAAAAGATTGGAGAGCGACGCAAAGTACTCCACTGCCTCCTCCAAAGCGGAATCCCCAATTTCTCCGACCGTCTGGCACACATTCCTCATCCTCTGTGTGGTGTACTGGAGCAGCTGCTGAAGCAAATCTGGAGGGGGGTCAACGTCGGCAGACCCTGGTTTCGGCAGAGATGAGGGGGTTTTCGTTGGACTTGGCCAAGCAAGGTGCTCTCCATTTTCCTTCAGCAATTTTTCTCCCTCGTGAGCTATCGCTTCCAAGCCACGATTGATTTCCTCATAACGCAAGAGCATGAAGGCGACCATAGGTTGCACGGAAACCTGAGTCTGGGTGGCCTGTTCCAAGAGTCCCAGTAGAACGTCATAGTTAGTTATACTTGGGTTTAAAAAACCATAAGCGGCCTGGTGAGCTTTCACCAGAGGTTCTGGGAAATCTACCTTCTGCTCTGAGGGAATGTCTTTTTTGTCTTTCTCCTTCTTTTTGACAGGTTTAACACCTCTGCTGATTTTCTTTGGTTTCTTAGCCAACCTTTTGTCTGTCGTATCCTTTTCCACCGGCTTCTGTTTCCCCTGGCCCCCTGGAGTGTTGCTTGTTGCTTGACTTCCAGATAAATCCAAATGGACTACTTCTTGAAGTGGGTCTGACATGCAAGTTCTCCTTGTCTGCGGCGAGACCAGAGGCTCCCTCTGTGATGACTGGGCTGGGTCGGTGGATTTCCTCTCTTTCGTATCTCTATCTGCTGGTCCTGAGAGTTCTCTGGTCTCCGCAGACGAGAGTTCTCCAGGGCTAGCATCTGCCGTCGCCGGGAGCAACATTTTACCCCTCCTGAAGGAGCCATAAGTCCCAAAACTGTTACCTTTTGATGGAGAACAGCCCATTGTATAAAAAACAAGGTAATGGCTCTCTTGTGGTAGGTTCACAATGCAGCAGGGTAAAACATGCTGTGAGCGGTTCAAAACAATAGACAAGGTCCTTAGCCACCTGCTGTACCTGTCATCCTCAGATGGCTTCGGTTGTCCAGCCTTACATGGTCTCTGTGTTATGTAAGCATGTCACCCACAGGAAAGAACTGATAACTCTATCTTCAATGTCCCTGCTGAGAATCCATCGATGGGGAAAGTAAATCCAAATATTGTTCATCATTTTTGGTTTTTCATTCCTCTGATATTTCAATGTAGCATGTACCAAAACACATCCGTGTGTGCCTGGTTGAGTGCGCACAGCTAAAAGGATTAGGGAGGCTTTTACTGAACTCCTCGCTGTGCACATATGTCACGTTAAAGCGTGCAACTCTTGTAAGACTATAAGCCCATTTAGGTAATGAGGGCTGGCTGCACGTCACTATCTATAGGCACAAGGCACAAAAACATGCCCCTTTCTAGAATAGCAGTCATTTTAATAGTAAATGTGTTGATAAGTGTGTGTGAGTGTATTAGCACATTACTACAAAGTACAATTTAAACCATTATGTTGAGGTGCCAATACATTGGTTCAAATGCATTCTTCTTTTGTATTTATGTCATTTTGTATTTATGACTTACATATCATCATTTACAGTTTGTATGCAATCACAATGAAAAGCTGTTTGTGATAGAACTTAAATGGATTGCATAGCCACAGCTTTTTAACGCTATGCTGCAATGACAAAGAAAACTCACAAAGAAATTGTTAAAATGTAGTTGTTTATAGACCAGTTCACAATAACACAGGGTATACAATAGGTATCCTAGAGGTATTTTACAGTTGAGGAAAAAGTATAGGCGGAAAGTAATACAGTTTTAAACTACAATTTCTGAGGATGAAGTGATTTCTGTGATTTGGGTTGTAACTGATGATGCTAATGCCAGCTTATAAGCAAGTAAAAAAGAACATACATGTTTAGACAATATTTAAGATAACATGAATAATGTACTATATGTTACATACATTTTGGAGGTGCTTTTGTACAACATGACTCATACTCAGTTGAATAAGATGTCATTCTCGGTTTCTCCAAATTTCTGAGTAAAACTATTTCAAAGGGACTTTGCTCGCAACCGTTGCCTTATTTGATGTGATGACGAGATAGCAGTATTGTGTGAGGCCATCTGGATTGTCACCGTGGAGGCCATGGAAGAGTTTGGGGTGCTTGCCCCGGTATCTGTTAAATCACTCTTGTCAACAGAATGCTCTAAATCAGATGAGGACACTGTCTGTGAAGAACCACACCCAGAATCATTCACTACACTGTCTATTGCGCCAGATGAAAAGTTGCGTACATTTCTTAAATACGACTGCCTGTCTGTGTCTGTCTTTTTCTTGCAAAGCATCATGTAGCACTTGGGGAAAAAATGACAGAAAATAATTCCAAAGTTGGAGACGATAATGGCAGAGGCCTGGACTGCAGGGCGCTGTTGAATTTTGGTCACGTATATGGGGATAAAGCAGACCCATACAAATAGATAGATGATCATACTGAAAATGATGTAACCTGTGTCGTTGAAGCGCTGGGGAACCTTCCTACCTTTGAGGGCAAGAATGAAACAGATGCTGGCGAGTAGTGCAATATAAGAGAGCATGAAGCCAAATCCCCACTTGGATCCTTCATTGCACTGCAACACAATCTCCATGCTTTGACTTGAGATTTGCTTCTCAACTTTGGGGGCATCAAAGATCAACCAGAAAATACAAATAAGGCCTTGAATTCCAGTGCCGCACACAACAATGACAGGAGGTTTATATAGTTTGTTCAGCTTATGTTGCTGGTTCACATCAAAGAGGAACGCAAGAAAGGTGCGAAAGGCCTTGACTAAAATGCAGGAGACAGACAGTGTAAACCCAAGGCCATACATAGTTTGGCGGGATTTACAAATGTCATTTGTAGGCTTGCCAATAAACAAGACCACTGCACCGAAGCTAACTGCTAGCCCAGCCATCATGACAAAGACAATTTTTCCACCTGCCACTTTGAAAATGACACTATGACGTTGATTAAGGAAGATGATGAATATGGAAAATAGCAAAATAAGTCCTATCCCTGCAACAACAAGCAAGGAAATAGCAAAGGGGTCGTCCCATTTGAAGAAACGTTCATTTCTTTGACGGCATTTTTTCCAACCCCTCAAGGACCAAGTTCCATTGGGACATTTTCGACAGGTTGAAAGATCTGTAAAGACAAATGTTCTTTTAAGTATTTTGTATGATTGTTGTTTTTCATAAGAAAAAAACTACACACAACAATATTCTCACCAGAAACATTGGTGTACGTTCCCTCCTCACAGTGACTACAGTTATAGCAACAGAATATCATAGAGATTTTTTTAAATGTTCCAGGCGGACAGGATTCTGAACATTTTGACTCAGGGATCTGAAAAAGTTCAAATCCAAAACATTCAAATATTACAGAGATTGCAAAACTTAAATTAAGAAATACACTTTGTATCGATGATGGAGCAACAGCATGCTGTATCCAGGCTTACAGTTTTGTTTGGAGTCTGCCATTCGATGGCTCCCTCTACAATATTCAGAGTGCGTCTCGTCACATCGTACTCTCCAATAACTTCAAAATGCCTCCTGCTGGGTGTATTCAACCAGTTGATTAATTCGTAGCCAGTTGCAAGGTTAGATTTATCAAAATAAAACTGCCTCTTGTCAAGGGTGAAATTGACTTTCTTTATTTCACGGAGAAGCTGAAACAAATAGAAACGGTGTCAGATTAAATGTTGATAACACATACATGTTCACACTAAAGACAGATGAAACCTGTCTTTAGCAACCTATTGTGGCTTGCCTGTGTGTGGTTGTTACTTTAATGACTTTAAAAGTCATTGCAATAACACTTGGAACTGATAATACTCACATCGCAGGGTTCAAAGTCTGTCTCTCCGGTGCACGTGGTTGTGTTGCATCGCAGAAGAGCCCGCAGAGCGTGCGCTACTGACCATGTAGCCACTCTATGAGAGTACATCTGGTGCAGTTCAAGAGCGTGTACCAGAAAGTCGTCGTTTGCTTTTTGAGGGTCCGCTAGCTGACAAGCAACTTTCGACTTCAGCTTCAGAGAGTCAGACAAGCGACACCGGTCGGCTGGCCCCCAGTTGAGGCAATCCTGGTGTTGCTGAACCTCTGCCGAACACCCAAACCTCAGATCCTTGTACTCCTCGATGAACCTATTCACAGCCCACGGGCCGGGCGAGAGGTCGGTGAGGAATTGCTCGAACCCCGGGTTGGGTCCCGTGATGAACCGAACCCCTAAGATGTCTCCTATCGTGTTGATCCCAGCCATGTTGGCCACGGGTCGGTACATGGACCAGGAATCACTGGCAATCCAGGTCCTTGAGATCCCTTTGCTGATCATCAGCTTAAAAAGCTTCTCCACGAGCTGCCCCTTCAGGATGAGCAGAACCACCCGCGCGTTCGACGACTGGATGCGAGACGCCACCTCGCTGATCCGCCGCTTGCCCTGAGGGTGGCCCAGGTAATGCGGGACGACTTCGGAGAAGGCGGCGCAGACGTGCGCGTCCTCTGCGTACTCTAAGAAGTCGTGCAGGGCCTCTCTGCCGTAGTCGTCGTCCCCCGACACGACGCCCACCCAGTTCCACTTGAAATGGACCATGAGCCGGGCCAGGGCGTAGCTCTGGTGCACGTCACTGGGTATGGTCCGCAGAAAGGACGGATAGCGCAGCGTGTCATCCAGAAGTTTTGCAGAGGACGTCGGACTTATCTTCAACAGAAAAAAAAAAAAAAAAAAGATTGCTGTTATATGTGTGACAATTTCATTCGAATTGAATTAAGAGGAGAAGATTATATGTTCTTTATGCTCACCTGGGGAACCATATTGAGGCCCAGATGTCTGGCCACAGCGCAAGATACCTCTGAATAACGTGCCCCGATGATTGCTTTAACTAATGGTCGCTCTATGAGGTCACATCCGACAGGCTTGGTTTGGTTGATGGCCAACATATGCAGAGCACCTTGGATTCCTTTGCTGGCATCTGAGCATGTATCACAGACTATGTAGCCAAGGCGGATGCCAGGAAGGAAGCCAGAGTCATTGATTGTGTCGATCGTGTGAATGACAGCCAAGGTCTGCACAAATGATTCCAAGTCAAACCTGAATGAGCAAATGGAGCATGCGTTGAAGTTAGGAATGTTTATGTTTCACATTTTTTCCCAGCTGTAGAACAAGCAATGCTATGTAATCTCATTGTGTTTTTGATCACATCAGTTTTGAATCACAAACATTTGCATTCAACCTGCCTATAAAACCTGCCGATTGACCTGAGCAAATAAATGGAAGTAATTAATTCAGTATGCTACAGTGGTTACATGATTATTATGATTATTATTATCATCTTTAAATCAGGGCACCAACCACTGTCCGCTTCTATTGTAGTTAAAGTTACAATAAATATAATACAGGAGATGAAAGACAGGACACCTGTCTTTGTTTTTATTGTCATTTAAACGCATTTACTTGGGTTGATTCTAAAAAGGTACAGCATTTGCATTATAGCTGCCTATGTCAATAATGACAAGGAACAACCAACATATATAGTTGATATCCAGGACATAAAGGATATGAATTAAACGAAAAATTTTGAAGACGTAGCCTACCCGGTGCAGTTGAATCTCTCCGGTCGAATTCGCCTGTCCAGGTTCTGCACCTTAGAGTGGCAAGAGCTTAATATTCCAATGATGATGTCCCCTGGACCTCGTGCCCCACAAATAGACTCAGAGTAATCACAGCATAACACATGGCTCGCTAATAGATTCCAAATGAATGTGCGCAAGTTGACCTGTCGTAACATGGCGGAGTTAAGAGCGATTGTTCCACTCACGTGAGACAAAGAAGAAATGGTGAAACCAGGTGAAACCTGGCAGCTTTATCATTTTAAACCTTTCTTTCCACACCCACATTTTCTTGAAAAGGAAATTCTTTGAATAAAATATCTTAATGTCTGCCAGCTGGCTGAATGACAATATTGTCACGGGCGGTCTGCCACGCCCCCATCTCCTTCATTCATGCAGTCCACAAACCATCCTTTCAACTATTCACCTGGGTGTCAGATTGTCTTCGCTGTTTACAACATGCAAGTCTCTCCAGCAATTATCCTGCCACCTGCCCCGCCTTCCTGATACCGATTGTTGTAGCTCGGGTGAACTCAAATTTGCATAATGAAAATTAAAATAAAATAAAAAACAATAAAATAATAACATTTACATTTAGGGCATTTAGCAGGTGCTTTTGTGGGTGGGGGTGAGAGTGGGGGTCCAATCATGTATGTGTGTATGGTATGTGTGTGCAAGTGTTGTTATCAGCAGTTCAGTAGCCAGAACCAGCAGGGTCCGTATGCTCCTGTACCGTCCACCAGATGGCAGGAGTGTGGAGAGTCTTTGGCTGGGATGGCTGGGGTCCGAGAGGATCCGCTGGGCCTTCCTCCTGCAGCGCTGGCTGTAGAGGTCCTGGATGGTTGGCAGCTCGGTCCTGGTGATACACTGGGCCGCCCTGACCACCCTCTGCAGAGCCTTGCGGTCGAGGGCGGTGCAGCTGCCTTACCAGGCCGTGATGCTGCCAGCCAGGATACTCTCAATGGTACACCTGTGGAAATTGGTGAGTATCCTGGCGGCCAGACCGAACCTCCTCAGTCGCCGGAGGAAGAGATGCTGCCTCACGGCCTTCATGACCACACCTGTGATTTGTGGCCAGCTCAGATCCTCACTGATGTTAATCCCGAGGAATCTGAAGTGGTGGACCCTCTCCACTGCTGTGCCCCCGATGTGGACGGGGGGGGGGGGGGGTGCCGCTCTCTCCGCAGCCTCCTATATTCCACGATCAGCTCCTTCGTCTTGCCGACGTTGAGCAAGAGGTTGTTGTCCTGACACAACAATGTCAGGGCTCCCACCTCTGCTCTGTAGGCAGACTCGTGTCACTGTCAGCGATGCAGCCCATGATTCAAGATTCAAGACTCAAAATTCTTGATGGTGGTGTCATCAGCAAACTTAATGACGGTGTTGGAGCTGTGTGTGGTCGTGCAGTCATGGGTGAACAAGGGAGTAGAGCGGGGGGCTGAGGACACATCCCTGGGGGGCACCGGTGCTGATAGTCAGTGTGGAGGAGGCGGCGTTGCCGATCCTTACAGACTGTGGCCTGCATGTCAGAAAGGCCAGGATCCAACTGCACAAGGTGGAACTGATGTATGTTTCATCGTAGGATATGAATATTATTAGACAGACAAACACAGCCGCACCAGGGCACGCAGTTAGTTACGTTTCCTTGTGTGTCAGTAACCCCAAATGCTAACGCAGAAAACCACACTGGTTTTAAACTCCCTCACTGGAGCTACAAAACCACACCGTCCATTAGAAACCTCGGTAAGAGGTAATAACTCACGCAGTGATTGCCAGTGACCGCTCCGATGCCTTACCTAGTGTTAGTCGTGTTGTTTTAAAAGGCGCCTGTAATGGTGCCTTGCTTTGTCTAGCAATTGAAATGCTTGAAACTTGTTTTGGTGACTTTCTTACTGTATTAGCAGCAATGAAATGTTTCACCTTCATATGACAAATGTACCTCCTCTTTGTAAGTCGCTTTGGATAAAAGCGTCTGCTAAATGCCCTAAATGTAAATGTAAATATAACAAACTCAATGAAAGGTTGTTTGACAAGTGCTGAGCAATGTTTAACAGTCCAATTGAATTGAAGCAGCTGGGTGTCAGGTGACAGCAGACAACAGCGGCCCATTGTTTTACTATACTCTCCTGTAAACCTGCTGTGTGAGATGTCCAATACCTTGCGTGCACACAACCACTCAGTTCAACGTCTTGACTGACAGCTTCACTTTGATATCTGCCTTCTCTTCCTTCCAGGACAAAACGTTTGGCTATTTGTTTTGTTGTTGTTGTTGTAGTTGTAGTTTTTTTTTTTTTACCACAACTAATCCAAACTCAGGCAGCATGAGTAACCACAATGTACGCACCAAGCTCAGCAATGTGCGTTCCGGGGAGATCAAGAGAAGTCTTGAAGGATCCAATGGAGATGCGCAGGTTCCATCCGGCAGCAGCCAGCCAAGTCGGGGTCAACAGGACCCGACCAAAGCAATTTGGTGCCAAAGCGAATCTCAGGCCCAACACTTGTTGTGCAGCAAGATGGCGTCGTGGATAAAACTAATTTATCAAAATAGGAGAGGTTGAGAAAACCGAGTATGAAAGATAAAGACTTTGTTTTCGACTTTGACTTTATTACTTGTAAACAAGCAACAACAAAACCTGAGTTTATTTCCAAAAGGTGTGTCTTCCTCCTACTGACCCTACTGACCGAAATATGTGGCATGTCCCTGTGTGTGGTTGTGTGTGTGTGGTTGTGTGTGTGTGTGTGTGTGTGTGTGTGTGTGTGTGTGTGTCGTGGCTGAATTGTCCCCCACCCTACGAAGGCGACGGCTATATCAGTGCAGCTGAGCTGCGTCACGTGATGACCAACCTTGGCGAGAAGCTGCCAGACGAGGAGGTCGATGAGATGATCAGGGAAGCTGATATTGATGGCGATGGACAAGTCAATTATGAAGGTACCACACTCATTTTTACATAGTGACTGTCCTTTTGCTCCATTAGTACTGCTGCATTGCTTTTTTGACCGGGACGCAGCTCAGCTCAAATTGTGTGCGTGTAGAAGCGTGTGTGCTAATGGATTTTTGAGGAGCCAGGTTTCGGTTGAAATGGGTTCCTACTCACAAAAACCCACGAGTCTCTCATCCTTGTTTAAAATGTAGCTCTGAGTCATGGCTTTCGTTCTTTTAACCCGCCGTTCTCGAGTTAGGCCTTAAACTAGTACTGCCAGCAGTCACAAAAGGTATTCACAGCCCACGCACCGCCACCCCCAACGACCGCCCATTACACATGGTTCATAGGGGCACAGCTTTTTCTTACTTCCCAAAACACACACACACACACACAAAACCGCTTGAGTGTAGAAGAACATTTTTGAAGTTTTGTCAAAATGTTCATTGTACAGAGGACATTATGTATCCCAGAGGATACAATGTTCAGCATGTAAAATATGGCCTGTAAACCATGTTTCAGGAAGTTTAAGGATTCTGGGAGGTGGGGTTGATCGTTTGAATTTGACCGTGAATTATAGCGCCCCCTATGGGTGATACACCCCATATTTTTTTGGGGACCTGCTCTTCCCAGATATCCATTTGGGGGCCAAATTTTAAAAACTTTTTTACCCGTGCAATGCGAAGATATTTGCACCAAACCCTAAAGAAACAATAGGTATCCACAGATACTCTGTGAATACCTAATTAAGTACAGACGGTAGGAACACTTCATCACCTTCATGTCGTCTCCAGTCAATTGTGTTATTATTGTGTCTCATACAAAACCTCCCTGTGGCATAGTGCTGCCAACCCTCCAACACAAACTTTCCCGCTGTACTGCTGGTCAATGTGAATTTCTCCTAAGGGGGATTAATAAAGCAATATCTTATCTTATCTTATCTTATTCTTGTGGTGATGCCTGTGCTATCATCTTTGTCTGATCTCCACACATCTGAATAAAAATGAAGGGTCGTAGGTCACAAGTTGCATTTATTAGTCCAAGTGTACAGAAAACCAGCGTCATTTGCAAAGACGCTACTGCACATACTTCCGTAGTTTCACCAGGAATGCTGAAAGTGAAAAGAACCGAACGCCATTAAATTAAATCATGCCACGTAAAGTTCCACCAGCGCGATCTTAAGATGTGACGATGAACTGGCATGTCCAGCCCTGAACTGTCTGGACTCAAGACGGTCCGTTACCTGTGTGACTCGTCTGCAGCGGGTGCGGTCTGGCAATGTAGGGAACGCTTCCAAACTGCCGCTCGTCTGTGGCGGCGCTGGCCTCTTCTGAAAAAACACAGAAAACGGATTTAGAATGAAACACGATCCCCGCGCGATCTCGCCGCCACGGTTCGTCTTTCGTCTCACCTTCCTCCTCCGCTCCACTCGGCTCCTCCTTCTGCTCTCCGTTGGCCAGAGGGGACTTCCTGGTGCAGAATTCCCCGCCTTTGTGGCGCGCCGGGGCCACCAGCCAATCCCTGACGGGCACCTCAACGATGCGCTCGCACAGCAGGGGGAGCGAGGCGCTGCGGATGGCGTCCAGCAGGTCGACGACCTGCGTGATGCTGAGGGTTCGACGCAAGCGTGACGTTGGAGAGTTTGTCGGTGTGACCCATTGCATTGCAATTTGACTTGGGCATATTATGATATAATCATCAGTCAGGCAAGACAGACAAAAGCATCAGTGAATATGACGTGGAATAAGGTGGGTGGGTTCTGGATGTGGGCGGCAGTAGCTCAGTGGGTAGTCGGAATACTAGATTCCGACATTGCATATTTATTTTACCTTTTTATCTTATCTGTTTGAAATTGTATGTTTGCTTTTAGTATTAGGAATGTCTCGTCTTGTCTGTTGTGCCTGTGCACTTTTATCTGTTTCACCGTGGGAGAGTGAGAAACATCCTCTCGACTCCTTTGTATGTCTTGTCATGTGAAGGAATCGACATCAAAGGCACTTTGACTTTGACCCCCAACCTGTCGCTTTGGACAAAAGCGACTGGCTAAATGTAAATGTGAATGAATAATGTGTGAAACGCTACACTGTAGATGGCTTAAGGATAATTCACTAAACTAAAAATATCGTGTATGTGTTATCAGACAAAGTCTTTAAAGTGTATCACAGGGAACTCCCGTGGCAACTCCAAGAGTCGACCTGTGTGTGGACGTCTCCTCGTTTGTTTGCGTATTCTGTTTAGGTTTTTTTTTTCAGTTTCGACACAATCGGCTAAACGTACACTTGCGGGGGAAGCTCATGTCACACACTTAGCCAAGTAGACGGCACACACAGCTCCGGGATGCAGATGTGGCACGACCGTGGGCAACACCAACTGTGGACTGATGAGATCCAGGGCCACCTGCGAACAGACGGGAATCCACGTCAAAACCTCATGAATGAGCACTCACTGTCGGAATAAAAAAAAACAAAAAACACTCAAAGAACTGCAATTTGTAGTTTTGTGTTGTTGTTGTTGTTGTTGTTGTGGTTGTTGTCATTTTCTTTCCAACACACCGAATGGAACCCCCGACCGGCGAGCAGCGGCGCGGCAGAGCGCAGGTCGTCCTGGTGAAAATCCACGTTGTCGGGCCACTCCTCGCCGCGTCGCATGCGCCACGACGACCGCCAGCGCTTGTAGTTCTTCACCGCTCTGGAGAGGTGGTCTTCCCTGACCTCCACGCTCAACACGGTGCCTTTGGAGCCCACTGCGTGTGACACACACAACAAGCACGGGCGGAGGGGAATCATCAAGTGTTTTTTGCCTCTACATGTGATTTCAGTTTTAGAAGACTTCATGCTGTTACGCCACTCTTCACCTAGAGGGCGCCATTGACGGCTGCCTTGGTGTGTTGGTGCCGTTGGTGCACATTGTTTTGTCTGAATTGTTTTGTTTGTTCATCTATCTTTGGTTTTGTTGTTCGTTCACTGTACTGTTGACTGTTGCACGCGAACCACCAGGGCAAATTCCTCGTAGGTGCGAACACCTACTTGACAATAAAGTTCTTCTGAGTTCTGAGTTCTGATTTAGTAATTGCTGCTTCTGCAACAGATTAGTACATTCTTAGATGGACAGGCAAATTAGGATTCAATTAGTTTACAGGCTGGCTTCACATTTAAAACTTGAGCTTGTCACAACATGAAATCAGAGCAATGAAACTAAATATGAGGTGACAGCTCACAACATAGAAAAGAGGAGTGAAGTGTTATGAAATGGTAACATATCCCAGAAACAATGTATGCATGTTATATGCATGTATTGTGTTAATCCTAACATATGTGACAGACAGACAGACAAACGTACTTTAATGATCCCTGAGGGAAATTGCATAAATTGCATGTGGCTGGTACTACAGACCTGCTCGGGACAGGAAGAGTGACATCGCCCCTGATCCTGACCCCGACTCCAGCACACAGTCTCCTTCTGACACGTCCATCATAGTCAACATCAGGCTGGCATCCTGGATGGAAACAGAAATGCATGGCGACCACTGTTAATGAACTGTAAATACACCGTGAATAAGAAGGGTCTCAGACACAGTTTAGTATGCGAATTGAACAAAACAAACAGAACCTTTGGGTATGCTATTGCCGGCGCCCTCCTCATTAAGAGAACAAAATCCTCCAGGCTGGGGCGGCGAATGAAGATGGGAGCCGAGCATGTAGTACTCAGAAACTGGCCGGCGCGTCGCCCTGAGATGTCGTTGTGGTTAATAGCACCCCAGGTGCTGTTTAGACGCAATCCCTCCTGGAGTTGGAACATCTTCTTGAACTCTACCCGACCTTTCTTGTGAAACTCGGCAATAAGCAGCTCCCCGAACTCGATCAAGTTCTCCCGCGGGAGAAGTGTCGGTGGGGGTTCGGCTGTGTTAGACAGAGTTCCATCCAACACGGCACTTTGCACGTCACTGCAATCTGCAACGGTCCCGCCGTGAGACAGATGTGAAACCTCTTCTTGGGGCATTGATGTTTCCTGTATGTGCATCTCTGCATCACAGATGTTGTTTTTTGTATCATGGCGATGTGGGGCAGAACCATTTATTGAATCCTCAATGACATCCAGGCTTTCATCACTTTTCTCCTGACTACAGTCTCTTAACTGTTCCACCTCAGGTCCAAGGGACTCATGCGGTAACAGCCGAGTAAGTCTCTCCAATGGAGACAGGGGACGTCTTCTGCCAATAGACATACCTTGTATTACCTTTGTGCGGCCGTCCTCGTGCATCTTATTGTGACAAATGGAAAAACATCGCACGTCACAGACCCTTGTCTGTACATTGCATTTACGTAGCTTCCAATAACTTTTGTTTCCAAGGCTCGATATATTAATTCGTGCGAGTGTCTGCCAAAGAAAGGCCCTTGTCCTGGCCACATGTATCGACATAGTTTAAATATATATATACAATTATATACAACTATACGTAAACAAGCGAGTACACATCCATCTAGGCGTTACACTGGTCGAGGAAATCGCTCTACCTCCGGTCGAACAACACATGTCTACAACGTCACCAACCTGCGACAACTTAGGCTCCGCCTCCTTCGCACTCTAGGCAGTAACCGCATTTTCCAGCAGAGGGTGACATTTGTTCTCTGTGAAATACCAACAATAGAGAAATGTTTTATACATTTGTGTTGTATATTTATATTATTCACTTGTTTAAACTATGTGAAACTGTGCGTAAAAGTAGCGCTAAAATGACAGTAACGGTAAAATCCAGGTAACAGTAACGGCACATTGTCAAGCAAAAGCAACACAAATTGTTAAAATGTCTTGCAATTCCCTACATGCTCTTGTAGCATGTCATGTACTTGATTTACTTGAATTAAAAATCGAATATTGCTTGCAAAAAAAAAGTGTTTTTAGACACACCCACTTTGAGATAGTAGCCAATGGGTGGGCTGTAAACTCGTGGCGAAATGCGCCTGCTTGTGAACGGGCACACGTGGTTTTTCTAAACCACGCAGAAGCACGCATTACTGGGAAAATGGCGGCTGATGGTGGCAGCACCTCGCTACCCTGCGTCTTCTCACCCAAATCACGACAGTATCTAGCTTTGTGTGCCCAAGATGGTAGACTTAGAATCTGGAATACTGATAGTAAAACACTTCACCAAGAATACGTGCCTTCTGCCCATCTGAGTGCCACTTGTACCTGCATAGCATGGGGACCATGCCGGGCAGTCAAGGTATGTGGGGGGACTTCAAAAATGCTTAGGCCTTCGGAAATGTAACGTTATTAGTATTAACCCGGAGTCGGCAGTTAACAGTAAATTGTATTTTATGATGAGAATAGGATTAACTGTGAACGCCATGTGAATGTTGATCCGTGGTTGACAGTGCTTGGGTGAGCAGCGGTGGCCACGTTAGCAGCTATTAGCTGGCTGTGAAGTGCTTGCGCGAAACGCACATGTTGGCCCCACATGGTTGGGAAATTAGTTTTCAATTCAGGAAAATAAAGGGGCAAATCAGTATTTTTCCAATAGAACAACACTTCAATGTGTTTGTTTCTTTTCAGATGAATCGTTATACCATGTCCTACCTCAGTTATGTGTCCTCTGTGGCTCGTAAAAGTATGCATTTGAAAGTTAGCGTTAGCTACCTGAGGTTTAGCGTTGAAGCTAACATGTTCCACCATGACACTTGCAGCCATAGATCGCTGAAGTTTTAGTGCATAACCGGCCAAGTAAATGCGATTTTTTGGTTAGCGCAAGATTGATTGCCCTGAATAACGTATGTTAGTCCCCAATTGCTATTGGACACTACGGCATACACCGCTTTGGCATAGTTATCTAGCTGAATCGAGTCTTCAATTCTATGATCCGTCACCATTATAGTTCAACTAAAAGCATCTACATAGCTGTTTGTATTGACCTCTTGAGTCACACTTTTAAAGTTTGCTCCCTTGTACTAATAAAGTTAACGACATGTTTTTAGGAGGGTCCTCAGAGGAAAAAGAGGAAATCGGAGGCAGTGCAGGTGGAGGAGAAGGCAGACCTTTTGGCAATGGGCACGGCGGCGGGCACCGTGCTTATCTACAGCACAGCGAAAGGAGCATTGCACTGCACTCTGGTGAGTTCACGTGACAGTTCTATTTGTCATGTTTGTATAAGAGAAATAAAATCGGCAGTTATTCAACTGGTACCCTAATCAATGTTAAATCTATACTATCTATCCAAACCCTAGTAGTGGGTTGATAAAAATAAGGTGATTGTTATGTACATTTCTGTGGGTTGCTTTAGTTGGTATTTGTGTCAATGTGTCATTTCTTTCACTGGGAGAAATGGGAGTATGATCCTAACGATTTCGGATCACAAAGGCCATTCAGTACAACTGTTTTGATTTGTTTCCTTCTGCTCTTGCTAGGACGGGGGCCATAGTGGAGGGGTGCACTGTGTCGCGTGGCATCCCCAGGATGCCTTGTTATACAGCGGTTCAGACGATACTCAAATCGTGGAGTGGGACCTCCAAACGGGAAAGTCGCGCTGGTCAGTATCCACACACTGTCCCCACACCTTCTGTTTTGCTTCACTGTAGTTAATGCATTGGATAGGAATTATCTTTTTCTCAGCCAAATACCTAGCATCTTCAGCTTTTTTAAGAATGTTTGCATCCACAAGGGCATTTCTAAACAACGCTGAGCAATGTCTTTTTGCACATTCGTTGACAATTGTGCATACAGATGTGGGTCATGGTTATGAATTGCTTAACAAATAAAGATGTGCCTGATTTCAAACGGCTGTCGTCACCTAACCGACACTTCTAGAAAGTACTTTCAACCACCTCAGAGGTGTTTGGGGGAGGGGGTGCGATTGGGTATCCAGGTGCTGCTTAGCTCGTGCCTATGCAGGATTTTGTTGGTGCTAGTTTGCTGGTTTAGTCGCCTAGCATCGGACAGTCTGTTGCCAGTCTGTTCCAAATATTTTCAAAACTTGAGTTGTCTGTTCATGCAAACACTGTCTTAATTGCGTATGGCTGACTATTGCCATGCTCCTGTATTACCAAACCCCCAAGTCATTGAGTAACATTTGGGGTATCTATTTCAAAGTTTTTCCATGTTATTGTAGCTTGGATAAAGAGGAGTCCCGTCTTACCGTATGTTTTATTCGGGTGACAACAAGTGAGTTAATGTGCGACTGTGTCCCTTCAATGTGTTCAGCAAGTGGAAGGCGGACCGTGCAGCAGTGACCAGTTTGTGTGTGAGCCCTGACGGCAAGCTGCTGCTCTCTGCAGGGCAGACCATCAAGATGTGGGACTTGGAGACTAAGGAGGTGTATAGGGTGAGCATCACAGCTCTTCCATGCATGACACGGAGAGCGGATCTTTATTCCCGGCTACAATCGTCTTCCGCTTGTTTGTCAAGACATGATGCAAATTTGAACACATGCCAATCAGGGTTGGACTACAAATGTCCTATTGCCTGCAGCTGCCGAGTTGTCAGGCAACGTGTGGAGCACACATGTAATGCGTATCTTGTAGAGCTGCAACGTGACAAGAGTCACACTTCACTGTTAACTTTTTAATTTTCGTTTAAGTTGTAAACTTGTAAGGAGTGGCAAATTGACCATATTTCCTAAACAGTTGGAAGTACACAGTCTTTTGTAAATACAAATATACCCAAGTTTAAGTTTTACATAAACAAAAGTTGTCCGCATTGTGTACGGTAATGGCAGATTCGCTGACACAAACAATGTCTCTCCCAGTTGAAATCACCCCCTACAAAAACCACAACCTTTATTTATTCATGAAGGGATGGTTGAGTGTGAGCGTCATAGTGTGACTCTTATCATTTTCAACATAGAAAGAAAGAAATAAAGGACATTTAGCTGACGATTTTGTCCAAAGTGACTTACAATCGGTACATTTGTGGGATGTGGGAGGTGGGGATCGAACCGCCAACCCTCCGGTTATTGGACGACCCGCTCTACCCACGGAGCTATGCCGCCCCAAGTTGTACAAAGCATATTTGTTGATAATATCTAGTGTCGGCATCACCGTTTGGTTGGTCCAAAAAGAAAACGTTCTCTCCACTTTTCAGAAATTCACGGGCCACTCAACGGCCGTTACGACCCTATGCTTTGCCACCACCCGGCCACCAGACGGCAATGGGCTGTATTTCCTGTCTGGGGCTGCGTATGACCGGCTCCTGAGTGTCTGGTGAGTTGAGGGATTTTTTTGATGGACATGTTACTTGTGCAATTTGGTTGCCATCTTGTTCATTTTAGTTTGTCTATGGTGTTTTTATTTTTTTATTTCATTGAAAGGAATGGAGCCACATGGCCTCCTGGTGATCTCCACCTAAAGGGGTGCACAGTTTTCATCCAATTGTCATTAACCTAGATTGCACGGCGTAACCTAACCTGATTGCAGGGCGCTGGTCTGCAGCCTTTCATCATAACATATACCATAACATTCTCTTCAAAGCGTTGCAGTATACAGAGTATGCATGGGCATAGTCTATAGGGGGATGTTGGCAGCCAGACACGGCTTAATTTTGAATGGCGCCTCTAAATAGCTTCAATATTCAGTTATGAAGAATATTATGCTTGCTGTATAATAATTGCAGTGCAAAGGCAGGGTATGGGCGTCCTGGGGAAATCATCTTCTATTAGTGTTAGTGATCTGTCAAACTAGATCTAGCTTGTAGCTTCTTGCCAGGCTAACCCCCATGCTTGCATTTGGTTTTCTAGTGCTGAACAGCGCATGCTAAGAACTAAACAAGATTGTTTTATCTTGTGGCTCTTGAACAGTGCCGGAGGAGTTGGGTTAACTTGTGTATCATCTTGGATCTTCTTGACTCCATTTAAAAGCCCATCTTTGCAGTAATGGGTTGTGTGTTACTGCCGATGCTAATGGCACTCGTGTGTTTTTCCAGGCAAGTGCGAGACGACGGCAAAGACAAGAACTCGGTGGTGTCTTTCACGTTGACGGACGAACCCCAGCACATTGACCTCTACTCTTCCAACAGCAAAGAGGAGGTCAGACACATTGTGCTCTCGTATGACCACGATTTACAATTACTACTACTGCTGCTGTGATTAATGGGGCTATGGATTTGGATCGGTCCGTCTCCGTAACAAGTCTGCGTGTGCCATTCTTTGTGCAGGCAATGAGGCTGGCTGTGGTGTGCAAGGATAGACAGCTCCATCTTTTCGAGCACTTTTTGAACGGGTAAGGCCCTCGCGTTGATGCCCCTATCCACAAAGCGTGCGTTTCGCCGAGAGCCTTCCGTAGGTTGACCTGCTGTATGCTCCTCACAGGCCGTGCAAGAAGCCCCTGTTACCCAGCTGCACCGTGCAGATGGCTGGTGTAGAAGACTCCCCGGTACCGATTCCCTTGCTGGCCACAGCCCTGGGGACGGACACGCGGAGTGTGATGCTGGCCTATGGCAATCACCTTCAGCCTGTCATGGAGAGAGTGGTAGGTTCCACAGAGCAGTTGAATCACGGCAGCGTGTTGTGTGCAAAGGGTCTCTTTTTGCTCGTACCTGTAAACAGCCCCCTCCCCGCCTCTCTTGATTATCTGCAGGCGCTGAACACATCAGAAAGACACATCTGCTTGACCCGTGACGTGAAGACTACTTTATCCCTCTCCGTGGATGCCAATGTCTCCAAGGTACCACGTGCACCACCCCCCCCAGCCAGACTTGAACCCCTCTCCAGCATATTGCGTCAGCTTGTCATGCGGACGTGTTTTAATTTCTGCATTGCATTCATGGATCGAACACGTTATTGATGCTAGTGAATCTACTCCCTCCAGGTGAAGACTCCATTAGTCAGCGCCAAGAGCAAAGTGCTGGTTCCAGGGCTTCCTGGTCACCAGGCGCCCATCACCATGGCTTCACTGGGATCAGAGAAGAGGAAACTAGGCGGTAAAGCTCAAGAGGTATGCCACGTTTTATCTCGCGCTCCGGACACCTGCTCTTTGGTTCAGCAGGCGGCGGTTTCACTGTCTGGGGTTGACGAGCCAGTCAGATGCGGCGAACAAATTGGATACTTTGGAACCGCTAATTCCTTCCCTTGTGCAGATGTCAATAGAGGAGCGCCTGGAGGAGATAGATCTCTCCACCGTGTCTGCACAGAAGGGCCGGGAGAAGGGGATTCCCTCCCTCCAGATGGACAACTTTGCGGTGCTTCTGGTGCAAGGCTTGGAGAGTGAGGACTCGATGATCCTTAACGTAAGTGTGCTTCATTGCTTCCCCCTCCCCCCCCCCCCCCCCTCCAAACTTATGTAAAAAGGTTGCTTGCGTGTAGCCGTCCGTCTAAATCCTGACTCGATACTCTTGGAAGAATGTGCTGGACTTGTAGCATGCCGTCTGTTCACCCAACATGGGTTAAGAGACGGCATGTTACGTCAAGTCAACCCACCCCCTCCGCCCCGCAGAAAGTGTTGCAGAACAAGAGAGAGGGGCAGATAAAGAAGACTGTGGCCCGGTTGCCACTCCCAGCAGTCCTGCCTTTCGTGAACCATGTGAGCCCAGAACCTTTTTATCGTCAATCCTTTTCACAAATTCTTTAGTGTATCAAAGAATGCTGTGGAATGGAAATATTTAAAAAAAATCTAAACCTTTTGATGTTTTTGTTTTTCAGCTCACCAAGAGAATGCAAGGACATCCTTCGTCGTAAGTGAGGCGGACACTGTCTGGCGCCGTGCACTTCATTATCTTGTCACAACACCGCAGGATCCTGCTGGGTCTAAGATGGCCACGCCAGGCCAGCGCCACCATCACAACGCTGGGCCATGCTTTGTGAACTGCTAATGGAGCATGGCTTTGTTTCCCCCCCCCCCCCCCCTCCCCCCTGCAGGGCCATATTAATGGTACGGTGGCTCAAGGCGGTGCTCATGCAACACACCTCTTACCTGTCTTCGGTGAGTCCACTCTGCAAATAGCCTGATAAACTAGATGCTGACAATGGCCGACAGTAAAAAAAAAAAAAAAAAAAAAGAGGAGAGAAAATAATAATAGATGGGTCATTGCTTTGTCATTTTTGCAAGTTTGCAATACTTTGTTTTCCAAGACTTGTGCCTCCTAGAACTTTGTTTCTAAATTATTATTGATCATTTAAACCCGTATTGAACCCGTATCATATAATTATTATTATATGATTCAGCAATTAAGTCATTGCCGTTAAAAATGGCGACAACAAGTGAGCAAATCAGGATATGTTAACTCGAGGCTTGTAAGCCTGGGATATCGGGAGTGCAGAACACTGCTCATATCTTAAAGTTGAGGAGACTAACCTGACTGCCAGGGCTTTGCTCCTCAGAAGTGTGTGGGCATTTTTAACACTTGCATTGCAAAATAAGTGTACACAAAAGTGCGTGGAGTTTGTCCCAATTGTATAGTAAAACGTACACAACGTATTTTGCTATATTGGCAGCAAACCTGACAAAATGACAACATCACAAATCAAACTGGGTTGCGGTTCAACATTCAAGTCCTTTATTGTCAAATGTGCAGCATCACTTGTAGTCATACTGTACAATGAAATGTATTGGACGAGGCCCGTTCCAACATGGAAGGAAAATCAAAGAAAACGGTTAGATTAAATTTAAATACAGTAAGTACAGAATAACATTAAGAGCAGCAATGTAGGATGTAAGATGAAAAATGAAAATGAGCAGCAACAGAGAATGAATTGCAGCAGGACGCTGGTCATTTTCGTTGGGTTTCAGCTGAACATTGTGTGCCGTCTCCCGTCCCACGGGGCACTAGACTTGGAAGTAGTAGACTTGACTAACAGACTTGAGTATTAAATAAATGCGAGGAGCGAGCCCATTGACGGTGGCCATTTCTGAGTGGCACGGACATTAACCGCTTATTCTGCAAGTGTAGGCTTTCATAAGGTCATTCATTTCATCTTTGTTGGATGTTTAGTGTGAATTCAGTTGCCTCTTGGTTGCGGCACATAAACAAATGATGTTATTAGACTAACCCGAAAAAAGCCCGCATGGTGACGGCAATGCACTGTTTTTGTCCTGACCCTTTCAAGGACTGCTACTTGCTTGAAAACAAATGGGCCCTTTCTCGCCTGGTCTGAACCCGTTTAAAGTTATTAAACGATGCACATTGTTGGGCTTGTTATCAATTACGGTCCTATGTGTTCCCATTCCACAGCTGCCGGACTTGGTGAACCAACTCGGGGTGCTGTATCACATGATCGAATGCAGGGTGAAGATGATCCACAGGTTAAACAAGCTGAATGGCAAATTGCTTCTTCTCATCACGCAGGTACGCAGCGTTTGCAAAGAGCGTTGTACTTTTTGTTGTACATCTTGTACCGCAAACGAAATTGGCTTGTGAAGCGTTCACCCTATTGGAGCACGACGCCACGTCTCGTCACCGAAGAGCAGTATTGCCTCGATCTCATTGAATTCAACACAAGTGGACGGACCAATCAAGGGAGGAGACCTTTAGTTCATGACTAGGCAAGGTGTGAGCACCACTGTCTGCTGAATTTGGAGAAAAAAAAACGACTGCAGTGCCAGAAGCAAGTGTAGCAATCACAAGTTTCTTCTGAAATACGTAGTGAGGCTGTTCAAAGAAAATACAGTACAGACATTTGACCCGTGGGCTTTCTCTAGAGATGGTTTTGCTTTACTTGCGACCAGAGTCGGCGACAGCGCAGAGTGCATCACTCGGGTTATTTAATGTGATTGCTGCTGTCCTTTGGACATGAGGCCGGACCCATTTGTCAAAAATAATTACCGTCATGAACGTGAACTCTCCCTGTAGCACTGATTGGTCCAGCCACCTTTTGGCGTTTTTAACGTTGGGAACTGGGATCGAGGCCAGACTGGTCTTCAGCAAGAAACTGACACGTCCACACAATGTCAAACAACCATTCCAGCCACCTATTTAATACCTATACCTATTTAACTCTCCAGTAACACTAGAAACGATGAGACATAAGGCACAATGTTGAGATTCTTACTTTGACGGATTTTTAGCACCGTAACTGTAATGTGGGGACGGGTAAGGCTGACCTTGGGACTCGATTTTTGAATTGAGATTTGTGCATTCAATTCCCTCCGTCCTCGTTTCCACCACTAGGTGGCGACAGACCACAGCCACACAGACACGGAGGTGAACCACTCTGCTAAGCTGGTCTATGAAGAGGGTAAGGAATACATCACTCCATCACACACATGTTTGCCCTTGCGTCGGGTGGGCGGGGCGGACGGAGATGAAAACGTCAGTCCGTCTCACTTAAAGCCATTATGTCTGGCACCCCGTGGGGACCCCCCAGAACGTCCGGGGACTCGGTCATCCGTCTCAATGGCTGACATTCCGGGCGCTTCCATAAATTTGACTTGTGTATCGGTTAGCGCGCCTCCATCCCGACGGGTTGTGCGCGCGTCAAAAGTGGCTCGCGGAGCAAGGGGGTTTCGGTTGATGGCAGTATAATTATCGGGACGGCCGACGGTGTGTTGCTACGCTGGCGCGCCGATCTGTCGGCGGGCCCTCGAGCATAAAGACATCGGGGAACGTGCGCACGTGCAACTCGGCGGCGCACTTTTTTGAGTTCTGCGCAAACAAAGGCTGGTGTTGCCAGGCAACCTGGCCAGCAGCTTTCCAGTCCCCCCTCTCTCTCTGAGCGATAACATTTCCACAAACAAAAGCGGTTCCCGAGCCGGTTAAATTTCCTCCAATAGGAAAAGGGTTTTATCTGCTTTGTCCCGCCCATGACCCTCTGGCGCCACACCTCTGCTGTGGCAAAAGATTTTCAGGGCTAAAAAAAAAAAAAAAAAATTTTGTTTTGAGAGACTTAAGTGTTTAGAAAACGCATTGATAAAGGTTGACAATGAAAACCAACAGTTCAACAAGGAGGCTACTGTGAAATATCAATTTAGTAATATGGGACCAAAGCCGGTATGTTGGGCCCTTGAACTTCAATGGAACACATTAGGTGGGTTCCGAGGCTCGTTGAATCAAAGTGTAGCGCCCCTGAATTACCAACACGGGTTAGCTGTAATGCAGCGTTCCTATTCAGAACATGGTTAACAAAAAAAACATTCACGTATTCTGAAAACAGTCAGAGACTACAAAAAAGCCGTCCATGGTAATGTAGTGACCAGAAAGGGTCAAGAAAATTAATCTCGTCCGCCCGCAAGAAGTATTCAGAGCGCTTCTGGATAAGTTGAAACAAGCAGAGGTCATGTGGCTGGCGGTCGACGAGTCAACCGACTGCAGCGAGGTCTGCGTGTACGTGTGGGTTTTGGAGATGTGCGTGGACTTCCCATGCATGTGAATAAGACGATCACCAGTTACTTGGTGCATTCATGTCAGGCCATTACGGTTGAATGCTAATAACAGGATCTGTTGTTTATGGTCATGTATCGACTAATTTGAATTAAATGAAGAGCAAGACTACAAAGTCAAAGCATGGTTTGCATTTGATCCGCCCCATTAATCGACTCGGTTTTTGAGATGATGTGATCTTTTGAAGAAAAAAAATAACACACAAATAATGTAGAAACGTATAAACCGGGGCTCTTCCGATCTGAAATTGCCCATCGTCCCGATATTGGTGTTTTATTAGATGTCGCCTAATGGCCCGTGAGTGCATCCACCTCCCTTATGAAGTCATGCATATGAATGAGCTGGCGGCACTGCTCAGGTCACTGCCGGGACGCGATCCACACCCCCAGTCACCTCTTCCCGCGCCTCGATGTCTTCACAGCACACCGCACGCCGCAGCGCTTTAAGAAAACGGGAGAGGGTTCATCTCTCCGATTTGATGAATTTGGGTTTAATTTCAGTCATTAGCGTTGCACGCAGCCCGCGTAACTTTTGAGTCATGGCTTAACCCGTGTAATGGGCCCATTGTCTCGTCTGCGCACTCCACTGCGTTTCCCTCTGAACCCTCCACCCAGGGGAAATGAAATGGACGCCGTCAAAAGGAATTAAGCCTTTTTTTCCCCCCTTTTAGAAAAACAAGAATTAGCATTGGTAAACGGGTATTTAGTGGGGGGGGGGGGGGGGGGGGGGGGGGGGGGGGGTTACGCTCACATGTCGGTGCTTAAATTCAATTACTAGTTAGTTGCTCCTCGTCTTTTCCCTTCATTTTCAGTACCTTGGCTCTCGTGAGAGAGTACTTGAATTGCGCTGCTTGCACCGTATGAATTGCCGCATGGAGCTCTGAGGGCATGTTTCTCATCAAGTTATTGCCCTGAAATGCTCCCAGTAGTTCAGGGTGGAAGGGCTAGGTGAGGTCTTCACAGCGGTGGTCTAAGTTTGTACCACGAGTGTCCCTCTGATGCTGACAGCCCAAAGGGAATTTGTGTTACCAAGCATGGTGACATGTTTGACATTAGTACAAAATATGAGTAGAGCTGCTTAGTGTGGTTGGTTCTTTAAATGTGCAGATTCTCATCTGCGTGGTGGTGTGTTGGTTGCCGAGGGTTTTGTTTTGCCGTTCATCACCGTACCGCGCGCTACTTTATACAACGGCATCTGCCAGTCACGATTGTGATTCCACGTGCACTTCTGATTCCTGCCGGGCGGGGATTGTATGTGCATGTACAGCCATGGCTGAATGCACCGCCGTGATGAATGGAAAGTGATGATTGAATCAGACCCGTGGGGTTGTGCTGCTGTAGTGGATGCTGTACAAGTGACCTGTGTGTGTGTGTGTGTGTGTGTGTGTGTGTGTGTGTGTGTGTGTGTGTGTGTGTGTGTGTGTGTGTGTGTGTGTGTGTGTGTGTGTGTGTGTGTGTGTGTGTGTGTGTGTGTGTGTGTGTGTGTGTGTGTGTGTGTGGCATTTGCAATGGTATTCACATGCACAATATGCCGTACTTGCAAACAAAGAGATGTTTACGTATTCAGTGATATTGCCCAGCTGCCCTCTCATCCCCGTCCCTGGTCGTATTGTATTGTGCAGACGGGGGCTCTGGTGGTGTGTTAAATCTAGGTAGATTTAAGGTTAGATTAATATATTGTTTTTTTCTCCCTTGGACCACAACAGAGTCCTCTGACGATGACGCCTCTGGTGATGAAGGTCTCCCGGAGGATAATTCTGATGTGAGTACCACGCTGTCCTCCTCGGCCCTGTGGACCAACCGTCCATTGATCCTGAGTTGGTTATAACCTAACCCCCTACCTTTTTTTTTATTTGTTTTTTAGAATTGGGAAGAGGATGATGATGATGACGATGACGATGATGAGATGATTGAGGGGCATGACAGCGGCGACGAAGGCAAACCGGAGTCCAAAGCGAACGGCGACGAGGACATGGAGCGCGAAAACGAGAGCGAGGAAGAATGAGCGCCTGTCGCGCCCGACTCGAGGGGGTTTGGACCGGGGGATGGGGAGGGGGACAGATTTATATATATATACTTTTTATTTTCATGCTTTTGATTTTAGCGGAACAAACAATTGTTTTACCAAGTTGCGAAACAGACCAACCCCCACCTCCTCCTCTTCCTCCTCCTCCTCTTCCTCCTGAGCCCCGCCATTTCACTGCTGTCCACCGGCACACGGGACATCGCTTTCTCCTCTGCCCGTCGCGTTAGTGGCCCCGCCGCCGCGACCACGAGGCCCGTGCGGTTGTTTAGCTCCGCCCCCCCCCCCTCCCCCTCCCCCATGTATCATTGATCTATAATAACTTATCCAACCCCCCCCTACAAATTTCACAAGACTGACGTGTTGATCATTTGTTTGTTTATTTTGTTGTCGGCGGCTGGCTCTTCAGTTTCCACGCCGCATTCTGCCACGCCTCTCCCCATCAAGCCCATTACCCCTACAGTTATATTCTCTGATCTGTGCACCGCGAGGCGGCAGACCGAAAGCGCGGCCGACGCAAAGACGCGCGGCGGCCTTGCCTTGCGCTGGAGCCGAAGGGGCGGCCTCCTCCTCCTCGTTCCCTCTTCTTTTTGTACGGCGAGCGCTGTGAGGCCCGCCGGCGGTCTCGCGGACACGGCCGTGGATCGGGGCGTCCACGCGGTGTAAATCTGTATGTACAGTGTATGTGAACGCCCCTCCACAGTTGTCCGTAGGAAGAGAGTGAGAAACGGCAGCACGTATTAAAAAAAAAAACGGATTCCTGTTCTGTTTTTGTCTCCTCAATACTGTTCCTTATTTGTGTTTTTGTTTTTGGCCCGTTGTCTCGAACCCATAAGCCGCAGCGACAACTTCAATACAAAATGTGAATTTGCTCAAATTGATACATAAATAAATAAATGGGTTTTTCCAACAGGCTCCCATGTTTATAAGATTTGAGACTTGCAAATTATGAGTATCTCCATGGTAACTTAACATTCCATGTCAAGTAGCTGCACTTTTTATTTTTAAACACCCGAGATGAATTGCCTGGCCTACTAAACGGCGAATGAATGCCTAAACTGAAATCCAACTGATAACTGTGAGTCATAGTTCCTTATGCTCTTTATTGCGGGAAGGGCAGCCTTTACTTGCTTATCAAACCATTTCGACCATGGACCAATGCAGATTTACCAAAGCTTAGGTTTGTATTGATAGGAAGCCAAACCCAGGATGGGCGCCTTGATTCGTAATTAAATTGAACTATTTAGATCCTGTGCTTTTTAACTTTCTCTGCAGCCAGCATTTATTGAAAATGTAATCTTCCCTTTGGAGAGGTGTAATCCCTAATCGATGTGGGTGCATGTTCACAGTATTCACTAATTCATCAATGGGTTTAAACCAAAGTTATGTCTGCAGTTACAATGTGTTTTTCTTTTACTTCAGCGTTCATTGTCAGTGTAGGAACTACAGTTAGTGTTTGTTATATATGCAAGCCAATATGAAAAAAGCTACTGCAATGCTTTCAACTGCACAGCATGATATCTGTCCCAGCTCATGTCATATGAATCAAAGATGGGCAACATTAAGAGCAGCTTTGCCCTTGCACAGAAATGTTCCCATGTTCAGATACAGCTCTGGATATTAATTTACATTCAACGATGTTGCTGATGTAGAAATATTAAAAACATGACTTCACATAACTGTGAAATGTGCTTTTAGTTCCAATAAAGGGCATTTTCCACATATTTCCCCTTGGATGTATGTGGACAGTGGCAAAGTTAGCCATGGCCCCCTCAACTCCACGCTTCCATCCCCTGTGTAAATGGCAATAACATGGACATCCACCGGTCTCTGGGGGGAATCGCTCCTACCCGATATAACGGCACAACTGTCAGGGAACCTGTGGATATTGCTTTATTGGAATACCCCAATGAATTCCTATGTGCAGAGCACCCACTCGACAGCATCCCTAATCCCATTTCGGTTGAGCAAACTACGGTAGATGGAAGGAGCAGATGGCGTCACTGGATACGGGTCTTCTCCCAATGGGGAACAAAGTCAGTCCATCTCGCAGATGACTATAGGAATAACAAATAGCCCCGCCAATGTCTTGACATGAAAATCGAGGCGGCAGCAAATACGCCTTCGCTTCTTGCCAAGAGAATTATGTTTGACCTGATAACTGGGCTCCAGTGAAACGCATATAGACCGAATAACAAGCAGAGGGCGGGCGTCTCCAGGAGTGGCCCAAGAGATTCTTCACGACTGTGTTTTCATTTAATTCTCGTGCGTGCTTCAGGTAACGCCCTCTAAAAAACGAAGGAATCGCTACTATCGCGTTTCTTTGAGACATCTGACCATAATGGACATTTGGACCCTTTACACGATTTGAGCCATGTACCGATTGGATTAAATGTTATTCAGCTTCTTTTTTTTCGAAATCCACTTTTCTCATGTAGGCCTAGTATTTCTTGCAAGAGCAAAATCCAAAACCACTTAGTGTAATGGGTTTTTTTGAATAAATCAGTGAAATACATTTCTGTAACAAAAAACATGTATAGCTTTACACAAATACATTACTTCTGTGTCATTTTAAAAATAAACTTTAATAGCAACATCTTTTTTTATGGCAAAAAATTGCGTTTATCTCATTCATGAATCTAATCATTTATTGGAACCGTGCATGTCTTGTAACATGGGTAATATTTCATAAAGGCAAAAGTGAACTCAAACAAAACTTATCTTCTCAGAGAACACCAGTGGAAAAATAAACATGGGACTGTTTCTATCGGTGCAAATAAAGTTGTGAATTCTCCTTTGAACAGGAATTCAATTATTGATTTTGTTATTTAGTGATTAGGCTATACCTATCAAAACAACAACCTTATTGCTGGCTCAGAAGCGATACCATCTTTGAATCAAGATTTGAGAGAAAATGTTTACAGGTTAAAGGCAAATAGAGGGTAATCAGAGCCTTGTAACAAACACACTCTGTTGACCAGGCTGGATACACATGCTCCCAAGTCCCAACCGGTTAACCCTTCTGGGAAACTTTCTATTTCAAAACAGCATGTTTTCCTGGCTGATTGACCACTAGATGTCAACATTGTCATGGTTTTTAAATGTCTTGGCCCGTGGTCCCCACTCAGTCGTTATGTAACATTCGACATAATAAATATGTGCACGCACATTTTATGTGCTGTCCATCTGTGGCTCTCATTCGTGGTTTGTCTCTTTTCATAGGCCTACATTGTATGCGATAGGCCTACATGAGTGGCCAGGCCTAAAGCAGCATAGGATAGTCGTATGTATCCATTGTGATTCATGTATCCATTGCGATCAGGTGTCTCCAGGGTTCGAGTTATGAATCCATCTTTGTGGGAGCCCATATGTGGGGGGTGGGGGCGCTTAAAAAAATAATAATAATAATAATTACGCATGTTGGGGCTACGGTGGCTGTGAGGGTGACTGTTTTTTTGTTTTTTTTTAGCTCTCTTGGATTCTTTTTTTGCCACCCAGTCTAGTTCTTAGTTTTGCCATTTTTTCTTCCTATGCTCTTTGGAGCCTGTTTATTTACGAAAGTAAATTTTACGAAGTTTTACGAAAACCCTGGGTGTCTCACAAACGTTGAGTTGGTACGGCCGCCTTTGATTGAAGACGGCGTGTTCCACTTGACAGCGACGGACGTGGTGCCAGTTTCTTCTTCAGCCTTAGTATTATTTCATTCTTCTTCAGCCTTAGTATTATTTCATTTTTGATATATTTATTGACACCGCCCCGTTGGGCTCGGGAGGTTAACTATTGGTCCCGGGTGAAATGGAGGTAAATCACATTTCCATTTTCCTTTTAGTAGCCATAGTAGCCTCACTTCACTTGTATCTGATGTCAAACCTAATGACTGTGCCGAGCCACGGGGACAGGAGTCGTTCATCAAAGGTATTTCATATCAAACGCGGCGCTGCTCTTGTCTCTCTCCGTTTATTAGCGCAAACCAAACGACTTGTTTAGGAGCGCTGCTTGCAGCGGGCATAACGCGCGCTGGGCCGTGGAAAATGATTGGGAACCCCCCGAACGGCAATATGGCGCCACCCCTGAATTTACCGTGATTATCATCATTGGCTTAATCACACCACATTTTAATTTAATCTCAAATGTAGTTTAATTAGAAACTCAATTTTCGGTCCACCTAATCCTTTCACTCAGAGTAAAGTAGAGAGAGAGAGAGAGAGAGAGAGAGAGAGAGAGAGAGAGAGAGAGAGAGAGAGAGAGAGAGAGAGAGAGAGAGAGAGAGAGAGAGAGAGAGAGAGAGAGAGAGAGAGAGAGAGAGAGAGAGAGAGAGAGAGAGAGAGAGAGAGAGAGAGAGAGAGAGAGAGAGAGAGAGAGAGAGAGAGAGAGAGAGAGAGAGAGAGAGAGAGAGATGAAAATGTTTCCTCACAATTTATTAAAATGTGTTGAGAAATCACTCTAGAATTGACAATAGGCCTACGTGAAATATTTATGGGAGCGTGGTTCTTTTGCTGTTCTACCACAATTCCCACCACACCGAAACACACTGCACCACTGCCTCAGGAAACACGTAACTCTCGGCCAACACAGAAGCCAAAAGCGAAACGAATCTGATGGAAGACGAATCTGCGTACATAACAGTGGTTGACCACCTGACCACCCCTTCCCTCCCAGGCAATTCTACTGTCCGTCAAGCCCACTCCAAAAGACACTCTAAGAATACAAAGGTGCCGGGGTGGGTTCTTCAAGAAAAGGGACCCACGCTATCGCCATCGCGCATAGCTTCGCACCGCACAGAAGTGTGGCCAAATCAACACTGTGCAGAGCCGTTCGGCACTTGGCCCCTCGTGTACCGTCCTGGCGGGGGGAGGGGGGGGGGTTTGGAGGAGCTCTGATGCAGGCATTGCCATCCAAAAGCATCAGCCCTGTCGCCGATAACGACCTTGCACTTTGTAAATGCAAGCGTTCCAGAGGTAAAATGAGCTTGATACAGGCCATTATCAAGTTCACCCCTAACATACTCAGCGACCGTTTGGTTTGCTGGCCCCCCCCCCCCCCCCCCCCCCCCTCCTCTTCCTCAGAAGGGGGATAATCCCGGCTGCTTCGAAGGACGGTCTGCTGCAATACCCGCCGTCTCTTTGATTCGCCTGCTCTGTCTCCCTGGCTCTCACACACCGAGAGGGGCCCGTGTTTGAAGACCGCGGCTTAGGCTTCAAACCCTCCCCCCCCCCCGACCGTGCCCCTCTTCACATCTTTCCCGGTTCTTCCCTGTGGTTGAGGGGCTCCGGTGTCCAGATTCTGCACTACAACGCCCCCATCAGGGTCGCAGTTCAATAGGAAGAGCGCCTCACACCTACCGGTGTGTCTCGACTTTCCCCATCTGTCCATCCCTTTACCGGCTTGACAGCCTTTACAACTCCTCTTCTGACACGTACACACAGAGAATATCACGATGTGACGAATGGAAAAAAAACAAAACACTGATCCAATTGCACATAACGCGATCGGCTTTAAAATATTTAATACTGCGCGCGCAGTGGTGGTTCACTGCACAGTACCACTCTTTGGAAGTCTCTTTTCACCGATGTTAACAATGGCGGTGTCAGGGAAGCAGCATTCAACATTGTATACTTTTTATGTTGTATATACCATCAATTGGATGTCTCCCTTAAATCTAGTAGTTTAATTTGTTTGTGTGTGTGTGTGTGTGTGTGCGCGCGTGCTTGAAGTCGTGTGTATCAAGGATGCTTATTTGTGCAAACTAGACTGTCACGGAGCATGGAGCGAGTGTGCTGACAACAGACCTTGGAACATGTACAGCGCCGGTTTCACTAATTACCCAGACGACACTTGTTTTTGAGTGTGTGTGTGTGTGTGGTGTGTGTGTGCGAAGCGCAGACACAGCGCTGGGCTCTTTGGCAACTCTGGGTTTCTTCAAATGTCTTGAGTTTGCATAGGAAGAAATCGTCCTCTTGGTTTTCGCAGTTGCGAGGTCAAAGTTTGCGTCTAACGTCGGTGCGTCAAAGACGCAGTGACAGTGATTAGACGTCCGTGGTAATTAAGCTGTAAACTAGCTTGATTTCTGAGTGGGAGAGGATAATGCTTCAGCGTGTGATAAATACCGGGCGGCGTGCACAAATCAAAGTGAAAGATGAGAAACTAATCATTGAATTTAATTTGAATTGCAATGAGAAACTGACAAAACGTCATGCAAATATGTGACGACCACGCTCCATCTTTTAAGGCATGGAGCTTGTCAGTATGCAGTATTCAACAAGTGGGAAATCCAAACACTGTGGAATCAACACAAACACGTTGAATGTGTCATATTTCTATGTCTACCAGTGAATCTTAGTCTTTCTTTCTTCTGTCTTGTTCTCGGTGATAATCCTGTAAAACACAACGTGTGCATTTTTTTTTTGTGTGTGTGCACGCAATATTACTTTTTTTATTTTTCAAATTAACACACAGATTGAGATGCAACTCGAAAGTAACTTTTCGAGACGAAAGCGCGTGTGGAAATCTCCCTGCTGGAGAAACAGCGGACGGCGGTTGGGGCTTCCTGAAGTTTATATTACGACGGGCTGATGAAACCGCTCGCTGCTTTTGAACGGTCACGCTGTTTGTCTGTTTGGAGCCGTCGAAATCTGTCCGCGCTGAACCCCTTGGCAGTCGCAACGTGTTAGATTGAGCCGCGCCCCGGTGCCTAGGCGGGGGGACTATCCGTATTGACGAAACCAAATAACAGTGTTCTGTCTACGCTGGCTGTGCATCTGTGTGTGACGCAATCTAGTGTAGCATGGCTGGCTGGCTGGCTGGCTGAGTGGTAGAGTGTGCCAAGATTGTACCAAGACTAGAGTGTATGGGCTGGCCAGCATTGTGCTACTTTAATACAAAAATGAAGTGCTGGTGCAGGTCAGCCTATAAGGAGAAATACGACGAAAAAAAAACGACGTTGCACGTCATAGATATATACCAACCTCTCACAAGCGGCATGCACAACAAGCTACAGCTGGGACGTGCGATTTGTCTCTCTCGCGCCGCAAGCTGAGATAAAATAAGTAGATATGCCTCTCTTCCCCATCAAATTATCAGAGGGGGCTTTTCATGAGTCCATCTGGATTCTTTTTTTTACTTCTTCTGCCATTGTGTCCTCTTCTGAGGCTTTTGGAGTGGGCGCCTCGTCACAATCTGCTGTGTGGAGTGGCAGCGCATGAGCCGCCTCTCCTTCTGGTCGGCTTCCTTCCGGTCCCTAAGTCCGTCGCACCTCGACTCCTCCTCGAAACCTGAGCCCCCTCTTTCTTGCCCCGCCTCAGGGTGCCTCAGTGCTTCTGCGCCCGTTCCTCACGAACTCACTCGTGGTCCTCGGATCCCGAACAGATCCCCACTCTTATCCAAGTCCCGTCCAGCCCTGGTCTTCACCTACCACCAACTATCACCAACTTCCTTCCAGGAGGCAGCGAGTGAGTGAGTGAGTGAGAGATCTACTAAAGGGGCATTTTGCAGACGCTTTTGTCCAAAGCGGCTTACAATCAGTACATTTGTGGGGTTCGACATGTGGACAGTTGGAGGAGGAGGGGGGGATCAAGGGGATCAAAACCACCGACCCTACGGTTAGTGGACGACCCGCTCTGTCCACCCGCTCTACCCACTGAGATACTGCTGCCCCCTTCTAGTCATCTTAAGGTTAGGGTAGTTTTGAGCTATGGTGCCACTGAAAAGGGGTTTAAGGAGAAGCTCGTACCTTGACTCTGGAGCCCACCTTCCTCCAGCGGCTCTCAGGCGTCAGTGCCGTGGATCTTGGTCTCGGTTGCTCTCCCTCAGCTTGGGGTCGAGCCGGCTGGAGGCCCCTCGTCCTCGCGGCAACATCCTGTTGACCGGCAGCTGCCCATACCTGTGCTGTCATCATGGAGGCGGGACTCTCCTCCTCCTCCTCCTCCTCCTCCTCCGTCTCAGTGGCTCCAACCCTAGAGGCCACCTTCTCCTCCACCTCTCCTCCACCCGTCTGAGGTGCTTTCAGGTCCTCCGCCGTGTGTGTCGCTGCCGTCGTCGGCAGTTGTTGTTGTTGTTGTTGTTGTTGTTGTGGAATGGGTTGCGGTCGTCCGTGTTTTTAAGATTCAGCCACAGTGCTGCCCTCTGCCCTCCATTCCTTCGGATTCTTGCGCAGATTACCATTTACCACTCATCACTAACCCATCACCGGCCTATCAGTCATCCATCTCTTCGAGCTTCTCTCTTCGTCTCTTCGATCTTTCTCCTCTGTTTTGTGAGGAGGTCTGACTACACCGCGCGGCCCTGTATTTATAGTCACCGCCATGTCAGTAAATGTCGTCCTTAAGAAAAAAATAGACTTTGTTTAAACTGCTGCCACCACGGTATGTATATTGGAACAACGCTATTTCTGTTTCTTTAATTTATGAGGTTGGGTTTTTTTTTTCCGTAGGAGAGAAGTAGCGCAATAGTTGCATAGTAAGTTCATTGCAAAGAATTCAGAGTGTTCCTGTGGCGACTAGAGGTGCTAGGCCTTTATAAGGCTAACCTGTAAAGGAAAATGAAACTCCATGATATAAGTGAAAGTGTGGCCACCTGGCTGCTATTGTTTTTGCTAACACTGACAAACTCAATTTGCATGTGTGAGCCTACACCCAGCTTTTTGTTTGGTTTTTGACAATTAGTTGTATTCATACAGCTGTTGTGTACTACACTACGGTTGCTTTTGGTGAACCAGATTCAAGTGCAGGGGGTTTCATTTTGATTCAGTCATGTATTCTATGTGTTCATTGTGTTCACGTTGTCACTCTCGTTGTCTAAGAGTGCATTATTGCAGCAGACGGCACCCACGTAAACAGTGGTAATCCTGTACCTGTACACGATGAATAATACAATGATATTTGAGTAAGAGTTGACAAATTAAAAAAAAACTATAAAGTATAAAGAAAACTATAAAGAAAAGGTAATGTTCAGGACTCTCGAGGGAAAAAACACCCTAATGGAACCTAATAGAACATTATTAACATTTTACACTGCAATCATTACAATGGAATTCTGTGGCATGTGGGCTCCCTTGAATCAAAGCCTTTTATGTCCCCGACACGCCAGAGCAAATGATTTAGTTTAGGCACTTAAGTCATTTGTGAGCATAAAATAAAAAACGATAAATCAAAAAAATCTCCACCATTATATCATTGAATTAACATCAGAGCAATCAATATCCTAATATTCATACGTACCGCTTCTTTAGAAACGCTTTCTCCTGCCGTGGGCAATCCAAATGGTCATGCAGTGTGTGTGTGCACGCCCGCGTGCGCGTGCGTGTGGTTTTGCCTCCCAATTATGGACTCCCTTCTATGACTTGATGTCCTATTTTCTTTTATGCGTTTCTTTTGCCGCAAGTAAAGCATCAATCGACTCCGCAGCAGGAATTAACCGGTTCAATTAGATTGAATCAAAAGCGCGCCGAAGTCGTAGACGGAGATATGAAGACGCGAACGCAGTCACGCTTTTCCCATATTGAAAAATAATGTGCTTATACTACAACGCCTGGGACAGGATTAATAACCCCCCCCCCCCCCCCCCCCCCCCCCCGGAGAAGCCTTTTGTGTGGTAGGGGCCCACATCCCTGCACTTCTGGGCGCTGTGATTGCCTCTGGTTGTGTAGACGAAAACTAGACCGGGGAACACAGCAGTGAGAGTGTACAGCAGTCTGACGCGTGCAGTGCAGCTGGGTCGCTGCTTGGCTTCAGGGGGCTAAAGTGGAGTGGAGAAGCCTCGGTCAGCATTATGTGCGGGCTGGGAGACAGGAAACATAATAACAAGCGGCTCCGGTACTTCTGTTTTTCAGGCCAAGTTAAAACTTTTGGAGCCCAAGGCGAATATAACCAGGGGTTCAATTCCAATAGATTTTTTTTTTTTTTTTTTAATCACACCTTGTTGGTTAACCTATTATATAAAACCTATTATACAAAAGCTACTGTTTTCTTCTTCGCAAAAAAAACACAGGAGGGTTGATGGTGGATATACATTTGTTGTGACGGCATGTCCCGAACGAGGCTGCACGACATGCATCGACAATCGCGTGAATCAAAAGCCAACCCAACGAACAGCCGATCCCTCTCCGTACTGAATGTCAATCTTCACCTATTAGTATTCCGCCTCTCCTCCCCCCCCCCCCCACCCCCACCCCCCACACTCGATCCCCGCCACCTCCACACACACACCTTCCCAACGCGTACCTAGTGGAAGAGCTCATCCAAGGGCTGGAGGATTTCAAACCAAAGTGACACATGAAACACACAAGTTATTTTCTCTTTGTGACTGGTCACAGCAGGCGCCGCGGCGCCGCTCCGAGACGACGGAGGACTTGTCACGTTGAGCTCCCCACATCAAAGGGGACGAGGAACGGCGAGGAACGGCGGAGACGGCTGGCGGCTGGCGGCTGGTGGTGGTGACGGTGTTGGTGGTGGTGGTGGTGGATGTGGTGGGAGGGGGAGGGGGCGGCTTCTTCCGACTTCCGTGCGTTCCAGTTTTTATACCCCCGGCCCGCTTTATTCCTCGCAAGCGTCCCGTTCTACGTGTCGATCAGAGGGATACCGGGGACAACGCTATAGCGCCCCCCCCCCCCCCTTGCATAAAAAAACAACAACAAAAAAACAACAAAAAGAAAAAACCGCTGACTCACTGGAGGCGTTCCGGCAGATGGCAGGTTTTGATTGCGGGCCAAGCGGAGTTTCTCGATTGGCATGCGAGGCACTCCGCTTCGTCTGTTCACGGTCCCCCCCCCCCGCCTGGAGCGGGTGCTCGGGACGGAGGGGCTGCCGTCGCGTTAATAAAACTATCAAAGCCACCTGTGTGCCCCGGCGGAGCCTAAGGAGCCCTGTTTTCTCACTCACTCGGTCGGCTCATGTTTCATTAATTTCCCCCCCACCACAATGCAACCCGACTGTTGATCCCAATTAACATTAAATCACGACGATCACGGTAGACCCGTGGAGTGTGTAAGCATCGCAAATCACTGCTTCGCTCTCCGCGGGGCCCGAGAAACCGGGGCTAGCATAAGTTATCATCCGGTGATGTAGTGGAGGTGGTGCCAGCGCTAGCTCTGCTTTTAGACCCCTCTCTGCTCACGGAGTCATTAAAAATGACGAGCGATTATGCACAAGGTTTTTTTTTGCCATTAGGGTTACTCTTTTAGTCATTTAGAAGACACTTTAATCGAATGTGATTCATTTTTGATCGATGTCCTCAGGTAATCCCCGAGTCCGCGAATGCGTGCGCACGCACACACTCGCACGCTCACGCACACGCGCACGCACACGCGCGCACACACACACACACACACACACACACACACACACAAGGGCGAACCAGCTCTGTAAAGTCGCTCATTGGAGCCATCGCTGGGCCATCTGGGTTATACGATTTGTAAATTTTGTTAACTCGCGGTCCACGAGTCGTCTGTGCAATGTTTATTGTTTATTTTTCCCCGTGAATAATTTCCTCCCCTTAATACTCAATCCGATTGTCTTCTGTTTTTACAGCCGACGGGGAGACACAGAGGAACGGTACCTACCGGAGAACGGAATGAAAGATTCCGTGTGTGTGTGTGTGTGTGTGTGAATGTATACACACAGTCTGGCTCTCTCTTGAGCGAGATGCCCTCAACCCCTGTCTGATCATTAGCGCGGCATACAAAGTAATCATCTTCATCGTCGTCATGCTGGACACACATTCTGAAGGCGAGGTCAGTCCATCAACCATACGTTTGCCTCCTCGGATCCACGTGCTTTCTTTTATGAGGTCCAGAGGGTAGAGTGTGTGGAAGCGTGTGGCAGCGGTAAGGCAGAGCTGCATGTCGGGGCTGCTAGGAAAAACCATGGCGATGCAAACAAACATGGCGGCCCTCCTTGGAAGCGGACGTGCACCCTGTGTAGATATGTAAAGAGTTCGTTCTGAGGTAACGGAAACTATTCTTATTATCATGGGATTGTATTCTAGTCCTCCGGCTAGATGCTGCTGAATTATACACGCTCCACTTTTAAGACCGCAAAAAAAAAAAAAGAATAAAAAGTACAAATACATTGAGGTAATGAATGAAATATTTCAACATCTAAGCTATATAGGGTTTTCTGTATCAGTGCATTTTCTAACCTTTTGTTGCGGCTGACCTTTGCGATGGAGTAGCGGGGGAAACTTTGTGCACTGTGGTCCATTTCCCTCCCTGATGAAATTGTTCCTTATGCGTTTGATTAATGACCCCACCAGTGAATGTTGCAGCACTAAAACCCTTGCAGCCAGCAAACCCCCCCCCCCCCCCCACCCCCCGCCCCCTCGCCCCCTGCCCCCCCGTCCCCCCACCCCCCTCGCGGGCTGAGCTTAGCCAGGCCCTCCAGCGCATTGTCCTGCAATACCCCGACTGGCCGTGACCAGGGCCTGTTAGGGGCTCCCCGGGCTCGGTGAGGTAGCGGCGATAGGGAAAAGGGCGGTTGAGAGAGGGCGGTTGATAAAACGAAAGGAATTCTGCCGCCATGGCGCCCGCAAAAAGGACAGCCTCCGCGTGCTCAGCGTGCGCCACCGCTCACCGCGGTTTGCGGTAAAAGCGGTTAGGCGACCGACCGGCACTTTTGCACTTTAGCCACGTTGTTCGCCATGTTGTTTTACGTGACTTATATTTTTGATGAGTTGTTTTAATATCGCCGCGATGTCGAGCAGCCAAAACCCAGAAAAATTGTGCACGTGTGCCTGTGTGATGGGACGTAACCGTTAAAAAAAATAATATGGCGTCAGATGATTGTCCCACCCCCACGGCCCACCCAATCAGGGCTAGGTGCCATTTCAGCAGCACGTGTTTCTCATGGCCGCGGTTTGTACTCAGAACAAATTATGCATCGTTTTGTGTGTGTTTGTGTTTGTGTGTGTGTGTGTGTGTGTGTGTGCGTGTGTGTGTTTGAATGCTCAGAACGGCTAACCAACTCTTGTTTAGTCTCGTTGCGCCCAAGCGCGGTCTAAAAAACGATGGCTCACCGCGGAACGCGCTAATATCCTGTCACGACGTTCCTCCGATGTTCCTCCGGGAACAATTACAAAAGGGGCTAATCAGGGAAATAACCCGTTCACTAATCGGCACGGCACAATGGCAAATATCTGAGTGGATATTAAATTGTGTTTCCCATGAACACGACAATGTATCGTGAGAGAGACAGAGTAACATTCTTAATAATGAGCCAAACACCGTAGATGCCGGAGCTACGAGTGACAGATAACTGAAGGGCTGTTTGCGGTGGCTTAATGGTACTCCTCAGTAATTAGGCAGGTAGTGTGTTGTAATATGTCCAATGCACAAGGGACCGCTGTGTGCTTTCCAACGCTACCAGAAACTTTGAATTAGCGTGTTCGTTTTGTTGCGGTTGTTTTGTTTGGTACAAAAAAAATCTCAAACTCATACTTGGTCGTCCCACGGATGCGTAAATAATTTTTGGATAATCTGCATGGATTACGTGTTTGAGATTCAAACAAGTCATGTAACGTGAGCAAAATAAAGTTTCTGTATGTAAAGGGAGCAAATTCGATTATAGCTTCTTTTTTTTTTCAGCAACTCACACTTTTCATGTTATACCAAATTGTCCAGGATAAAGGGGCTGGATCGCAAAACATTAATTGAAACATTTGACAGATGGATATTCATCGTCGCAGTCTTTGGAAAATGAAAGCTGCCGAAAAAGGCTCATAAAATTTTTCTTTCGAAGACAAATTTGATATACACACATTCTGTGTTGCCGTTAAAAGATTAGATGGTGATAACTCCCATACAAGGGTATGCACCTTTTGATTCAGATGGAACGATAATGTCTCTTGTCTCTGTAGCAAGACGAAAAACCATAATGGATTTCATTCACTTCGGCTTAATGTCTGCAGTTATTTCCTTGCTTAATCATATCCAGCCAAGATCTGCTCTCTCTCTCTGTGAACTCATTCCAATAGCTCATATGGAATGGTTACTTTTCGGTATCATTAACACAAAAAAAAGGATTCTATGAAAGGGGCCATCAATTTACAGTTCAATGTTTTCGATATATAAAGCCATGCAAATAACCGAAGGCACTTTGGATGTAACAAATGTCTGTTTTATTCACCCATTCAACAATGTTTGCCAATCCATTCCATTTATTAGTTCGTTTACATCCAAAACTAATCCACATAATTTCCTCCTTTTTGTGATGACATTGACAAGGCATTGCAGGCTCATTTGGACGGTCCAATCAAGTCCTTCAGAACCCCAATTCCACATTCCTCTATATTTCTTCTGCACTAATAACCTGTTTTACTGGAACTCACATCATGCTGTGGATGTGGAAGCTACACACACACACATGCACACACGCACACACGCACACACACACACACACACACACACACACACACACATACACATACACATACACACACACAAATGGTGAAGTATCCTGTCCTAGCCTCTGCTTCTAATGCAAAGATAATCTTACTTTGCACGGACAGAATATGTTCATTCAATTATTCCCACCCACACGTGCAAAACATTAATATTTATTCAGATTTTGTTGATATGCCAGAGTAACAAGGAAAAAATCAATTTTTACTCCTTGTAAAAAAATAAATAAAGGGAAATTAAGGACAACAAACCATTTTCTTGTTACTTGATTTTCCATTCCGACTAGAAAAACAAATGATACTGAGTGAGATGTCTGTCATAACATTTTTTTTTCTTGCTGTGTACCTATAAGCATCATGGGTCTTAGGGAGGCTATGCTGTATTATTGCTGTACAGTGCCTATCCCCATAATTATTGCCAAAATGTGCATTTCTTGGGCAAAACATATGTCCTAAAGTTCAGTGAAATGGTTCTTAAAGGAGAGGAGACATGCTGAAGACGTTGTCTATGCGCTTTGCACCTAGTATATATGCACTATCTCTATATTGTTGTCTTAACATAATAAATGCAAAAGTAAGACAAAAGAGACCAATACGGTCACTGTGTGCCATGTCACCAGTCAAACATGACAGAAACAGCCCGAGGAGATTATCACTTCAAAGACATCAATGTGCACCTTTTTTTTTGGTTGAAATCTGCAATCTGATCCATTGAAGGAGAAGACTGTCGATTCGTCTAACGGGAAACGAGGAAACGCTCCTGAAATGTGACGCGCTGGTGGCCCTTGGTGGAAACCATGTTTTATTCAGGCTCCGGCTAATTTGCATCCTCCTCTGTGATCTCCATATTTATTGTCATGGATTTCTGTCATTGCTGTGATTTCCCAAGCGTTTCATGTATGTCAAAATTGATTAACGTGTTCCAGGGTCGTTTCTCACTCATTTTCCTTTCTTCCCCTCTTTTGGGCCCTCGCTTGTTACATTTTCCTCTCTCTCTCTCTCTCTCTCTCTCTCTCTCTCTCTCTCTCTCTCTCTCTCTCTCTCTCTCTCTCTCTCTCTCTCTCCCTTTCTCTCCCATCGCTCTCCCTCTATTCTGCATCTGGCGATTCACTCACTTGTGAGATGCAGTAATGTGTGCAGTAATTGAGGTATTGGGGTTCACACAGTGAATAGAATCGACCCCCAATCGTTCCTGTTTCTTCCTCTTCTGGAATTGCAGGGTGATTCTGACTAAACTAAGTGATGCTCATTGTGGAAGGGGAGAATGTTAGTACATTTTTGATAGAGAAAACCAAAGAGGATTCAAGATTAGGGAGTTTAAGAAAGGAAGAGAACGCTGTGCCCTGGAAGGATACCGTTTTTAAAACTTGGTCAAATAAAATAACGTCTGAAAACATGACCCAATTATCTTATCACTAGCCCAAACACTAGCCAAATACAACAGTAATGCAATGTGTTGCATATTGTGAATAGTGCACATAAAACATCTAAATAACATGCCATTCGCAGCAAGCCCCAACAGGCAATTATGCATGCACATTTTCATCTGCATGCATTCACCAGAATGGTCCTGTTGATCGAATGAATTGTGACAAGGTGAAATGGCAGTGACATATTGAGAGGAAATATTAGTTGGAGATTATAGTTTCCTTTGCTGCAACACTCGTGTCGTTTCAATACGATGGAATTGAATCAACTGACGGAAATGCTTTTGTTGACACCTCTATTCTTTTTTGTCTCGAGGCATATGGTTATATATTCATGTGCCGTCAATTATTCTATTCCTTCAGCAACACCCATCTGTTTGTGTGAACTAAAGTTTATCTTTGGTTGTACACACATTTTCAGCATTTAATTTGCCATCGCCAGGATGCCATTTGTGGCTCCCGAGTGGATCCATTGTCCAACGTCCATGTTGCAGCGTTGTTCAGGCCCTGCTTGCGTAGGATACAAGTTGTCTTTGTGATCCACACATTTTGTGAATTATACGTTGGAGACCTGTGAAGAATTGAAACACTGGCTTCTCCCAGCACGGCACTAAAAACTACATAACCAGGTGATATAGGGTTGTTGTTGTTTTTGAGAGCCATATGTTAAGCCTCATAACAGTGACACATACTGTACAGGAGTTTCGATAGCCTGTTAGAAAACTAAAATACACTTTTTTTTTTTTTTTTTTTGGTGAAAGGCTTTCAAACAAAAATGCCAAATGAGTGAATCGCCTTGATTCGCCGTTCTGTTCCCTCTGTGGACCATTCAAATCCATAGTCCTCGTGGTTTGACATGTAAGCATTGACCCGGCCACCTCAGCAGGACCAGGAGCACAGCCCACCCTCCCCCCCTACCCCCCCGCCCCCAATGCTGCAACTCCGCGCCAATACACAGGGAACAAGTCGCCCTCGCCAATGATGAGGTCACTGTGGCCAAACTGCTCCCGGTTCACGTGGGGAAAACTGCAGACGGAAGCGTCTACTGCGCATCCTAACATTAAAACAGATTTGCTACACCTTGGCACACATTTTCCCCCCGAGTCTCTTACCTGAGGGCAGGACAAACAATCATTTTTGGAAATTAAAAGTAGAACGAGATTTGTGTGCAGCAAGGTGGGCAGCAGCAGAAAAAGCGCCCGATCGCCTCTTGGCTCGAGGCTTTTGTTTTGGCAGCGCGGCGATAAACTACACGCGCCACGGCCCCTTATAGGTCACGCGGCTCCATTGCTCAATATAATTGTTATTTTCCGTGCAAAGCTAATCAGAGGGGCTGAGCGGGGCGCATAATAGATTAACCCAGTATGCAAGGAACAACAGACAAACATTCATTATTCATCAAAGATTCATCTTTTTTTTTTTTTCCCGGAGAATTGTTCTGATGAAGGCTATGGCTTGAGTTGTGTTATCTTATCATTGCCAAGTCACTGTTCATTTTTGTGATGAAGAGGAGGGGAAGGCATCCAAGTAAAGCAGCAATCTATTTTTGGGGGGGATTTTTTAATATTCATAATACTTCATAGCATTCATCATAGCAATAATCAAAATTGCATTGCCCCTATAAACCCCCCCCATCAAAATGATTAAAGCAGCATGAGAAGCAGGCTCAACACTTTATGATAATATGATCATGTACAGTCATTCATAAGCCTTTAGTTAATGATGAACTAATCATGAACAAAACGTACTGTATGTACATTTGTAGACAAGTGCCATGTTTACATATCACAAGTGTGTGGTTGAGCCACCTGTAAACTTTCAGTAAATCATGAAATGATCATAAACACATCATTAGTAAATTATTCATAGGGAACTAGTTGATACAGAAGGTGTGTGTGTGTATGTGTGTGCGCGTGTGTGTGTGTGTGAGAGAGAGAGAGAGAGAGAGAGAGAGGGAGAGAGGGAGAGAGAGAGAGGGAGAGAGAGAGAGGGGGGAAGAGAGAGAGAGAGAGAGAGAGATACCAAAAGGATTGTAGCTGTGTTCTAACTGTAATACCAGCCCGAAATACCAGATCGAACGAGCAGTTCATAAAAAATAAAGCCCTTTGTTTTTGTGCTAATGTAAGTATGGCACAGCATCAGCTTAAACTTCCACCGTTGCGATGCCAACCTTTCACACCCCTACACCGCGAGGTTTCAGCGTGATATTGCTGGAATGCAGAGGTGATGGCAATTAGCCTGCGAGTCACTTGAAACACAAAATGATGCCTCCCCACCCATATCTCACAGTCGTAGTCCTTTATTCAACTCTGTCTTCTCTCTCGCTCTCTCAAGCCCACGCACACAAACCCGCGCGCGCACGCACACACACACACACACACACGTGCGCGCACAAACAATGATTTCGTAGCCTCTCGTGGTAGCAGCTAAAGGCTAATGCATGTTTGATGTCTTACAGTACAGCAGAGTGGGGGGAAGAACTCTGACACCAACACTGAGTGTAGGCGAGTGCCTGCATCACATGGAGGAATATATTTAGCAGTGGTTTGAAATGCAAAGAGTGTTGTACAGCTATAGGGGGGGGGGGGGGGTGGGGGGGAGAAGCGTTTCTATATCTTATTAGTAAGTATCTCCATAGGAGGAAAGGCGCTTGACTCCAATCTCACATCACAAGGGAAATCAGAGAGGGGTGGAACCCAGACGGTAAGATAATCACACACACACACACACACACACACACACACACACACACACACACACACACACACACACACAGACAGTACATACTGTTGGTATATATGTATGTATGTACTGTATGTACATAGTGTACGCTTCCCCTATTATGGCTGGGCCACCCCGCAGCTGTTGAAAGCCTGTCCTACAAAACGTTGTTCAGAGTGGTGAACTTACTGAAAGGATGGATTTTGCCCCGCGTTTTGGAATGGGCTAAGGATTTAAATAAATGCAAAAAAAAAAATAAAAAAAATAAAACCCGAGCAAGGAGTCTGTGTACAGTCACCACTCTCGTCATCTTCGTCCTCCTCTGGAGAACCAGAGGAACCAGAGTGCATCGACTGGTTCCTGTACTGTGTTCCACCGCACCCCCCAACGTAGCGGGCCCAGCCCCCCCCCCCCCCCCCCCCCTCTCACCGCTGTCTCTGTCTCACACACAAACAACACGGGCTCCCTTGGTCTCTTCTTTCTGTGTTTGTTTGTTTCTCCCTCACTCTCCCTCACACAACATGCTTACACCAACCGACACACACACACATGCACACGCGCACTCCCTCTCTCTGTCTCTTAACACATAGACACACGCACGCACGCACGCACGCCTCTCTCGCTGTCTTCCCCTCCCTCTGTAGGCGAGCGTGAGGAGGAACAGCCGAGGCTTGTTTAGAGTCAGTTCTGTGGGGTCAGAGGAAGTGGGGGGGGGGGGGGGGGGGTGGCATCATGTGGGATCGGAGAGTGATTTAGCCTCTCGATGTGACCTAAGGTGTGTGGGTGTGTGTGTTTGTGTGTGTGGGTGTGTGTGTCTGTGTGTGCATGTGTGTATGTTTGTGTGTGTGTGATATAGTATGGTTTTCTCGGGGTGTTCCTGCCAGGTTACACATGGTTAAACACCTTGTTAGGTTTAAGTGGAGAAATTGTGGAATGTTTTTCCCAGATGGTGGTGGCCAAATATCCCCGGGCAATCGAGAGTCAGGCCATGGAACCGGGAGGGGAATCCGTTCCCAAAGCTCTCTGAAAGCTCTGGCGTTCATCTTTTTCTTTTTTTTTTTTGTGGTTTTGTTCATGAAACTCATTGAAGTCAGTCTACTCGTGGACGCCGTATATCTTAGTTTGCTGCTATTCCCTTTGGAGCTTCCCATCCTTGTCCGAGTGATGCGTTTGTGAATCTGCGTTTCGCCCCTATTTGCTCTCCAGTCAACCGCGCAACGGCACGCATGCATAATACCTCGTCTAGATTACCATGACAATCGTATTCTAAAGGGCAACGTCCCATAGCATATGAATTTTGGATGCTGGAATAACTACAGCAGCAGCAGCAGCAGCAGTAGCAGCATGTACCCACTCTGATAAGAAGATGGTTGAGTGTAAAGTTCTGGGAACAAGGTCTGAGATCGAACCCCCAGCCCCACCACCACCCGAAGGCCCGATGCCAGGCACCATTCCTCCATGTCCCCCCCCCCCCCCACTGTCGGTGATGAATGGCGGCAGCCATTCAGGGAGGCGCGGGGGGGGTAAGAACGAAGGGTACGGCGAGTTCCATGCACCGCAGATCCCTGTTCCGTGTTTGGATTTTCCACACAATGCTGCATCCCGCTGTGTCAGGTAGGCTAAGGGGGGGGGGGGCGCTTTCGTGCAAAGGCTTTTCCCTGGGCTTCAGCCCCGGTGCGGGTTTCTGCCCGAGACTCTAGACTCGCCTCTCTTGTGTCACCTTTTGCAGTTGGTTGGTTTACTCAAGATTTGCGATGGATTTCGTACGCTGCTTGTCACCTTGGGCTGTCCTGCGTTGGCATAACAGGGGCCCACAAAGGGCCCAGAGGCCTAGGGCAGGGTGAAGCTACCCCTGGCTACAACTGATTGCGTTGAGACATTGAGACAGGGCGACTGTGGCCGCAGTGATTAGACAGTGGGTGTCTAACCACTGGGTGGACAGAGCGTGGGTCGTCCACCAACCGTAGGGTTGGCGGTTCGATCCCCTCGATTCCCCTCCTCCAACTGTCCGTTCGCATTGTCGAAGTGTCCTTGAGCAAGACACTGAACCCCAACTTGCTCCCCGGGCTGCTGAACATAGCAGCCCCACTCCTCCTATGTACCATAGGATGGGTCAAATGCAGAGAACACATTTGGTTCCCATATCTAAAAAAAATACTGGGAATGACTGAAATTTAATCTCATCTAATTGGACAAGACATTATGTAGATTTTTTTTCCAGCTACAACATATTCAACAAATGGGTGTGTTTCTAGACGTGTTATCTAAACGGAGATTCTCAACAAAATCGAGGGAAGCGACCGGTTAGTCACGAGTCAAACTACCGCGGTACTGCTGTAAAAAAAAAAGCTGTTTCGCAGAGCGAACGGCGCGGCCATACATGTTGGGTATTGGCGCCACGTTTGGGGCGTGATTAATTGGATTTGCGGGGCTCAGTCTCATTAATCCAGCGATCATAAATCAAACAGGATTTAGACACAATTAACAGCGAGCGGCTCGGGTTGCAAGCGGCGAGGGGAAAAAATCTGCATGCAGGGGAGGAAAAAAAAAAAAAAACACACACAGCTATTCGCACGGGAGAGAGCGGCGGCGGAGCCAGAAGACCCCTTCTGACAGTTTGCCGAACGTGATTGCGGGCGAGCGGTTGTTGACCCGAAGGGTTGATTGACTCGCTCGACAGCTGATTCCACTCCCTCATCAAGCGGGGGCCAGCGCCGGTGTGTGCGTGACATCACGGGTGGCCAGGGACCGCCGGTGCCACGGAACTCACGGAACGCAACTGGGACAACTCGGAATTTGTTTGCTAACTTTTAGTGAGGCGAGAGTATTTGCATAATTGGAGCTGCTATTAATCTAGGAAGGGGGGGGGGGGGGGGGGAAAGAAAAAAAAAGGTTTTACCCAATTGTGTCATTTGTCATGAAAGCTGCAATTCTCATCTATTTTGCGGACTAATGTTATATTTAATTTGGAGTCCAAAATTGTTTTAAGGGAGAAATTAATTCTCTTTTTCCAGTCCAGCTGATGCTGGCGCGCACACTACCGCTAGTAAGCAGATATTGTAGCGTTTTACATTGATTTAATCGGCTCTGCTGCCTCATTGGAGTTGGTTGAGGACTAATAAAATTGGTTTTAGGATGGATCCATCAGCTACCAAGTAAAGCCAATATCTGATTTATTTTAAATGGAGCCATTCCAGTCTGATATGCATGACCAGAGCCACACTGTAAAATTAATATTCATAGGGAAGTGAAATGTAGCATTCATAATGCAGAATTTTTCAAATTAAAATACAGATATATATATATAAATATATATATATATATATATATATATATATATATATATATATACATATATATATATATATATATATATATATATATATATATATATTGGCTAGAAGTTTGACAGTATATATAAAGTAAGCCTGCGATCCTAATTAACAGTTCCTATACTTTTCAACTTCAGAGGGATACATTTACGACAAACAAGGAGTATGTGATTACACTTTCTTACCGCAGTTGACCTCAGATCATTTCTAAGTGACCGTTTTTTAATGGTTAATGGTGGTTGCATAAAAATGTGCCCCATGATATATCAAAGGTTAACTCTATTTACAATGGTAGCAGAGACCGTGTGATTGTTTATGAAACATAAACTGCAGAATAATATGTACGACAGTGTCCCGTAGAAACAAGGAGAAGTAAGAGATGAAAGTCATACTTTTTTCCACTGTGACCGACTTAAAATTTATTTCCAAAATGAGGATTGAAATTCAGCGAAGGTGGTCGTATATTGACAAAAGGTAGAAGGTTGAATGCATTTACATTTTAAAGCAGTGCGACTGCGGCGGTTTGCCTCGAAAAACATTTACATTTAAAGCGGGTTTATTATGAATTCATATTTTATTCGTGTAATCCACAAGAGAACACAAAAGTGCCTTTGCTAGTGAACTAAAGCATCTAATTTGCTTTCAGGGACTGGGGCAAGAGAGAGAGAGAGAGAGAGAGAGAGAGAGAGAGAGAGAGAGAGAGAGGAGAGAGAGAGAGAGAGAGAGAGAGAGAGAGAGAGAGAGAGAGAGAGAGAGAGAGAGAGAGAGAGAGAGAGAGAGAGAGAGAGACCTGCATTAGGACAATGAATGATCCTCCACCCCTCCTACCTCTCTAAAACATTTACATTCAAATTGCATAACAGTCAGAAGTGGAAGCACAGGCTACCGTCCCTGCACGGTCCCCTGTGCTGAATGATTTTTGCGGAGGCTCCCGCGAAACTGCTCTGATCCCTCTGCGTGCACCTCCTCACACCCTTGGGGCTCGTTCAGACCAAATCAGGCGAAAAAACGCCAGTTCAACCATCAATCATTTGATTTGGGGATAGTGGGTGAGTTTTCAGCGGCGACGAGCTGAAACAGAAAGTTTTGAAGAAACGCAATCCCGACATCACGCCATGCGGTGGCCAATCACGTACGCAGACCGTAAGACGCGACCCCCCCCCCCCATGAGCGAAGACGAACCTCGTTTACACTGTGACGTTAGTTAGCATCATAGCAGTCCGCTGTTTACCGAGTAGCTGGGAAGAAGGAAGAGTAGATGACGAAAGAGTGACTGCTCACCGCCGTGTCGCTCTTTCCCAGAGCTGTAAAACCCTGCCAATGGGTGGGGGGGTTGGTTTTAAGTTCACAACATGACGTCACACAAACGGGCCACGGAGTGACGCACGCAGCGACGCAAGACGCGCGTCCGCGTTTTAATTTCCGCCATGCCCGATTTGGTCTGAATGAGCTCTGATAGGCATCGTCGTGGCGTGAGCGCTTATTTCACACGGCAAACCCTAAAGGCACCCCAACCAGTCACTCACTGTGTACCCCAACACGTCACTCACTGTGTACCCAAAACTAGTCACTCACTGTGCACCCCAACCAGTCACTCACTGTGCACCCCAACCAGTCACTCACTGTGTACCCCAACCAGTCACTCACTGTAAACCCCAACCAGTCACTCACTGTGTACCCCAACCAGTCACTCACTGTGCACCCCAACCAGTCACTCACTGTGTACCCCAACCAGTCACTCACTGTGCACCCCAACCAGTCACTCACTGTGCACCCCAACCAGTCACTCACTGTTCACCCCAACCAGTCACTCACTGTTCACCCCAACCAGTCACTCACTGTGCACCCCAACAAGTCACTCACTGTGCACCCCAACCAGTCACTCACTGTGCACCCCAACCAGTCACTCACTGTTTACCCCAACCAGTCACTCACTGTGCACCCCAACCAGTCACTCACTGTGCACCCCAACCAGTCACTCACTGTGCACCCCAACCAGTCACTCACTGTGCACCCCAACTATTCACTCACTGTGTATCCAAGGGTTTGCGCTCAGTTTTTTTACAGTTATGTGTGTGCAAGGTGTGTGTGTGTGTGTGTGTGTGTGTGTGTGTGTGTGTGTGTGTGTGTGTGTGTGTGTGTGTGTGTGTGTGTGTGTGTGTAGGTGTGTGTGTGTGTGTGTGTGTGTGTCTGTGTATGGGGGGTTAGTATTCGAATATATCTGAAAAATCAGTCAGGCGAGTAACAGAAACCATCTGCGATCGGCTTAGCTTTATGCGATAAAGCTAATCCTTGGGAGCTCAATTTGAATAGTCTTAATTTGTACTTTTTTTTTTTTTTTTCAAACCAAGGCGATGATATTAAAAGTATGGCGGAACAGAAGCAGAGTGCCCCCCCCTCCCTCCCCCCCCCCCCCCTGCCCCTCCTTACTTTATCGCAAAAAGTACACCGGTGAAACGTGTCGCCAAGTGCTCTGTGCAGAGTAGCATCATGTAAATATAATTAAATCATCACACGAGAGCACATTACCTAAGCATCGCTAATGGACTCTCGGGGCTCTGGGAGGCGGGGTTGGGGGGGTGACACCCCCTCTTATTTGAAAGGGTGGATCTGCACACCAATCAAAGCGCAGCACTGACACAATCAATGGCTGAGCTCTGACCTCGTTAATCCTGTATTATTAGCGCAACACTTTGGTTTTTAATTCAATGACCGGCCATGTAATGCGGACCAAATGATAAAAGGGTATGCAGGCTATGAGAAATATAACAAATGCCATGACCCATTATCTCAGCACTGAGTCACCCACAAAGGGGGGGGGGGGGGGGGGGGCGTTCACGGGAGCGTCAGTAAACAGGGTTGGGAGTAAACTAGCCTTCAGGTGGATACGTCTTTTCTTTCATCCTTTGGGTGAAAGAAAGTCTCTGCCGACATTGACCTGGTTGATGAGCAAAATTCAACCATTTACGTTCTGGTAATGGGATTCATTGTGCCAATGTATTATCTGTCGGTGCATTGTGCTCCAGTTTGTACATATAATCCATATTTTTGCCGCATTCTCCCATCATCTTATTTTATTTTTGTTATCCAGCGTGAAACGGGACTTTTGGCACAAGACTCTTAAATAATAAATGCGTCCGTTGGAAGGCAGCTGCGCTTTGTGGATTCAACAGCTAATCTCCCATGCCTTTTGCGATGCACTCGGCAAAAAAACACGGCGCGGCACAAAATGGAAGCCGCGGCGACTTTTGGGCGACTTTTGTGCGACTTTTGTCACTCTCGGCTCTCAACCACGTGACCGGCGAGCGAGTGAGCGAGCGGCACGCCCCAAGGTTGGTCTACCAGCGGCGCCGGCGCCACGCGGCAACCCGGGGCTCATGCGTCGTGCGTGTGAATCGGCCCCAGAACCGTGGCTCATGTGGTGTCGCCACACGAGCTGGTACGCCATTTAAGGGCTCACGCCCGCGGGCCATTTTTTAAAAAAATGGATCCAATGGATTCACGCCCCATCGGACCGAACAGATGTTCTGAAGAAGGGGAACTGTGGCATACCTGGATCCAGTGTGACGGGGCTCGGCATCCATTGCCAGCCCACACACACACACACACACACACACACACACACACACACTGACACACACACACACACACACACACACACACACACACACACACATGCACACGCACGCACGCGCGCGCACCTCGCCTGAACTTCCGATGCCACAAAAGGCAGCCCCGTCTTTGAAAGAGTGCTCTCACAAGCTCGAGCCAGAGAGAGGAAGGAGGAAAATGGAAGTAGGTCAGTCGTCTGCTAACAAGATGCGCACGTCGCCAGCCTCGGGCTCCGCGGCTACGCTCCTACCTTGCCGCGTAAGGGCCCCGCGCGGAGGCGGAGACGGGTGGAGAAAAGTGTGAAAAAAAAAAAACAACAACAAAAAACGGGAAACGGGTTCTGAAGAGACGCCGGCCCCCTGGTGAACGCGGCGGCGGCGGTGGCGGTGGCGGCAGACGAGCACAGAGCCGTCGCCGTGTGTGTTGTCGGTAACCAACCCCCACCCCCCTCCCCCCCCCCCCCCAGGTTTCAAATCACACAAACATGAATTAAAGCACATCGCTTTGCGCTGTTTAGCCTCGGTAGGCGAGGAAGCCCCGCTCCGTCAAAACCTGTCGGAGAGACTGCTGTCGGATGGGGGGGACTTGCAAGTCCGCCGGCCCGACAGTGACTTCAGATACAGTGGACGCTCCTCCTGGACGCTGTCCAGGGTGCTGAAAGGAAGCCTAAAGGGTAAAGGGGGGCGTTTAGCAGATGCTTTTGTCCAAAGCGACTTACAATCAGTTTTGCATTTGTGGGGTTCGACATGTGGACAGTTGGAGGAGGAGGAGGGGGATCAAGGGGATCGAACCGCCGACCCTACGGTTTAGTGGATGACCTGCTCTGTCCCCCCCCCCCCCGCTCTACCTACTGAGCTACTGCCGTCCTCTCTGGCGATGATACCGAGGATACCTGTCAGCACCGGTGTAGCACCCAGCAGCACCCATGATGCTCATGATGCTGATGATCAGCTACCATGGTTGATCCTCAATGCACAATGAGCGATCGTTATTTCCCAAAAATATATGCAACGCCGGTCTCATGTCCTAGGTGTTTTAAATGTGCTTTTTTTGCATCATTCCCTCCATGCATAATACATAATACGTCTCTGCTCATAACCAAACAGCAGCATCAGAAACGCTGTCTGACAACAAGCAAAGGGGTCTTTCCCCACGCACAATTGCGGGCTTTTTGGCAAAGCCTTCTTCCCTCTGCCCCTGGCTTTTGTTTGTGAGGAGCAGTCCGCTGACTGACAGACTGTCACTTGGAAGGGCTCGTGGCGTGTTGTTAAAGAACGACAAGAACCCCCACCACCCAACCCCCCCCCCCACCCCCCCACCCCCGGCTCTCTAAGTGTGTCTCAGTGGGTGCTATGGACCGCCAACGATAGCGTCCAAACAATTACCATGTCCTAGCGATATAACGGCCAGACCCCTCTCTTTTCGCCCCCCTCCCCGAACACCTTTCTGCTGCTTGAGGGTGGGCTTGGACAGGTCGCCGTTGTTTTGTTTTTGTTTTTTTTGTTTTTTTTGTTTAGTTTATTTGTTTAGTTGACAGGGACAGTGCATATCAATAAACATTTCTGTAAATATGCCAGATTTAGCCAGAAGGCTAGTTTCCAGTGCTGCAGTCCTTGGCCAGATGTTACAATAGGCCCTCTCTAAAAAGCTAATAATAAATTTCAGGAAGATACAAAACAACAACACATTAACTAAGATAAAAGCAACAGATAAAAAAAAAACTAATTCACAGACACGCTGACACAAGGAGGATAGGTTTAGTGCTGGCAGGTCATATTATCAGTGAACCACTGTTTCAGATGGGAACTAAATGACTGATATGTGTTTAGGTCGGTGACACATGTTGTTTAGGTCTCTGACACATGTTGGGATGGATGTGTTGGGATGTTGGGATAATGTGTCGGGACTTTCTTCCAAGAAAGTCCCACAGAGCCGAGCCCGCTGACTCGTCCCGCGCACAGTGGCGCGAGCTAATCTCCTGCGACGCACATAAAAACAGATCATCACGCTGATAGAGTGAGCCATTGGGATGCCCTGTGTGAAAAGACAACGCCACGCCGTTCATACGACATCATCATCATCATCAGTGGGTGGGGTTGGGGGGTTGGGGGGGTCGGGGATGGGACACGCACACACACATCAGTTAATCGGGGGGAGGTCCCACTGGAGCGCTGTGTGGCCTTGTGGGGCTCCCACTGGAGCGCTGTGTGGCATTGTGGGCCTCCCACTGGAGCGTTGTGGGGCTCCCACTGGAGCACTGTGTGGCGTTGTCGGGCTCCCACTGGAGCACTGTGTGGCATTGTGGGGCTGCCACTGGAGCGTTGTGGGGCTCCCACTGGAGCACTGTGTGGCGTTTTTGGGCTCCCACTGAAGCGTTGTGGGGCTCCCACTGGAGCGTTGTGGGGCTCCCACTGGAGCGTTGTGGGGCTCCCACTGGAGCACTGTGTGGCATTGTGGGGCTCCCACTGGAGCACTGTGTGGCATTGTGGGGCTCCCACTGGAGCGCTGTGTGGCGTTGTGGGGCTGCCACTGGAGCGTTGTGGGGCTCCCACTGGAGCACTGTGTGGCGTTTTTGGGCTCCCACTGAAGCGTTGTGGGGCTCCCACTGGAGCGTTGTGGGGCTCCCACTGGAGCGTTGTGGGGCTCCCACTGGAGCACTGTGTGGCATTGTGGGGCTCCCACTGGAGCACTGTGTGGCATTGTGGGGCTGCCACTGGAGCGCTGTGGGGCTCCCACTGGAGCGTCGTGTGACATGGTGGGGCTCCCACTGGAGCGCTGTGTGGCATTGTGGGGCTGCCACTGGAGCGTTGTGGGGCTCCCACTGCAGCACTGTGTGGCTTCGTGGGGAATGCTGACTCGACGGGTCTCGGCGGTGGCGCCAGGTAATTGATGGCTCTCCCCGTTTGAGGGCGCGCTATGAGACCTTTCCTCAGACCGCAACGGTCGCTTTTGACGATGCAAAAATCTTCAGAGACACCCTGGTGCGCGAAAAACAGAAAACGATTATGACGCACGTCTTCATAATGGTGAAGAACGGGCCGCACGTCGATACATGACAGAAGGTAATGACATCAGGATGCCCACACGGACTGTGCTGAATTATAATGGCGCGGGCCGGTCAACAAGACAACCCTCTGTTTGGACCCATGCAACGCGGCGGCGTGAGTCAATAATCCGTCCGTATTCAGTCAGGGGTTTTGAAGGGAGAGGTAACAGAAAGTCCCCCCGCCCCACAAAAGAAAATGTGGGAACAAAACAAACAAGACAAAGCAGATGGAAAAAAAAGAAAAAAATCTAAAAAAAAATGTTTCGGTTGACATTCCTAACCATGGCACAGACGGGTACTATCCAGCTGTTCCAGCATACAATGAAGAGCGGTTGTCTCTTATATGGGTCTCATCCGGAGACAAATGGAGCCGCCGCCGCGATAAGACACAGGGGGACCGCGGTGCCATTGATGTGTTCAGCCGCCCCCCCCCCCCCCCCCCCCTTCGTTCTACAGGTGAGCGTGCGTCGGCTCGCCCCCCTACAGAGCCCTTTTCATTGCTTGAATTCTGCTTCAGACAGGGCTCCCGGTCAACACGGGGGGTCCAAAAGCCCCCCCCCCTCCGGCTGGGACTCGCCGCAGCGTCAGCTGTTGGGGGTCCCTTCGAGGGGGGGGTGTCCCTTGATTGTGTCTTGGCGATGCGGAGCCAATCCTCCCTGGGATAGAGCTGCCCATGTGGCCCGTCGATGAAACTCCTTCAAGGGGGGGGGGGGGGGGGGGGTCTTCCTGCTGCCATTGTGTTTTTTATTATTATTTTTTTTTTAGGGATTTCTTTTTTCTGGCTTCCTGCGAGGTGAAGAGGTGAAGCCTTTGTGACGCCCCGTAGAGACACACAGGGCCTCATTTACTAACAGAATTGCGTCCATTTCTAGCGTAATTTGCGGGTAAAATAGGCGCAAAAACATGGAACCGTATTTACTAACGTGGCGCAACGGGGTAAATGCGCAAATAGCCTGCCTCTGAAGAGGCGATAGGCAAGTTGCGCATCCCGCCTCATATATATGCATAAATGGGAGTGTATCCGGGGAAGTGGGAGTGAATCGCAAAGAGCTGGGAGGTAACGCGTTAAGTGCGCCTTATTATGTATTGCGTGGTATTTACTAAGATTGCCTGAGAAGTGCACGACTCGAATTGGAGCGCAAATCTCCGCCTCATAAAAGCAGGTGTAAACCAGGAAGCGGGTTTTGCTTGAGCCTGTAAACAAGGACATGGCAGCTGTTGTAAGAGCAAGAAGAAGACACCGACAAAGGCACCGTGCCGATCAGCGACCACTTCCCTTCCCTTTTTCTTGATCTGGATCGTCCATGGTTACGCAAACACGCAGACCCATTCTTCCTTCTTTTAACGGTGCGCTAATTACACTAGGGCGGAGTATGGCGCTGATTGCCTGATGAAGTACGGGTTTGATAAATACAACGTAAAGTGCGGTGACGAATGCTGCGCAAATAACGGCTCGGCGCTGGCGCAGATTACGCTGCGGTCGCAAATGTTAGTAAATGAGGCCCACAGTGTTTACCACAGTGACGGCGTGTGCTGGGGTGGTGGGGGTTAACCTGCAGCAGTTCTTTGGTTAGGTTGGCTATATGTTATTGGAGGTGTATTCAGCGGGGATGAAAAATGGCCGTCGCTGCTTGAAGGACTGCCGGCGTTGCGTAAGTCTCAATCCAAAAGCAGTGAAAGCAAAGTATCTTAAATGTAGGCGAACGGGCCGCTTTCGCTTTTTCAATCACTTCATAGTTGAGTTGTCATGCCGCTGAAGGCACGGGGCCCGGGAGCACCTAAGTGGCTGACAGCGAAACGCGGACTCGGCCGGCATTGATAATCCTCTCCCGGCGGGGAGAAGCTAAACCGGTTCTCAGAAACGTTGTCTGTCAAGGTTTCACATCAACGCCGCGTGCAGACCGGCCACTGTCGAAAGAGAGGGGTTTGGGTTTTATTTCCAGTAACAAAACAGGAAACAAGGTGTTCCCCCCCCCCCCCCCTTCAGCCCGGGTTCCGTCGTCTCTGCCCTCCCGCCACCTCCCAACCCCCAGACGTTCTGCTCTGACACGGTTGGGCCGCTGAGTCCAGTTCATTCCTACCGAGTTCACCTCAAGGGAATTCGGAGCTAATTTGATCAACCTTTTTGCGGTGGCAGGCTTGCATCCCTTCCACCGAATAACAAAGCCACGTTACGTTCCCATCGCCTGTCGCCAGATGCCTGCACGCTGAGCATGTGGGCTGTGGTATAACACACTGCATATGTCCCAGCCATTTCTGCAGCTCAGATACCGTTGCAGTTTTTTTGTTTTGTTTTAATGTTCTACACTTATTTTCGTTTTTTTTTTTTTCTTATGTCAAGTGCATAATGAAACAAACAAACAAAAAAAGAGTAATGCATACTAAACACAGAACACAACTCATATTCCCCGGGACAAACCAACACAGTTGTGTGTGTGCCTTCGCACGCACACGCGCGCACGGCACGCACACACACACACACGCACACACACACACACGCACAGACACACACACACACACACACACACACACACACGCACACACACACACACACACACACCCGCACACACGCACACACACAAACATACACACACACACACGCACACACAAACACACACACACACACACACACACACACACACACACACACACACACACACACACACACATGCACACACACACACACACACACAGACACACACACACACACACACACACAGACGCACACACACACACACGCACAGACGCACACACACACACACGCACAGACACACACACACACCCACACACGCACACACATACACACACACACACACACACAAATACACACACACACACACACACACACGCACACACACACCTTGGTTGCCGAGGAGCAGGGGGGTGCAGGGGGACAGTCAGATGGACCGGGGGAGAGACGAGGCCGGCTGTGGAAGAGACAGACGGAGTAAATAACCAGAAGCTGTGCTCCCCAGCGCAGAGCAGCGCACCGCGTCTGCAGCGCTCCAGATAAAGTGAAACTTTATTTTCTTTCCGCGGCCGCCGTCTATTTTCGGAGGCTGCCTCCTACCGCCCAATCGTCCGCGCCCTCCGCTACCCCAGCTATCAGGGATTTTTAAGGTGCGTTTTTGTGCAGCTTTTCATACGCCGTTCTCTCTCTCGCTGACAACAAGAGGTACCGTACCGCCTTGTGCTTTATTTATTTATTTATTTATTTATTTATTTATTTATTTTTCGCGGGGCCGACTCCTCGACTCTCGCGCTGGTGAACACCTCGTCGGGCTCTCTTCTCCCCGGTGCGTCTCCTCCTCCTCGTCACAGGGGTGGGGTCGTGTGGGAAGATTACACCCCACACACCGCCTCCTAACCCCCCCCCCACCCCCACCCCACCCAACTCCGCCGCCACCACAAACCCCGCCTCCCCGTGATCGATGACAGCCATTCAAATCCATTCATTCTCTAACCCTCCTGAGCCTCCTAACCCATGTGTCAGAGAGAGGGAGAGAGAGAGAGAGAGAGAGAGAGAGAAGAGAGAGAGAGAGAGAGACGCACAGGCTCGGCTGATGCCGGCCTCCCCTCTCACCGTCTCTTCACCCTGGGAGGAGGCTGCGACCGCGCGCCTGGAGATTGGATTGCTGAGCCTTGGCGCCCCCCCCCCCCCCCCCCCCCACCGGCCATCAGGTCGCCCTCCTCCTCCTCCTCCACCTCCCCCTCCTCCTCCTCCTTCTCCGTCTCCCCCCCCCCCCCCCCGCTCCTCGGCGGGGAGGAATCCATCAAGGGGTCCGCGTCAAGGGTCCCCCCGGTCAATGACCCATTAGGGCGGCGGCAGGTCGATCGTTAACTAATTGAGGGGCTTTTCCCGCCACTCCGCCAGTCCTCGCGCCATCACTCCAGAGGGGGCCGGTGGGTGGGTGGGGCGGGGGGGGGGGGGGGGGGGGGGGGGGGCGTACTCTGTGTTGATAGGCACCGCTGATTGATGTACGGCGCGTCGCCGTGCGCGCAACCGCATCTGATGTCGCCGCAAGGACGGCCTTCTATGTATTTATGTCTCTTTTTTTTATGGGGGGGGGGGCATGGGGGGGGGGGGGGGGGCAGGGTTGCTCCATTATTTTTATGTATGTGTAAGCGGCGGGGGAGGGACTGGGACTGTGTACACTCGGAGGGGGGGGGCATCCTCCACGCGTCGCGCTCCAGGGAGTTGGGCTCGCCTCTTCCTCTTCCTCTTCCTCTTCCTCTCCTTCCTCGGTTGGCCGATGGCGATGGGCTCCGAGGAACGGATGTGGCTCGGGGACTCTCGCTCTCCCCGGAGGTCACCGCACCACAGCCACGAAGCCTCCAGCCCAGGCTGGAGTCGTCTGCTCCCATGTTCCAAACGAAAGGCGCCCGCCCGCGCGTGCGTTTAGTGGTCCGTGAGCTCGTTCCACCCCAGAGACGTGAGTCACGTGTGCGCAGGGCGAGCGGTGCGGCAGAGGCGTCTCTAGTGGCGGTGAATAAAGAAACGTGAACGTGCGTGTGTGTGTATTAGGGTTTAGCTCTGTGTTTGTGTGTGTGTGTGTGTATCAGGGTTTAGCTGTATGTGTGTATGTTTGTGTGTGTGTGTGTGTATCAGGGTTTAGCTGTATGTGTGTGTCTGGTGTATCAGGGTTTAGCTGTATGTGTGTGTAATTGGGGACATGTGCGTGCGTGTGTGTATGCATGCATATGTGTGTTTATATCTGTGTGTGTTTGCATGAATGTGTGTATTTGGGGGCTTGTGCGTTCATGTGTGTGCATGTCTGCATAAATGCAGATGTGTGTTTATATCTGTGTGTGCATGAATGTGTGTATTTGGGGTCATGTGCGTGCATGTGTGTGTATATCTGCATGCATATGTGTGTTCATATCGTTGTGTGCGTGTGTGTGTGTGTGTGTGTGTGCATGAATGTGTGTATTTGGGGGCATGTGCGTGCGTGCGTGTATGTATGCATGCATGCATATTTGTGTTTATATCTGTGTGTGTGTGTGTGTGTGTGCGTGCGTGTATGTATGTATTTGGGGACATGTGCGTGCGTGCGTGTGTATGTATGCATGCATGCATATGTGTGTTTATATCTGTGTGTGTGTGTGTGTTTGTGTGTGTGTGCAAAGTTTGCTGCAAACTATGTTAAGGGGCCAGATGGGCCCTAGAGGTGGTGGTAGTGGTAGTGAGTGTGTGGGCTGTAACATATGGGTTGATGCCTCAACATAATGAACACAGGTAGTGAATGTATAGTGCGGTGGCCCGGCAATACTGTGATCATGCAAATGGGAAGCGATTCTTTCTCCTGCCCTTTCCCTTCCAGTTCCCTGAAACTCGATATGCATCTCAACTTACATTTCACCAGTGATGTAGATATAGTGCAAATGAAATGAAATGTTTGGTTGGGCAGAATTGATAAAAACGCTTCACCAAGTCTCCTGTTTACTCTGCACAATTGAAATGGACTTCATTATCTTTATTTAATTTTGTCCATTGTTTTTTCATTTATAATAATGTGGTGAAATATTGACCAAGATGTAACTTTGAGGATCCGAGCGCCTTCAGAGCTGTGCAGGGCTGCCGGTGTCGGTGGGTTGGACTTGGTTCTGTTGCGCAAACTGGCAGCAGGGATTCAGGGCAGTGTCAGGATCGGACTATTTCAGGACCTTTTGAGAGCCTGTTAATTGTTTTTTCCTTTGGGACCACCATCATGAATGCACAGTACATTTTAAAACACTCCAAGTAAGTACTGCATTGCATTAAAAATGTGGTCGGCAGAGCCTATAATTAAAAACAGCAACTAATGAGTCTCTTGTTTCCACCGTCGGCATGGAAATGTGATTAACATTCTGGGATGCAGTTGTACATTTTGGATGTGGTCAGATCACTTAGGCTGCTGCGTTTGAATCATCTCCCTTGTCTGTAGTGCCTTCTCTCTCTCCCCCCCTCTCTCTCTCTCTCTCTCTCTCTCTCTGTGTAGTGCTGTCCAAAATCTGACTGTTCCCTTATAGAGTGTTATATAATACCCAAATGCACCATAAAATAAGTGCAAAAATAATGTGCGGCTATTTCCGCATTATGTCCCCTGGTATAGTGTGGTTCTCCTTACCACCCTATTCCTCCAATAGTGACGGTTTCAGCACACGCGGGTCCTTTATGCAAAGGAGCTGTCACAGGGTGACACCTAACACGTGTTTGCTTGTTTACCCAACAACAACAACAACAACGACTAGGACTACACTGCACGCACTGCTGATGGATTTCTGGCTGCGTAATTAGTGTCCACATGAGCTTTAAACCGCCTCCTATAGAGTGTTCGCTATGAAACGAGGGCAGCAGTAGCTCAGTGGGTAGAGCGGGGGGACAGAGCGGGTCGTCCACTAACCGCAGGGTCGGCGGTTCGAGCCCCTTGATCCCCCCCTCCTCCTCCTCCAACTGTCCACATGTGGCACCCTCACAAATGTACTGATTGTAAGTCGCTTTGGACAAAAGCGTCTACTAAATGTCCCCTTTACCCTTACCCTGAACATGGCGTCAGCTTCCTATATCCCCGGCGCTGCGTTAGTAAGGTCCTCTGTTTATGTGTTGGGTGGGTTGTTTTTTTGTTCAGATCAGGTTAATCAAAGCAGAAGCGCAGTTTGCTTGTCGCCTGGCCAGTTTTGCTTCCGCATCAACGCGCACATAAAGAAAATTGTAATTTTAGTATTTTTTTGGGGAAAACCACAACAGCGTGTCTGCGAATCCACTGTCACCGCCATGTCGTTTTACATCCGCTGAAATATATTTTTTTACCAACTGGAACTGTATTGTCTACTCCATAAATAAGGCCATTTTAAATCCTCACATCCGTTTTCATTGCTTCTTCATTTTGTAGCCCTGAGAATTGGAAACGCGAACATTTCCTTCACTTCAGTGACCACGGTATTACAGTTTAAGCACTGAAACATTTGTCTGTTTATTTTACTTAGAAATCATAAAATTATATTTTGTATGAAAGTAACCTGCGTGGCAGAGGTCACCGGCAGACCTATATAGTTCCATGATTAATGTTGTTTTTGGCAGTGTGTGAAGGGGGAAAGTGGACTGCAGTTAAAACGCTGACATTTTTCAAGCCCCACTACTCTGGGAAATTGCCACTTATCAAAAGTTCACAGGCTGTACCTGGGAGCTGGCACCCTAAGAGATGACCACCGCACACTTTTCTTACAGATGTCAACAGGAGACTCGCCCCAACTTTTTTTTTTTTTTTTCCCCCTCCCTCTGCAATTATCTTCGTCCTTTATTCAGCGAGCCGGGTTCAAGAATTTGATTCATGGGAAGGGAAAATGGCAGCAGCACGGGTTACGAAGGCTACGAGAAGGGAGGGGGGAAACACCCCCCCGCAAACCCTTGCCCCCCCCCCACCCCCACACGTTTGGCCACGCATGCATAAAGCGCTCCCGTAACGGACCAATGGGAGCGCGCGGAGGCTAGTGCGCCGCGGTATCAACTCCGAATCCATCATCAGAATCAACAAACATCCATTACTCTGCGCGGCGCTGGCTGCACGCTAAAATGTGTCGTTGTGTCGTTTGGCGGCGGCGATGGGGAAGCTCAAAGCGCGCGGGGGGGGAGGGCGGGGGGGGGGGGGGGGGAGACGTAGCGGCAGGGGTGGTCCAGCGAAGGGTGGAGGTTTAATCACTGATTTATAGGCTGCGCGCCCGGGGTGTCTTCGGACGTAGTTCTGGTGGAGCGCAGAGGTCTTCCCGCGAACAGTCCCCGCCCGCGTGTGATTTATCATTCCGCGCGGCCCGCGTCACTCCCCCCCCCCGTATCTCTCTCCCCTCCTTTGAAAAAAGGCCGCTCACCCCCTCAACCCCCCCGGCTCGGATTTCAAACCCAAGTCACGACGGTGAAGGACAACAGTGGATGGAGAAAAAAAAAAGAGAGGGGGGGGGGGGGGGGGGCCTCTGATAGAAGCAGAGAGGCATTGTGGGGACAGTCACCTGGGGGCCCGCGGTTGTTTTATAGAATACGGGGTTGAGAAGCCGACACGCTTGATTACCCCGAGAGTAATTAAGTTTGGCTTGATGGGCGGTTAAACGGCTTTCCAAGTACCTGGCCATTAGAATGAGTGCCGCGTGGCCGTTAACTCGGCACGGCGAACCCCCAAACTGTACACACACTCTCTCTCTCGCTCTCTCTCTCTCTCTCTCTCTCTCTCTCTCTCTCTCTCTCTCTCTCTCTCTCTCTCTCTCTCTCTCTCCCCGCGTCTCCTTCGCCGCGACGCGGCCTTAATGCCGCTGATGGAACAGGCGAGGATGCGCGCACACACACACGTCATTTCTTTGCGTCAAGAGCATGCATGAGAGATACGGCGCTCATTAAAATCTGTTCAGGGTAAAGAATGGAACTGGCTGCATGCCTGCGTTTGAATTGTACTACTTAGAAATCTATTTAAAAGTAACTTAAGCAATGTGTCTAATCTCTTATTAATAACCGCGAGACATCGGCCTCGTTCCAATGAGCGATCGCAGCACTTTCCGCGAGCCATTTGCATTCGGACCTAAATTATCAAGATTGCATCGAGGCATGTTGCTAATGTTGCTCAGGCTCTTTAGCCACACGCACACACGGCCTCACCTGGACTCCTGGTAATTACTGACAAGCTTCTGTATCAAGTATCAATGTGCGATATCGGGCATAAAACTGTGCGAGTGCCTCCGCGCCTAGCATGCTAATGCGGCTACCTCGTCACAAGGTGTCAGATTCAATTCAGAGGTTGACGTTACCAATTTGACCCCCCCCCCCCCCCACCACCACCAACTCACTCGTACAGACTCAACCACACAAACACGCACATATAGGCACATGCACTTGCGCACAGCCCGCACACGTACACACACACATGTGTACACACACACACACACACACACACACATGCACACACATTTGTATCTCCCAGGTTTTTCCGTATTTCCTACAAGCTTTTGTATTCATCGATTCCGATGAATACAAAAGCTTGTCAAATATGGCCATATAGGACTACTATTGGATCTCAATCCCTACTCGGATGGTGTACATGTACATAGAGTGGATGGTGGAAAGTGAGCATGCAGGTTTACATTTACATTCACATTCAGGGCGTTTAGCAGACGCTTTTATCCAAAGCGACCTATAATAAGTGCATTTGTCAGAAGGTGAAACATTTCATTGCTGTTCGTACAGTAAACAAGTCAGCAGAAGTTTCAAGCATTACAATTGCTAGGTTAACCGTTGCTAGTATATAACACCTCTGGCTAAGTGCCAAGTTACAACGAGCAATTATGAAGTGCCAAGATGTACAACATACAAGGGCATGAGGGTAGGGTTTTTGTTTTTGTTTTGTTTTTGTTTGCAGGGTTCAGGTGAACTCTGAACAGGTGAGTCTTGAGTCTGGGGAGTGACTCCGCAGTCTTGACATTGGCAGGTCTAAAAGCTAAGAGCCACTAGTATCCACTGTGGCAGTCATAGAATCACAAATACAGTGTAAACCAGCTAATTAACGGCAAGTTAAAGCTCCAGTGAAGGAAAACAACATTTGGCCTTGGCGATCTAATTGGGCTCACTAATTACACCGTAATCATCCCACTGAAATAAACCACATGTTGTCATAACATTGCATTACATGTTATATATCTGGTCGGCAGAAGCAGTGATTGTGAGGGCATCCGTCTTTCTACCGTGAGCTGAATGAGACTCTGGTCCACCGCAGGAATACACATGAGCATGTGCACGCACACACACACATAAACTGCTCACCCACCCACGCACACACATGATCGTGCACATACACACATGCACATACACACACACACAGACGCACACCCACCCACCCACCCACAAACACAAACAAATCTCTCTCTCTCTCTCTCTCTCTCTCTCTCTCTCTCTCTCTCTCTCTCTCTCTCTCTCCCAATCTCTCTCATATTCTCTCTCTCTCATATGCAACCTACACTTTAAGCCGTATGCTATCTCCAAAGACAGTAGAAACCCCACAACGACACTATATTTAATAGCAGTGACACTTTAATTAAAATAAAGCAATGCTTTGGTGAAAGTGCACGTCCCTCTTGAGATAAGGCACTCGCGTACCAAATGTAAAACAGCTCCTTGCTATTATGACCTTGTGTGTACACATTCCATCATTAATATGTTGATTAAGCAAAAAAAAAACTGATTGTACTAATTGCATTAACAAACAAAAAAAACCCCCCACATGATTCAGTAGACCCCATACCTGGAGGCGTACAGATAGAAAAGCAGACGTAATCCGAGGCTCGCACAAGGTGTTTGGAGCTGTTGGCAAACCAACAGAGACCTTGATATGCGCAAAAGCCTCCATGTTGTTGTTTTTTTTTTTTTTTGTGATGCATTGTGATGAAGGCCTTCTGAACTTGATATATTAGCATGGGCTTTTTTTTCCTCCTAGTGTTTTGTGCGAACACGCAACCACTAGAAAATGTAATGTAAAATATTATTATTTTTTCCATTGTTCAGGAGTTTATTTATAAAAATCTGATGTAACTATTGCCTCTTGTAACATTTTATTTGGCTTCTCACTTTCCTTCGTTCTTTGCCTTTGAAGCGATATGATTTGCATCTCTGATTTGCATCTCGCGCACACACACACACACACACACACACACACACACACACACACACACACACACACACACACACACACACACACAGAAACACGCACACTCGCGCGCACACACAATGGATGAAGACCGTGCAATGTCAGAAGCAGCCCATTAGGGGTCCAGTGTCAGTCTCAAGAACACTTATGAGTGCGTGAAATGAAACCACAGACCCAAACTAGTTTCTGAATGCTCTGCTCTACCCCCTGGTGCTGATTTGGCCCATTTTCTGCTATGCCCCATTTCAAGTAATTTGGCCTTGTCTCTAACCCTGTATGACTGTATATTATAGTGATAGGCCTAATTGTTCATTAAATAACGTGTAAAATTGCTGATTCTTACACTAAAGTAAGAATAAAAATTGCTAAATTAATGAACAGATATATTAGTAACTAAAATAATTAGAGGGGCGCGTATAGGAGCGGACTGATAACTCTCTAATGGCATCGTTCAATGAGACTATTAATGGATTTGTCATAGTCACAGAAAATTATGAATTAGGACCTTACTTACTGCGATACGTGTATAATAGCGCCATCTGGCGGGCATATTGTGTAGCTTCATATCAATCATTTCGATGTTCGTCATGCGGTGGATACTTATTCATTCGTAAAGCCGACCAAAAAAAGGAAGGGGGTAGAGAGAATGCCTTCGAGAGATGTCGAAAAGAGAACGAATATCAAGAGAGGGAGATGCGTGTATGTGTGCGTGCGCGCGCGCGCGTGTGTGTGTACTTTTCAACTTAATGACTGTTCTTAAGTCAACCATTGGGGATGTCAAACCAAAGGCACTCTATATTTAATCGTCCTCCAAACAAAGGATTTATTTACAAAGAAAAAGAAACATCTTTAGAAAAGATGAAAAATGTAATAAGATTCGGGCAATACCGCGGCCACACGCACACGCATATGCACACGCACGCACACACACTCACACACACACGCGCACGTACACACGCACGCACGCACGCACGCACACACACGCGCGCACCCAGAGAGAGAGAGAGAGAGAGAGAGAGAGAGAGAGACTTACTGACTGGTGCCCATAACGCCAACGGCTCGTGCCATGGCTGTTTCGTCGGCTCGCTTGGGATTTGTAAGCAGGGAATAATGGCTTTTAAAGAACGAAACATGTGAATATAAACGAGTTCAACAGGCGACGATCGGCAACGAAGGGACCGACGTCCACCGGATATAACACCCAATGATCACGCGTTCTCGGAAGATTTAGCCACCCCGAGTTTTTTTTTTTCCCCCTTCTTCTTCTTCTTCTTTTCCTTTTATTTTCACCAAAGTTGGAAGTCATCGGACCCAGAGCCGTGATGGGAAAACTCATCCTCCGACGAGGGCAGCGAGTTAGGCGACACCACCACCCACCACCACCGCATCTAATTGCTTGCTGAGCGGGACCCGCGCTCCGGCGACCACCCCAACTGTGCGCACACGAGACAAGGAGTCTTTGAGAGGCACCCGGCGCGGACCCCACTGGCATATCAATCACTGTCCCGGAAAAAGTGAGTCATTTGATTCAAGGAGCGGCTTTAAAGGGCATCGTCGAGAACGGCTCTGTTTTTTTTTCTACTCCCCCCCCCCCCCCCCCCATCTCCGATTCAAGAGAAGAGGACGGGGAAACAATCGCGGCGGGGGGGAAAACAAATGTGAAACCCCCCCCAAATCCTGCTCCTGCCCCCCCTTGCCGTGGGTGCGCACGAGCGAGAGGATCGAGAACCCTGCAGGATCATCGATTCGCAGTTTGATTTGGAGCCCCCTTTTTTTCTGCCGAGAATAGGGAGGGGGGGGGGGGACCGATACACTGGGAACAAGGCTTCCGAAGAGGGGAAACATACACACGTTTTGAAGCATGAAGATCAGGATATTGTTTTGGTTCGTTTGGTCTGCGGCATTTTTGGCGGAGCTGCAGTGCGCGTGGCTGAGGACCACCGCCGGGTTCGATGCCCCGACGTCGGGCTCCGCCAACGGCAGCGCGGACGCCGGTGGCAAAAGGGATATGAATCAAACGCTGAGTTCCAGGCAAAAGAGGCGAAACCTGGCGGTGGATTTTGCGGTGCCGTCGCTGCTGCGCAATTATCTGACCGAGTTCATCAAGAGACCGCTGAACGGCGACTGCTTGACTTTTAATGGCTGCTACACTGTGCGCGCCAACTTGCGGATGCATTGCATACCTTTGCAAAAAACAATATCAACTTTTGCGGACTCAAAGTTGGCTGCGGTGGAGACGGCCGGCAGGAATGCGTCCGCCGCCGGACAGCTGCCGTACCTCTACACGCGGCCGCTGTCCAAAGTTCTGAGTCTGGGCTTGACCAAAGCCAGCAGGAAATCGAACCAGGTCGTGGTGGAAATAGGGGAGGATGTGGTGAGGACGGGATGCGGCGGGCTGTTCGTCTACGAGGAGGCCCCGGTATTTACTTTGGAAATGGACCTCACAACAATCCTGGAATGGTGGCTCGGAGCGGAGGGGGGCCGGCTCAGGGTTCGGCTCATGCCCGAGAAAAGAGCGCAGGTCCCCGGGATGGAGGACAAGTACACCGCGGCTATACGGGCTGCGGACCCACGCCTCTTTCTTCAGATAGCCTCGCGGGGTAAGTTCAGTGATCTCCTCTATAGCAGGTTGGCTGTCTGTCTGTCTGTCAAGTTCGCCTTTCCCGAGGCCTCGAGCTACCCCCCCGCCCCCCCCCCCCCTCTCTTTTCGAGACTGTCTTCAATCTCATAGACCGGCGTCTGCATACAAATGCTATCACGCACGCAAGCTGTCTCTTTCTCTTTGATACACACAAACAGACATACATACACACTCACGCACGCACGCGCAGACAGACACATAGACCTAGACGCAAACTGACACACACACACACACACACACACACACACACACACACACACACGCACACGCACACACACTTTTTGGTACATTTGGTTTTCACTGTGCTGGAATATGATGTGATAAGCAATGCTAATGCTATGTTGAATGTGAAATTAACCGAAGTGGATTAGACTTTTTCATGCTGAAGAAATGTGAAAAGAGAGATCTGCAGATAGATGGACTGGGGGGCTACAAAAAGGAGAGCAGAAAACTTCATTTGGCTGCAAACCCTTTCACAGATGTTATTAATGTCCCCCCTTTAGCACACATTATCAGATCGGTCCGATTGGATATGTACCACCAGTCAGTCGTATGACACTTAATTTCTGCAAGTTATCTGCAGTTGCCGTCTTAACGACTCATTTGTTTCCGGGCAAAAGTTTCTGACGAGATACCTACAAGTGGCTCTAGATGTACGGTGCTGGTGGCCCGGAGGAGGCCCCTGAAACCGGGCCCGCCTCTGCGTTCCCCTCCTCAGGTGCTTGGGTACTTGCTCTGCCGTATCCCCTGAGCTGCTGTCTGTCTGTTGCCTCACCGACAGAGGGAGAGAGAAACACAGGCTCTGGGGGGGGGGGGGGGGGGGGGTTCCACACAGGCAGACAGGGAGAGGGAGCGGAGAGGGGTTTTTATTTTGATGAAGCACAAATGAGGCGGTTATCTCCAAGAAAGCTTCAGCACTCAATACTCAAGGGTGGGGGGGGGGGGGGGAAGAGGATGAGGAAGTGGAGGGGGGGGGGGGTCTCCCCCTTTACTCCTCTTAGCACAGGCACAATCAGGGTAATTGCTTAATCACTTTGATGAGGGAGGCTGGGAGAGGCAGACGATTCACCCAACAGAAACCTGTCAGACGCACCGAATCTGATCTCACGAAACTGATAGGAGGGCCCGCCCCGCCCGCCCGCCCCCATAATCCTCTCCCCCTCCCTCACATCCACTTCCATCACATCACTATCACCATCCCGTTGTACACACAACACACGCACGCACGCACGCACGCACGCACGCAACGCACACACACACACACACACACACACACACACACACACACACACACACACACACACACACACACACACACACGCACACACACATTCTTACACTCAGACTTAATGAGTAAATGTCTTCATACATTTTCTTTTGTTGATAACATATCATTGATCCCTCAGGCTGCAGCTAATGTTTTCAGGTATGCCCCAGGAAAACAAACAGGCCGTACGCACCGTGGCATGGCGTGCGCACAACGCCCTGGTGCGTGACCCAATCGAAGCTAACAGTGGCCATTAACTCAGAGCTACGAATGCGTTCACGTGCGCGGGGAAGGGGGGGGGGGGGGTGGGGGGGGGAGGGAATCTACAGTGCCGGGGAGAGGCGGACAGGTGTGCTAAGGAGTTGACCCCCACTTTATTAACCCCTGTAACGTTCACCTTGGTGGCCCCCGTATAATAAACAGGCTAGCGGAGGATCGTTAAAGGGGCCCGCGTCATTAGCCTGCTCCTAGCTAACCCTGGCACCACCGGGCTACTGGCGTGGGATCAGCGCGCGAACCGTTAGCACAAAAAAAAAAAACGCTCTCTCAGACGCCCCCCCCCCCCCCCCCGCAGGCCAAAAGGTGATCTGTAATGTGGTGTTTGATTGTCCCTGCGTTGTTTCGGGTTTTTTTTTTAACACTGCTTCTCCTGAAATAAAGTATACACACGTTTTACCACGCCGGAAATCCTCAAAAGGCTCGTGGCAGAATCTCGAAGGGGGAGGCGGCGGGGGATGTTCTACCTTCCAGGTAAATATTCAGGAGGTTTAGCGAACGGAAGAGGAGGAGGAAGGAGGAGGAGACGATAGGTCCGGGGCGCGCTGAAGTCCGTGTAAGTCCGCGTAAGTCCAAGTAAGTCCACAACCCTGTGCGGCCGGGCTCTGCACGGGAGCCCTTCAGGGGAACGGCGGGTGTTTCATCCTTGGCGGAAAAAAAAAAACATTCGCTGTTTTTTCCGTTTTCCTTTTTGGTTTTTTCCTGTCCTCCCACTGCATCCCTCGAACCACCACCTTTTCTGCCTCCCGTCCTCGGCGGAAGCGGTGGTTGGTTTTGAGCATCCTGGGGACGCGCGGGCGTGTGACACCCTGCGGGGCTCACCCTGTGGGGCTCACCCTGCGGGGGCTCACCCTGCGGGGGCTCACCCTGCGGGGCTCACCCTGTGGGGCTCACCCTGCTGGGGGCTCACCCTGCGGGGGCTCACCCTGGTGGGCTCACCCTGCGGGGGCTCACCCTGCGGGGGCTCACCCTGCGGGGCTCACCCTGTGGGGCTCACCCTGCTGGGGCTCACCCTGTGGGGCTCACCCTGGTGGGCTCACCCTGCGGGGGCTCACCCTGCGGGGCTCACCCTACGGGGCTCACCCTGCTGGGGCTCACCCTGCGGGGCTCACCCTGCTGGGGGCTCACCCTGCTGGGGCTCACCCTGTGGGGCTCACCCTGCGGGGGCTCACCCTGCTGGGCTCACCCTGCGGGGCTCACCCTGCGGGGGCTCACCCTGCTGGGGCTCACCCTGCTGGGGCCTCACCCTGCGGGGGGCTCACCCTGCGGGGGCTCACCCTGCGGGGCTCACCCTGCTGGGGCTCACCCCTGCGGGGGGCTCACCCTGCTGGGGCTCACCCTGCGGGGCTCACCCTACGGGGCTCACCCTGCGGGGCTCACCTTGCGGGGCTCACCTTGTGGGGCTCACCCTGTGGGGGCTCACCCTGCTGGGGCTCACCCTGTGGGGGCTCACCCGTTGACCTGACCTCCTGGTTGTGGGTGGGGGGCGCGAGGCGCGTGACCTCGGGGCAGACGACACGGTGTCCACACACACCGGGGGGGGGGGGGTGGCAGCCGGGGCGGGGGTGCCGATCGATGGGCCTGACATTTAAAGCGTGTATCAGTCAGCCGCTAATGGTTGACTGATCGATGACAGGGTTCGAACGACACGGCGCTTGTATTATTTATGTATTTCAATAATCAATCGCGCGCGGGGGGGGGGGGGTCTCTGAGAGTCAATTACAAGCCACCCACCCCCCCCATGCCTCCGCCCCACCCAAACTCACCAGTACCCCCCCGGGGAAAGGGGGGGGGGGTCAGGGTTCATCGTCATCCAAACACGTGTCATCGTCAGCCATGGCGACTCCGATCCATACCGGGATTTGAAATCCGCGTTTGCCGGCCAGCAGCACCGGTGCCCCCGAGTCGGGGAGTATATAGGGGGACGTCCGCGCGGCTTGTTTATGTTTTCCTGTCTGTGCCTGTGGCTGCGGTGCAGGGTACGATTTACGCAGACATTTTGTGGTTTCGGGCGCCGTAATGGATTAATTCCCGCTTAGCATTGGCACGGCGTTGCGTCAATAGATTAACATTGAACTGTTGAAATGTTCGCTTCTTTTGTTGTCTTGCTGTTTTGCTTTCGCCAACAACGATGCTGCGTCCCGACCTTCAGGCTCTGCCTAACCCGCACTGGGAGGGCGGCGGGGATTTGATTTCAGCCTCGACTATTAAAAACCAATGCATGTTGTGTTTATACAACTGTTTTTTTATTGGGGCCTTTTCCATGGACAGGATGGTGACGAGAGGCAGGGCTGCAGGGTTGGTGGAGAGAGAGGGGGGACGTCACGTGGCATAGGACCACAGGTGGTGATTGAGGGGGGGGGGGGGGGGTCTCTCTCGACAAGGTACATCACCCCGCACGGCGAGCTAGTTCTCTCGCGGGGGGGGGGGGGGGGGGGGAGGGGGGGGGGGGGGCGGGGGGGGGGCTTGAGCCAGCGTCACGCCGTGCCCACCCCCCCCCCCCGCTCACTTCAAACCCTGACGCGTCTCCCCACGCCTGTGCGGGGAACAATTTGCAATGCTCAGCCGCGCGTCACCCGGTGTCTGGCGCATGAATAAGAAGAAGTGAAACGAATGTGAATGAGGCTGTCCCCTTGAACCCGGCAGCGGTTCATCTGTGGCGGTCAGATACCGCCGGGGGGGTCTGCTGTCAGGGTAGTCAGACAGCTCATTTGTCTCCACTCATAAGAGGCGGAGCTTTGGGGGGGGGGGGGTTGGACAGTCGTCTCCCCTCGCAGATGAGATGAGACGCCGCACCTTCCCGCCGTCGTTAGCATGCGAGCGGCCGCCGTATCCCGCCAGGGGGAAGCCAGCGCGGGTCGTGACCCAAACCCCCCCCCACCACCGGTTGGGTTTCAGTCGTCGCCGCGGAATTTCGTCGACGCGCGGACAACCACTGACTCGGGTGACGGATGATGGAGAGAAAAGCCTTTTTGCCATACCAATGATTCCACCAGGCTGTAGTTAATGCCGGTGTCACCCTCATGGAAACTAGCCAGACTTGTGGGTGACTTTGCCCGTTGTTTTCCTGTTTTGTCCCCCCCCCCCCCCCCCCCCCCCCCTACTTAACATGCACCTTTTTAGTTTGTTCCCTGTGCCTCTCTATTTAGCCCACACCCGCTGTTTTATATGTTTCCTTGTGATTAATGGTGAAGCGGATGTGGCGCGGATACCAGGGGTTTAGCTTACTTACAGTGTGTGTGTGTCGTGTGTGTGTGTGCGTGTGTGTGTGTGTGTGTGTGTCGTGTGTGCGCGTGCGTGCTGTAGCGCTTGACATTGTAAACGCTGTGACACTTGGTGTTGACCTACTTTTGCTCTTCTGCCGAACAACATGCGCATTCTGTGTGTGTGTGTGTGTGTGTGTATGTGTGTGTGTATGTGTGTGTGTGTGTGTGGGTGGATGAGGGGGGTGTGTGGGGGGTGCTACTTGTGATTATGTCAGTGTGTGATCGGATGTGAGATTGAGTGTCATAATTACATTTGAAATTGAGACCCCGGACACGCGAGGTGTTCAAAGCCTGCCTCGTGGAAGCCGAAGAGGTCGCTGTGGCTTTGTGCCGCTAATCTGTTCGCCTCGTCTCCTCCGCAATCAAGCTGCTTTTGTATCGGCGTTCTAATAACTCTAATGGGATTCGAGCTCTACGATGCCAGATACGCCGCCTCCGCCGACACACACACACGCACGACACACACACACACACACACACACACACACACACGCGCGCACACCGGTCAACCGGCACTCGAAGCTTCACCGGTGCCGGCGGGCCCACCTTGCTACGCTATGCACTGTTTAATCACTTC
>JAXIVH010000014.1:2591056-2606056 GCA_036785325.1 Urophycis tenuis | reverse complement strand
GTGTGTGTGTGTGTGTGCGTGCCCGTGTGTGCGTGTGCAGGGCGTCCGCCCCGATCGGCCCGCGCTGTTCCCGCGCGGTTCGCTCTCGTCTTAATGACCTTGGGCGACTCTCAGGCCCGTGTTGAACGCACCGCGACTCCCCGTGATTACCGAAACACACGCGGTGTGTAACTGAATGTGAAGCAGGGCTTCTGAACACTGCTAAATACATCGCAACTTCTTGTTTACAAAGGCGTAATGAGATCATTAATGAGAGCGTTTTTTTTTTTCTCATTATTTTCCCGAAACGTCAACATTTTTCAAGATTCAATGTGTTGCAATGATACCTGAGTGAATTAACTTAAATGATCTATAATGGATGCGCAGTTTCACTAATTTACAAACCTTAATCTGAACCTTGCCACGAGCACGTTTCCAATCCCCTGACAGCTTGTGTCCAATCAGCATTTATTATTTAACCATCATAGTGACTTTGTCGTTAATGTGCCACACTCAAGCCTGCTGCCCCAGGCTTGACCTGGAAGCCAGCTCGTTCTCTTGGAAGACACGAACGCAGCTGGGAAAACAATTCCACGCGATGAAAATCACACGCGACCTCATGCACGCGTGACCTCATAAATCGAGACCCCCCGTATTTCAGATATAGCGGAGAAGAGAGACCGGTCGATGCTTATTTAGAAACCTTGTGTTTGTTTTCTGAAACTGAAGATGCGAGGCACTAACAAAACGTTTCCACCTGCGCGTGGGCCCACACCGCGGGTGGACCGTGTAAACAGGCGCGTTGACAACAGTGAGACGGTCCGGTTTGGTTTGTATCATGGTGAGTCATCGTCGAAAAAACATAGAAACAAATATTACACTAAATGAAACTGTTTTCTCACTGGTGATATTGTTATTTATTTCAAAGCTAGTGGAGTGCAATCCCCTTTTTTTCAAATAGAGGGCTTGTAAGCAAACAAAGCAACAACAACAACAAAAAAACCCAACCCAGACAAAATTGAATGGCAGTTGTTGAGCTGGGAATCCACTTACCATGGACACAGATTTAACTTGCTTTAATGACACCTGTTTAGTTGTTTGTTTGGATGTTTGCAGTTCAATAAAGTAACATTTTGTTTGCGCTCTGTATCAAGTTATTCTAGGCGTTTAATCATACACTACCATTATTACTATTACTACTATTACTACTGATACTACTACTACTAATACTACAAATAAATATTTTCTATGCTATCAACAAAATCCACAATCACAATAAAGCTTCCCGTTTCGTAGACTACAATAATCATTCCCTGATATGTTTTCTCCCATAAATATATTGACAAAAATGAGACCTGAAGGGAAAATGTCAAGCATCCAATATCCAGGGTAGTTCTTAAAGTCAATACCATTGAATGGAAAGTAACAATTTAGTGGTTGATGGGGGAAGTGACGGAAAGGTCAATGGTACTCTCCATCCCTCTCGTCACGTCAGGAGAGAACACGATCGCAAAGGAAAGAGGACAGGGAGGAAGAGAGTACAATTGTGAATAAATATCTCTTGCTCTCTCTCTCTCAGTGTGTCTCTCCCCCCTTCTCTCTCTCTCTCTGTCCCTCTCTCTCTCTCTCTCTCTCTCTCTCTCTCAGTGTGTCTCTATGTCTCTTTTGCTCTCTCTCTCTCACTGTGTCTTTATGTCTCTTGCTCTCTGTCTCTCTCTCTCAGTGTGTCTCTATGTCTCTTTTGCTCTCTCTCACTGTGTCTCTATGTCTCTTGCTCTCTCTGTCTCTCTCTCTCTCTCTCTCACTGTGTATCTATGTCTCTCTCTCTCTCTCTCTCTCTCTCTCTCTCTCTCTCTCTCTCTCTCTCTCTCTCTCTCTCTCTCTCTCTCTCTCTCTCTATCTCTGGTTCCCCCCCTGCTTCCGGTCACGTTCCACTCACAGAAGGTGGGTTAATCGGGAGGCCGCCTTCGGCTCGCTCGCCGCCAGTTGAGTGGTACCGCTCCACTTTATTTGGCAGCACAGTGTTCCTGAGCTTAACTCTTAAGGCGGTGCCAAATGCCGGCGCGTGCTTCGCGCACTGGTGTGATGTCTGTGCGTGGCGAAAACCAGATGAGACTCAGCTGCCGCCCGTGGCTCTGGCTTGCCGTGAGTGAGAAGTGTGTAAGGTATGCAAATTGGTGTATGGAATCGATGTGCACGTTTTCCTTTTTTTTTTTTTTTTTTCTTTCGGTATGTATTAACTCTGATGCACACACGCGCGTAAGCGCACACACACACGCACGCACACACACACACACACACACACACACACACACACACATACACGCACGCACACACACATGCACGCACGCACACACACGCACACACGCGTGTTGGGGATTTGAATCCGCGGAAGTGTGGCGATCCTTTTTCCACGTGTATATACGTCACGAGAGCAAACCTCGCCAATCCCATAGACCGTAAAGTTATGACGCATCCCTCTGGCCTTTAGCGTCAACTTAAAATAAGCGTGTCACTACTGGTCAGCAGAACAGCTTCAACGATTCGAACCCGTTACGGCCCGAACTTTCAAAGGGGTCGATTAACCTTTTTAGCAAGACGTGCGCCTTTTATCTCTCTTATATCACAGTGACACAGGCGTTTATTGAACAGGACTCGGCGGCCTTTCACTTCGACCTCCTGGGCCCGGTTCCGCGTCTCATCGGCACCTCAAGGTCCCCCGCGGTGATTATCGGCGATCGCCGTCCGATGTGCGCCGCCGCCAGTTTAGCTAAAAGAGTTTTAAAACGATGGGGGGGGGGGGGGGGGACCATTATCTTCCGCTGTGACTAATTGAATCGGTGTAAAAGAAAAAAAAAATACCACAGAAAAAGGAAAATCAAACAAAGTGCCACCCATGTCCTCGAGAAGTCAGCGGGTTCTCCGTGGATCGAACGCGGTCCCTTCGGGTTCCCGCCTAATGGAGTTCCTCGCCGCCATGATAGCACTTCATTACGCCCGGTGTCTCATTTCGCCGAGACACCGGGAGCAAGCCGCGGCTAATCGCTAACCAAAAAAAAAAAAAAAAAAAAACATGTCCCATTAAAACGCCATTCAACACCAAAAACCCGTGCTGTCAGATCAAACGGGAACATGTGATGATGCGCCGTCAAGAAAAAAAAAAAAAAAGTTTAAAAAAAAAAAAAAAAAAAAAAAAAGGATTGCATGTTCCCTTTCTTTTAAGTCTCGTGATCCCAGTAATCAAAAACGCTTTCGATTCTGGCCCCGGCGGGGGGGCCCTTACCGCCCGGCGGGAGGGCTCCCCGTTCACACCGTTCTGCGGGCTAAATGGATAATAATCAGATGGCAATGATTGACTCTAAATACTGCGCTGTTTCCCCCTCCGTCTAATTGCAACTCCCCCCCCGCCACCACCCCACCCCACCCCCCGCGCCCCCTTTCCAAAGCACCGCTGTGTTACAGTGCTGCCAGCAGGCTGATGTAAGGGCCGTCCTTCCCCTTCTGCAAGCCGCGCGGTTCGTTAAAGTGCTACTGCCGCCCCATGTGTCACGTGTCACGCTGCATGTCTCCAGTGCGGGAGGGGGGTGGAGGAACGTGCGCAGCGGTGGGTGGGTTCGAGCGAGATCGACTCCCCCCCCCCCCCCAGCCCAAAATAAAAAGATTCTGGATTCTGGGTCCCCCCACAGCCCCCCGCATTATCCAAACGCCTAACCTGTACGCATCCCGGATGGGACGAGACGGCTGGCCTCTGTAGCTGCTCCGGAGTAACCCGTGTACATGGACCAACACCCGGGTTCGATTTTGGGTCACGTCTTTGCCCCTATCTCAACCGTGCTGTCAAGTGTAACCTCTACTGTGTCTATCAAATGTACAACAAAAGCATGAAACATGCCCCCCCAAAAATACATCTACAAAGCAATGACTAACCTCCCCAAATCCATGAGGCAAACAAAACACTGAAGTGTGTGTGTGTGTGTGTGCTAAAAGGGATGATGGTGAGTGGGTGGAGCACATTGCCTGTAACTCCACGGCCCAGAGAAGCGAGTGGGGGTGCCGCGCGGCATTAGCCGCGGTAATACCATAACTCCTGCCTCTTCAGACTCCACACGTGTCTGTGCCTGTTGCATTCGCACCAGGCCCCGGGGGGGGGGGGGAGGGGGGGAGAACACACGGGGGAACGCGTGGGAGAACGCGCGGCAGACGTCCCGGTCATTCCGCGGCACCCTCGAAGGCGAACGCGTGGCGACGGGACGCGAAACGCTCACGCGCGAGCAGCATTCCGGCAACGTTGTCGGCGTAACACGTTGGGAAACGGTAAACCTTCTGTGTACGAGGGGAGATAATCTCTCACCCTGTTGCCATGACAACTACTTCACACTCGCCACGGCTCTCTGAAGTTGTGGTACGTGCAGCTGGAATAAATCTTAAAAATAGCCCGAGCAAAGGTAGTGTCACTGACTGTGTGCTGACCGCGTGGAAATTAAGAAAATGTCGATCTCGGAGAGGAAATAGTTTCACTTTGTAAGCTAATCTTTGATCGATGACCGAACTCCAACGATGGAGCAGGGTGGAGGATATTGCAACCGCGTCATATTTCTGAAATTGGTTCAAAAGTTCACTCTTGAATCAGTACACAGAATTTCTTTGAAAAGCAGGAAAGAGCTGGCCGGCCTAGAGCAACATTTGTATTAAGTGTTTTTTCAGTAAAATATTCAACCCCGCTTAGCACCCATGTAATTAACTATTTAGCTGCATTAATAATGAATTAACTATATTAATAACTATAATTCATACAAATAGCCCGACATCAAAAATGTATGAAAATGTCACAGACTGAAGTGATTGCTCACGATAATTCTGAGTAGCATCAATCATTAAGGGATGACCTAATTTCCCCCGGAGACATTTTGATTGATAACGCAACAATACGACCGACTCCGTTCGGGCCGCTGTTTCCACCTCCCTCCCTCCCTCCCTCCCTCCCCCCTCCCCCCTCCCCCCTCCCGCCACATCCCCACCCTCTGCCAATACGGCCAACTCCGGTCGGACCGCTGTTTCCACCTCCACCCTCCCGCCACACCCCCACCCTCTGCCAATGACTTCACTCTAAAATGTCCGCCCTTCTGGTTTCTGTCGCCAGACCGCAGATGCAACGGCGACAGCAAGTCGTGCGCCAAGCGGCCGGCGCTCAACCCGGACGTGACGTGGAGCATCGTGGCGGCCGAGGACCCCCGCCCGGACGGAGACGACTGGCGGACGGAGGACAAGGAGGGAAGCCCCCAGGGGTGGGAGGAAGGTAAGACAGAAGGTATCACCCTTTGACCCCTTGATTCTAAACCGTGCAAACCAGTTGCCGCTACCCGCCCCCCCACCGCCCCACCCACCCACCCCCACCCAACCCGGTCACGTGCTCTAATGCCCTCTCGGCAGTTGGAGCACGTGACGGGGGTTGGGTGGGGGTTGGGTGGGGGCGCCTCGTGTAAGTGGCTGTGCGGCTCATCAAAGGGGTGGTTCTCACCATTATCACCTTTTTTATCACATCGGTCTTCGGTCCGTCCGTGCGGACGTCGAGGACCCGGTACTCATTTGCGAAATAACATCACGAAGACGCTGTTTCATTGCGTCGCTTCGCACCTGCGTTGTGAAGACAAAATGGCGGACGGCGACGTTCGGCTCTGTCGGCCCCAAATATTCTGCCCAACTGCCGTCGCCATTTTTCCGGCGGGGCAGCAACGGAGAACAGACATCCCAGAGCGGCAACGTTCAACGGCCAGACTTTTCAACAGATGTTTTGCGGGGGTGGAGGGGGGAAACAGCACTTGATGCACGATACCGTGTTCGCTTTTTTCACGCGCGTGGGAAGCGGCGCTCTCTCTTATTTAAGGAAATAGCCAAGTCTGTCGGGTTCTCCCCTCTAAGCGGCAGTCTGGCTGACTGAGTCACGGCTGTTGCTCAAAGTGTTATAGAGAGACGCCGTTTCATAACAAAGTTCTGCGGGGTAAGAAGTGAAGTGAATGCCGTTTTTTTGCCGCTGCCGCGGTCTCTGTGGCGCGCATCTCGTATTGAATCTCCCGTATCCTCCGGCTTCATTCATTTTCATCCCGCGAAAGAGGCGGATAAACAGCCTCCATCATCTTATCTCCCCGGGGCGATGGTGAAACGGAGAGAGACACGAGAATCTATTTATTTCCTTAAATTATTATTTATTTTTCTTGCGTTTTTTTGTTGTTGTTTTGTTTGCTTGTTTATGGTGGGCCATGTGCGATAAGACAGGGTTGTGCTCTGGATGCGGTGGAAAATTTTTTAGATATATTGAGCTCTAGTATCATAAAGTTCCAGGCATCAGTGAGTCTACAGTAAATGGATGGAGGGTTGTGGGTTTTGTGTGTGTGTGTGTGTGTGTGTGTGTGCACATCTTTATCACAAGATATCAGAAATGTTATGAATGTGGTTTTCCTTTTATGTGTAAGTATTGTCTCTTATTTCTTGGCCTTTGGCTAACCTTTTACACCCATTTGGGATTCCTGACTTCTTTTGCTCTGCAATTCAAAATGATTAGCCGTGCATGTTCCATGTGGCCAAGATTGATTTGGGGCAACAAAAAAAAAAAAAAGTCATCTTTCTTTTTTTTATTTTTTTTATTGGATTAGAGCCTGACTTTTTCCATCCATAATGGGCTTTTTCCAATGGCAATCGAGAGAATGGCAAGCTTTCAAAACGGTAGGAAGGGGAAAATTCTATTAGGTGATAGATGATAGATTGCTTGATAGCTAAATACACAGCGTAACCTGCTGACTGTACGGCTGTGTTAATAACGTGCGCTCTGATGTCCTATATAAAGCCGTGGGCCTCATGCAAGCCTCTCTCGATGGTGTGCTCACAGCCACCTATGACCACGTAGCATCCTGTAATCAAAGCCATAAACGTATTCACGGCGCGCTAAGGAAAAGCAGCCGATTGAAGTTATGTCTCGTGGAAAGTACAAAGGAATACAAAAGGAAATGTATGTGCATAATCATATCGGAGCCCCTCCGTTAGCCACAATACAGTTGCCGTGTTTTGAATAATTGAGCCGGGCGAGCGCCTGTCTCCAAGCATTTCACTCGCGCTCGCAATATAAAAGAGATGGAAATGAAGGGCGAAATGTTTAAAGGCTGTGGATCTGTGGAGTCCTGCTTTTATTGTTTGGGCCAAAAAGATATCCTCCGCGCAAGGCGCTGAACTGTAAAATTGGGAGAGGAAAAAAAAAAAAGAAAGGAGAAAAAAAAACCCCAAAGCACCTCTAAACCCTCCGAACGCGCCCCACCTTCACGGGCTGCCCACTGCTCGAAGACCCCCGCGCCGAGGCCAAGATTGAACTCGAAGAAGAAGGAGAACTTGATGAAAGACGTCTTTGCCAATTTGTCCAGCGTGATTGGGGTGGACGGGGTTAAAGATATGTAGTCGCAAGTTGTATTTCAATGATAAGGGTTGTACAAAAACAACAACTTTGAAACAGTAGTAATGTAGTGGTAAATAGTGAACTGAAATTATTATTACTCAAATTATTATGATCGTTAAGTAAGTATGTCATCAGTTCTACATGATTCACAAGATAATGAGATGATAGTTCATAAGCTAAGTTGTAAGTGTATGTTTAGGATTTACAAACAATTTACAATGTCATAAGAATGCTTTAGAAACACTCAATTCATGATTACTTCACGGAGTGAAAAAGCAAAAATTAAGATTGTGTGGGCTCATCTAAAGTGAAGACAATCTATGCCTTTATAGCTATACCTATATATATATATATATATATATATATATATATATATATATATATATATATATATATATATACTTCAGTAATCAACCTAAACTAGGTTTCAATACACACTATTTACATATACAGTTAATTAATGTTGGCAAAACAGATTTAGAGGCTTTTGCATTTGCATGATCTCAGAAATTAGATTATCAAAAAATCCCAATCGAATTTGCAGTGTAAGGTAATGTACAAAAAAAACACTGACAGAACTGGTCATATACATCTCAGTGCTAATTCTTCATTATGTCCTTGGCTAGCCATCGAGGCACCTTTGTCGTCCTCTGTGAATGAAAAGTGGAGGACTTTAGCAACACCGGCTGAAGAGACTAATGAGGAGTGCTGCAGGCGCTGCCACCTTTGGCAAGACAATTAGCATAAGACTCCATGTGTAGCATTTAGAACAAGAGGGAAACTCATTACAGTTAACATACGGTGACACTTTCCTCTATCCTCAAAGGCAAAGCCGCCCGGCAAAACTGTTTTCCATAGGAAACCGCAACGGAAAGCCGGACGCTGCTGACACCCCCGGTGTCTGGCAGCGCATTCCGGGGTACCACAAAAGGTGAAGCTACGCGAGATAAGCATATCCACTTAGCCAAACCGCGCCGCGCGCGGTACTGCGCTAGCTGCTCTGCCCGAGCCAAATGCATCGTTAGTGACCCTAATCATGTTGATTGGAAATGAGTCACCGCTGTCCCTTATAATCTACAGACAGCGCCTCAGCCAATGCGTCCTTGAGGCACAATGGTGGAAGGAGAGCAGAGAAAAAAAAATGATACAAAAAAAAAAAGATGAGTTGGGTTGTGTTCAACTTGGAGAAATGCCCTTGTTGACGAAAAAAAAACCCGTCTGGTCTTAAGTGCACGCACTCCATCCCCACTACCCCACCGCTGGAGTAGGGGGGGGGGGGGATTACGGTCGTATATTGATCTCTCGCTGTGTGCATGTGGGCCGAAGGGGACGCATCAGGTGGAGTTTGGGGCTGACTGACAGACACGGAGATGCGCGTTGTAATCCCTTTTTTTTATGTCTTTCTTTTTAATGGAGAGTAAGACTGGAACCGCGACTGATTCTTCCACGTGGCCCGTGCAGGAAATTGACGGTGCATTATAGAGGTATATAGAAGAAAGGGCTTATCTCAGCCTATATTTTCCACTCTCTAGTGGTAGCGAAGGGCCTCTCTACGGCGATGGTACCGAATAAATGGAATTTCTTGTTCCTTCTCAGTTTTAGATTCATTACTGCTCGCACTGCCGGTTCTGAGTGGGGGACCAGGGGGGCCAGTGTCCCCTTAAGAACAATAAGGGGGCACCCCCCCCCCCCCCCCACCCGCTGTTTGAAATAATTAAAACTGATTACCTTTTCACAAATGATGATACATAGCTTAGCCACATTAGCGTTCTTTTCAATTAAGAAATATCTTAACTAATTTCCTAATGGTCAACTTATGGTCAAATTAGCAATACAAATGTATTAGATATATATTTATATGATTAAGTGGTCTGACTCTTTCAAATTCAATTTCTTTTTTGTGTATTTCGCAAAGCACGGCCAGTAATTGCGATGTTCTTTGAGCAGCCTGCAGTGGTACGACACCAGCAATGCTTTGTTCTACCTGGTGAAAGCAGACGGATACACATTGCCACACACCTTGTGTCTGACACGCATGACCCCCTGGTCCAAGGGATTACATTGGAGTTGCAAAAAAAAAAAAAAAAAAAAAAAGTTTGCTCTCGAACCGTCTTGACAACAAAGCCACTCTCGCACGCGGGCAACCTCAAAATCCCCCCCCCCCCCTGCACTGACACCACCGCAGAGCTGGTACGTGATGTTGCCATGGCTCTGCCCGCCGGCTCCACACAGTGTGTGTTGTGGGGACAAAACTCGGGTTTTTTCACTGTGTGTGTGTGTGTGTGTATGTCGCCGTTCGCGTTACACAAACCTTTCATGTCCCGACAACACCTTCGGGTGGCGGCGCCGCGGAACGGCCACGAAAGGTCGAGGACATTCATCAGCTCGAAAAAAAAAAAAAAAAAAACTCTGTGACACCGTTGTTGTATCATTTTCCATTTGTGCCGGTGCCATTATGTCCCTCCTTAACAAGTAGTCTCTTGCGCAACCGCTGTTCGCCTTTTCACACTGGCGCTGTCATGGGACAAAACGCGGGTGTCAATCATTACGCTAATTACGGTCCTGCTCCTTTTACGACCCGGGGCCCGGGTAATAGACTTAGCGCAACCAGGTTAGTCACCAGGGTCTATTGAGCGGGCCGGAACACTTGCATACACACTCGTTCCCTCGTTTATGTCGTCATGCGTGCGCCGCTCGCCACGTACTCTTCAAGAGGGAAGTGCAAATTCAAGCCAGCGTGGTGGAGTAACTTGATCAAAGTCTCAGGTAGACACACAAGGATTCTCAGAGTGTGCCCCCCCCCCCCCACACACACACACAACCCTATTATAAGAGGTTACATAAGCAGCATATTATTTTACGCCTCTTAAGATCCTGAATTACACTCGGCCCCTCTGCGTGTCACCAAGTGTTGCACAGTACAACATTAAAGCCACAGCGTGTTCAAAATCTACTGAGGAGTTATGCGGAGCACAAAAGCTCAGTGTGCCCTCCGTGTGTACGTGTGTTTGTGGTCAAAGCATGAACGCAACACCGATCGAACAAAGCAAAATAAAACATTTATTCTCTTTGTGTAAACTGTTGTCTACTCTTCCATGTTTCCTTAGCGGTCATGGTTGGTTGTTCTTCCAAAGTGATCTCAAAAATGTCTCAAACCAAAGCTGGCATGAGGCAGTGGGGCGTGTGTCCCCACGTCTCGTTACTCTCAATAGCCAGGGCTAGGCCCGCCGCTCTTCTGCCCGCCCTCCTGGGGATGCCTTAATGCCGGAGATTTCACAGCCTGCGCGCGTGCATTACCCTGTTGGTGTGTTTTTTCAGTTAAAGAGGGGTAGGCAGAGGAGCGCTGTGCCTACGACTGTCTTATTTCTGTGAGCGTGTCTCAGCGCGAGCCATAACCGCCAACCGCATAGCTATACTAGGAAGGAAAAAAAAAATCCAAATTAAGTTTTATTAAGGTGGTTAAATGCTATTAAGTAGCATTGTGCTATTAATAATACCATGTGTTATCAGTATGTGTGGCGTGTTTTTGTGCGCTACTTGGACGTGATTGTTTCTTTTTAATGTTGCGTTGCGGTCATCATTTTTGCACAATATGCTTTTCAGATGCGACTCTATGGGTGTATGTGGTTGTGTGCGTGTGTATGAATGTATGAGTGTATGTATGAATGCATGGGAAACCGGTTTCTTACATTAGGCAAACATTGGTCGTGATGGCATCACAGCATCGTCTCTTGTGTTTGTGGCTTTCTGGAAAGCTTTTGTGTTGAGTCTTAACGGCGATGTAGCGTGTGAGCAGCACGGCGCATTGAATGACACTCTCAATGGAGGGTTGTCATATAAAAAAAAGAAATGCATTTGTTGACTCACTTGGTTTGTTGATTCGCTTCCCTAATTCAAGGCCTTTGAGAGAGAGAGTCTCGTTTGAAGGAGCCTGACCTCAGCCCGCATCACTGCTGGCGTTTATTGACTGATTGCAGATTCTTATTCTTGTTATGTTATGTTATGTTATGTTTATATACATCCATTATATATATATTCTTCATCGGATTGAAGCTGAAACCAGTGAGCCAGCTTGAGTCGAGGGGTCCGCCACGAACCCTATTGTCATTTGTACACGCGAAAGACTGATCACCACCGGCACACGCAGACACTTCCCCGCAGTCGCCGAGAGAAGCATTTTCTGTTTTCCAAGAAGTGTCCGACGCAGACCTCGGGCGGACGGCGGCATTTGTATTCGTCAGCGGGCCTGACAAGTCTGTGCAGTGTTTGTGTCGGCTCTCTCGCTTTCTTTTTGGAAAGGGAAAAAAGGCTAAACGATAAAAGTACAGAAGCCGAATGCCGGCCGGCCCCTGAATTTACTATGACACTCTAAAGAACTTTGACGAAAATAAATATACTTCCATTCCTTTCACACTGGGGCTACCTTGAGTAACAGCCCTAATGCGCGAGCGGGAGTGCCTGTCTGACCCTCCCCCGATCAAAGCTCTGGATGGTGAGCGATTGCTGAGCGATGATGGCCGATTTTCGATGACGGTTTCATACAGACTCTTCTTGAAAAGTTTTTACAATGAGTCAGGGAGAAACTTGATTTGGCCGTGGCTGCGTGCGGCTTATCCCCAGCGAGAGGACGTTTGTGCTGATCACTGGCCCGTAACCCAGGGAAAAGCACAAGAGAAAGAGGAGAAGCAGGGCTGCGCTTCAGCCATTCAGTGTTTTTTGTCCACTCGTCTGCCATAAAAGCACATGGAATATTACCAAGGCACGGCAAGTCAATTAGTTCCCCCTTGCCGTCCTATGGCTAGCATGCGGTGCGGTAGCGATGGCACTATAGTTAGGCTGTAGCGGTCCATCTGTTTGTCTGAGATGATGGATGCGTGCGTGTGTGGGGGAAGAAAAGCCGCTCCACAAAAGCCTACTGTTAACGACTAGGACCACATGAGGAGGCCTCGTGTTGATGTCAGGAACAGTGCTGATCATGTTCCCACTGTAAAGAAACAAACAGTAGATCAACCGTATTAATGTGAAACCATTCCATCCGCACAAGCTGAGTTAAATACCCCCTGATGTAAATATAGTTTAATTACAAGTTTGCCGCCCATATATATATATATATATATATTGTATAATAACTTAATCACCGTAATGTGCATCAAACTAATGGATAAAAAGATTTCACACCATACAGAAATGAGCAAGAAAACACGCAGCATGCCCGTTCTCACACACAAACAGACACACACATACACACTCACACACACACACACACACACACACACACACAGGCACACACGCACATGCACACACAGACACACACACCATATGCAAATCCTAACCGCCACGAAAGACGCAGCCCCACAATTCATGTTCAAATTAAAAAATGGACTCCCAAGATTTGCAGACACTGCTGAGTAATTAACTCGGAGGACGATGTATAATTAGCAGCCAGTGATATAACTTGCGTGAAAGTGTTCTAGCCCCACATTTTTTGTTGTTGTTGTTTTTTTGTTGTTTTTTGGATTTGCCACAAGAAAACAGTCTTGCCCTTCAACTCAAGCTCATTGTGATCAATGTACACCGCGGTGCTGGCCGGCCGCTCTATGTTCACCGCACGTCGAACACAGTGTGTCAAAACACCCCCACTGAGACATGTGAGAAGGCCAGGTGTCATGCACAGTGTGAATGTGAGAAAGTGGGTGTATGTGTGTCAAGTGTGTGTGTGTGTGTGTGTGTCAGTGTGTTTGTGTGTGTGTGTTTGTGTGTGTGTGTGTGTGTGTGTGTGTGTGTGTGTGTGTGTGTGTGTGTGTGTGTGTGTGTGTGTGCATGTCAGTGTGTGTGTTTGTGTGCGTGTGTGTGTGTGTGTGCGCGCGTATGTGTGCATGTGTGCATATGTGTGTGTGTGTGTGTGTGTGAGCGTGTGTGTGTGTATGTGCATATGTGTGTGTGCGTGTGTGTGTATGCGTGTGCGCCGTGCCGGACTCTGCAACACTGCCTCCGGGGTTTATTTTCGTTGTGAAACCCTTAAAAAAAAAAGAAAAAAAAAGGTGAAAAATAAAAAATCACTAACCCACTCGGAAACAACCAAGCTAATGAGAGCGCATGGATCCGTCAAGAGGGGGCCCTCGTCATAGCGAGGGGGACCCCCCCCCCCCCCCCACACACACACACACACCGCACTCCCAATGCTCCAACGCAGCGTCTCAAAGGTCATGGCCGCAGAGAGCCCGCTGAGACCGTTACAGAGCAGGTTCTAATTTGCCCTTGGATCTTCGTCGTGGGGGGGTCGGGGGTCCCCTTTACCTCTCTGACATCAAACAGGGCCCCCCCCCCCCCTGTTTGGTGTTGCCAATACAGCGGGTGGGGGTGTTCCTGTCACCGCCCTACTAATTGTACAGCTACTCCTCCCCTCTCCCCCCCCCCCCCTCCCAGCACACACTCACACACACGCGCACACTCACACACGCACACGCTGTAAGACCCCAAGGTCGGCGGCGGCGAAAGCCAGCCGGGAACGCCGCACCGCCGTACCGAGTCACGCGTTGTCTGTTTGATTTATTACCCCCCCCCCCCCCCCCCGCCTTAGCGCCACCGGGAGCCCACAATTGCATCCTAATTGCAACCAACTTCGAACATCAATGCAATTACCACAGCAACCCCCCCCGCCCCCATCCCCCGTCTGTGAGGTACAGCCAGAAAGAAGAACGGAGAGGAGATGGGGGGGGGGGGGGGGAAATGGAAAAATTACACGGGCGGGCGCCTCGCGGGACACAAAACAGTGTGTGTTCACACGGAGTCTTCATGTGACAACATGGAACCTGTTAGCATATGTGACTGTGAGGACTCACAGGGGACCCAGAGAGAGAGAGAGAGAGAGGGGGGGGGTGGGCTCACGCTCGCCGCTCTCCGCGGCTCCAGATAGCGTCTTTGCTCTCCGCCGCCGCCGCCGCGCGCTCTACCCACGCTTTGTCCTCCGCCCAAGTCCCGCCTTTTCCCGCGAGGACAGCGACGATGTGACGCTGTCATGTGACATCTTTTTGTGTGTTGTTGTAGTGTGAGTTAGAGGATTGCGGATCGGGGCCAGGAATTTACTGTCCCGGCCCGCGTCCAACAGAACAGTGACCGGACCTGACCCGAGCCCGACAGGCATCAGGCCTTTTATTGGCTTTTTATGTCGACAAACAGATGAGCGCGACATGCGCGGATTAATACGCGGGTACATTAAAAATTTCAAATCGCGCAGATGTGACCGATGTGACCGACCCGAACCCAAGCATAATTTCTAAATATTTGTCCGAACCCGACCCGTCCCTGTCAGGTATCCACCCTCTAGTATGCGTGTCGCCTGTCTGTGCGTCTCGACCGACTCGTCTCATCTCTCGTTCTGCGCGCGCGCCCGTCTCTCGCCCCGGTCTCTCTCTCTCTCTCACGGTGGACCTCGGTCGACGCACCCCCACGCCTCGGCAGAGAGACCACAGGTAACAATGCGACAAGGCCGCCTTCCGTTTTGGGAGAGACAGAAGTCATCGTTCGATTAGAGTAGATTCAATTTTGTCATCAGTCATCATTCAATCATTCTCAGTTTT
>JAXIVH010000014.1:2578556-2586056 GCA_036785325.1 Urophycis tenuis | reverse complement strand
GTACTGCCCATTGCGTGCTTTCATTACCATTTTCCTCCTCAGAGATAAAACAACCCTCACAAGAGAGAGGGCGAGAGAGAGAGAGAGAGAGAGAGAGAGAGAGAGAGAGAGAGAGAGAGAGAGAGAAGAAAATGTTTCATGTTTTTTTTCTCCTATGTGCTCTTACTCTTTATGACCCTGTTTGAAGAAGTTCATCGACACGCTGTTTGTTTCGGAGTAAGTTTGGGAGTCAGTGAATAGGAACAAGTCTTTGAATGGGAGCCAGTCTGTAATCACCAGAGAAGTGACCTCAAGTCACTGGATCAGCCTTAATGGCATCTGTTGGGCTACCGTTTCCTGATTTTTTTTACGATTTTCGGTCAATTAGTTTTCTAGTCTACGTGTTTCGGCGGTACGATTACATCTGGTGAGACGGCAAGGCAAACCCATGAACCCACTCGAAGAGACTAAAGAACAGTGCAACAGGGCGACACGCACAAAGGATGTGACGGGGCAGAGAAATGAGAGGTCTGTGCGACTCGTAGTACATCTCATCTCACGGGCGTCTGTTCTAAATTATGTTGAGTGCGGGGTCGGCGGGGGGGGGGAGGGGGGGGGGGGGGGGGGGGGGGGGGGGCGGGTGCAAGATACACCTCTGGTAGGTTCGGAGAGGCTAGGAAATTATCCACAGTAGTCAGGTTAGCGCATAGAGCATCACGCGAGCGTTGCTGTACATCCAAAGGTTTTCCCCGGGTTCACCCGTATTAAAAATCACAGCTCCGGGCTTTTGAGCGTCTATATTAGAGCGCACGAGTGAACGTAATAGGGGGGTGGGGGGGATTAAAAGCGATACATCGCGTGTTTTGTAAATAATGCATCAGCGTTTTCACACGAATGCGCTGCATAATGCGCGGCCCGCCCTTCATGTTGGATCTGAGTCACCTTTTGAAGGGGCCCCAGGGCGCGGCGGCAGCGGCGGTTCGGGGCGCTGCGGCGAGTCACGTCGACATGAGCGGCGCATTAGCGGGGATCTGTAGCAGCGCGCGCCGCTAATCTAGACGGATCAGGGGACTTAGCTCACCGCGTTGTGGACAGCGCCGCCGCCGCCGCCAAATACAGCAGACGCAACACATCGATGATTCGAAGCGCACACGCGGGCGTGCGTGTGTGTGTGTGTGTGTGCGGAGGGGTGTACGTGTGTCCGTGTGTGTGTGTGTGTGTGTGTGTATGGAGGGGTGTGCATGCGGAGGGGTGTCTGTGTGTGTGTGTGTGTGTGTGTGTGTGTGTGTGTGTGGAGGGGTGTGCGTGTGTGTGTGTGTGTTTGTGTGTGGAGGGGTGTGCATGTTTGTGTGTGTGGAGGGGTGTGCATTTGTGTGTGTGTGTGTGTAGGGGTGTGCGTATGTGTGTGTGTGGAGGGGTGTGTGTGCTTGTTTGTGTGCATTGCTGAGGCCCTGCCCATTTTATTTTTTGTGGACTGTGAAACTCCCTTGATTTAAGATTCCACCAAATCGCTCACCCTCCAAGGCCTTTGGGGAATGCAAGTGAACATCCATGTCCTTCCGAGTCTCCACATCCCCCCTCCCCCGCCCCCCTCCCTCAGGAGGGAGAAACCGCTCGCACGAAGAATCGCTGACTCCACACTATCAGCTCAAGATGCATTTCAGTCTGGATGCTCTGCGGTTAGTTGTATTTACTTTCCTATTATTATTCATCATGGCAGCGGTGACTGGGCAAGAAGGGGAAAAAGTGATGGCTCAGATGTCGGGGCAGAGCCACAAAGAAACCCTGCGACAGAGAAACAAGCCAGCGAGCAGACAAGCTCACCGGCAAATTGACCGAGTGACGGAATGACTAAATGGAGGATGAATACAGTCGCACAACAAAATGGACGACTGACAGCTGGAATGGAAGGCAGGAGGCGTTTGGGGGTTTGGAGTGTGGAACAATATTCCGCAAGAGGGAGACGATCTGTGAAGGCTCAGCGCAAGAGAACATGCAGAACCCTGCGGATATTAGATTAGATTGGGATTAGATTGGATTACATTAAAGCGGGATCAATGATATGGCATTAAAAATAGATTAGTGACGTAAATTAGATTAGGATGTATAAGATCCAAGTGTATAATATCCACATGATTAGGGTAGGTTTTATAAGATTCAAGTAGATTAGGATTTCTTTTGAAAATCGATAAAAATGAACCAAATGAAATAAGATTAGACGAGAAACGGAGGCAGAAGGCATGTGGACTGTCTGAACTCTGCCAACATTGCAGGCGAGAACATTGCGCGGTCATTCCCCCCCCCCCCCCGGCCTTCCGTGAGAACCTTAACGAACACGTACTGCGGGGGCACGGTGGCTGCCACCTTTGACTCGGCGGCAGAGGCGCTAACAAAGCAAGTCAACGTCTTGTGTAAAAAGGGCGAGGCAGGGTTGCGAGGTTTTCGATTACATGTTATGTTTTTGCCCCGACCGCCGGGTTCACACAAGCAGCTAGTTGTGGCGAGCCGCACTGTCCTGTGTGTGGCGTGTGTATGTGTGTTTTGTAGCTGAGGCACAAGAAATAAAAATAAAAAATTGCTTTTTGCAGAGAATACGCACGCCTTCATCAGCAGCACAGAAACTCAGATCGCCCGGCATTAGGGGCGATTCTAGGTTCTGACTTTTGGGGTGGGGGGGGGGGGCTCAGCCTTCAGGAAGCCACGGGGGGTATATCGTAGATGTGATTTCCTGCATTCAGCTGCATTTAAGGGTGACCTGGTGGAGATCCTAAATTTATTTTGGTGGGGGTGTGGGGGTAAATCTATCTACACTAGCATCCATCCTCTCACTGTTGGTGTAAAAAAAAAAAAAAAACGGTAGAATATTAGATTTGAGGACGAAACAATAGAGTGGGCTAAGGCGAGGTCTCAAAAAGGTCTAGCTTCGCCACTGCCCGGCATTGCAAGGGTTTTTTCGCTGCCTGATACGTGCGTGTATTCATGCGCCTGGCGTGATGTCAGACCCCAGACGCCGACGCTGTTGTGTGACACGTCACGGCCATTACGGCCCCTTTGGGTTGCATAATGCCTGCGTGCTTCTCTACAGAATCCCTTCTGGGGGCGGTCTTATGCCAGCATTCGGTACACAACGTGTTTGGTACTCAACGTCCGGGGGTGACTAGTGCGAGAGGGACAGAGGAGTTGAGGTACCCCCCCCCCCCCCAAAAAAAAAAAAAACGGCGAAGGACAAAATTGTGTGTGGGGGGGGGGGGGGGTGAAACCGACACAAGATAAAAAAAAGAAATAAGGAACCGAGAAAGGAAGCGTTTCCGATTTCTTCACTTGTTGAGTCACCGTGTTTGTGAGCCCGAACAGGTTGGTCATTGTACTCCCACTGCAGCTCCGGCTGTTAGAAATATTGGGCATAATAGAGGGTGAGCCAGCCTCATTAATAACCACCTGGAGGATTGGATAATACACTGACATAGGATACGTAACACTTTGAGGCCAAACGTCACTTATAAATACAATTAGGTCGTGACTTGTAATGTGAGACCAATGAATGTCAATCTACATTATTCTAATTATATATTGTTATAGTATATACATATATAATTATGTTATGCAACGTTTATCTTTTGTGGGCACTCGGCAGGGCTGCTGACCCTGAGACACCCAGCCATAGACGTACAGTATATATACTGTTCATGAATGCCACATTGACCGCATGGACCCAATGCCGCGATACAACACCGCTGCCATATTGAGAGTTCAAGGCTGGCCTGTAAACTGTAAATGGGGGGAGACTGTAAAACATTTTTTCCTGGATGAAAAGCACGATAACGTTTACATTTCTCAACCGATTTCAATGAGTCTTTCCATGGAATGAGTTTTGTTTTCCATTCATTGAATTGAATTAAATTGAATTTAAATGAATTGAAACCCTTTATTTGTCCAACAAACGGGGACATTTACAGTCACAGCAGTTTGAATACAAGAATACATAAACGGTTTACGTACAGAATAAGAAAAACAGATATAGAGATCATTTTAATCATATTAGATTAGATTAGATTCAACTTTATTGTCATTGTGCAGAGTACAAGTACAGGGACAACGTAATGCAGTTGGCGTTCTAACCAGAAGTGCAAATGTGCGATGAAGGTGCAGGTTTAAATGCAGGAAAATTGAAAAAACATAAAAAGTGGCATTGGTTATTAAAGTGACGGTAATTAACGGTAGTTAATAAAGTGACATAAACAGTGCAGATGGAGGTAGTGATCAACGAGGTATTAAACGGTTACTAACAGTAGCAGAAACATGTAAAAAAGTGTAAACAATGTACAATGTGCAAGTAGTGCGAGTAATAGCAATATAATATAAGTAAGTGTACAGGTGGTGCAATAGTGCTCTAGTGCAATATAACAGAACGGGTACAACAGATGCATATGGATTGTATGGATATGGGGGTGGGGGGTGCAATGCAGTTAAGAATAAATACAATAAATAACATTACTATAAATTATATTATATGTAGTATGTCCAGGGGGGTGAGGGGTGGGGGTGTGCAGGGGTGCATGTCCTTGGGGGGGTGGGGGGGGTCCAGGTATTGGGTGGGCAGTGGTGAGTGTCTTTGGGGGGCGGGGGGGGGGGGGGGGGTCAATGTTCAAATGGGTCCAGGTCATGGGTGGGCAGGGGTGTATGTCCTTGGGGGGGGGGCAATGTTCATGTGGGTGTGGAGTTCAGAAGGCTGACAGCCTGGGGGAAAAAGCTTCCCCTGAACCTGCTGGTCCGGGTGCCCAGAGACCTGTAGCGCTCTCCAGAGGGGAGGAGGGTAAACAGTCTGTGGTTGGGGTAAGAGCTGTCCTTTGCGATGCTGCGCGCCTTACGCAGGCACCGCTTCCTCTGAACAGCCTCCATGGAGGGGAGTGGGGAACCGGTGATGCGTTGGGCGATTTTCACCACTCTCTGCAGTGCTTTCCGGTCTGAGGCGGAGCAGTTACCACAGTTACCATACCACACTGTGACACAGTTGTTTAGTATGCTCTCTATGGTGCTGCAGTAGAAGTTCACCAGGATCTGAGGAGACAGGTGGGCCTTTTTTAGTCTCCTCAAGAAGAAGAGGCGCTGGTGAGCCTTCTTGATTAGGGCAGTGGTGTTGAGGGACCAGGATAGACTGTCGGAGTTGTGGACTCCCAGAAACTTGAAGTTGGTTACCCGCTCAACCTCCGTCCCGTTAATGTGGAGGGGGGTGTGCGTGCCACCTCTAGTTTTCCTATAGTCCACGATGATCTCCTTGGTCTTTGTGGCGTTGAGGGACAGGTTGTTGTCGGCGCACCACGCAGCTAGGCACTGAACCTCCTCCCTGTACGCTGACTCATCGTTGTCGCTGATGAGGCCTATCACCGTTGTGTCGTCTGCAAACTTCACAATGGTGTTTGAACCATGTGTCGGTGTGCAGTCGTGGGTTAAGAGAGAGTACAGGAGAGGGCTCAGCACACAGCCCTGCGGAACGCCAGTGTTCAGGGTGAGGGTGGAGGAGGTGTGACCGTTGATCCTAACAGATGCGGTCTGTTGGTCAGGAAGTCCAGTATTAAAAACATGTATATATATATATTTTTTTTTAAGAATTGTTACTTTACGTAGATCATAAACCCTTGTATAAAAAAAAACATTTAGATGGTTTCAGAAATGTGAATGTTATAGTGCTTTCAATCGAGAAAAGCCCCAGCTCCCCTGTTAACTCCAAAATGGCGGCAACGTTAACATACGACCCAAATGCCAAATGCGGCATCTGTCTGCATATGTCTATGGGTCCGGCTGCATCAGCACACCGTGGAGAAGACTGATAGATAAGAAGAGAACATCCTTGTTGTTTAAGTATGACCAAACTATCAGGACATTGTTTGGTTTTTTTTATTCAATGATAGAATGATGTATTAGAAAACGTATGTGTTGCATTGTTATTTTTTCGCGTGACGTGAAATGCCGGGCACATTTTGCGTTTTGACTGTTAATGCGGCCATGTTGACTTTAACTGAAAAAAAAAAACAGAGGCTGCTTAATGGCGGATTTTCTTTACTGCATTACTGCGGTATTGCTGTGTGAAATGGGCCAGAGATTGATGGTTGCGTCCCGTGTTTGGCATTTGACCACCTACATTGATTTCCATGTTTCAACGAATATCCTTCACCCATCATCTCCCCACCTACATATCTCACTCTGTACGCACAGCTGTTGCTATGCAAAGCTAGCTATAGGCTTGCCAATAGTTACCCCCCCTCCCCCCCAAAAGGCTATTTATATATACAGTAGAGAGAGCGAGAGAGAGAGACAGTTCCTGCCTTTGGTGGTGTAATTGCTTCACCTCTTCTTCTTCTTGGTATTAAACGGTATGGCTCTCTTCTGTATGGGATTATCATTCCCAAGAGGTCTACTTCAAACAGTGGAAAGAAAAAAAAAACGTGCTAAGTATTAAATGGGTTTATGGAGGAGAGCCATACGAGTGCTTTTTCACGTAATTCATTAATCATTCATTAAGTTGTATTTAATTGGACAATAAAATAGGTCAATAAATACTCCAAGTGAATACTTTCAAATTAAAATTGAAATTGTTGATATATGACCGGATCAATGGAGAGACATGGATTAGTAACGACCCAAAACGTCAATTAACTAAAATATGTATTTTCTTATTAGCGCTTTCCACTGATGTTCAGCAGGCTGCTGTGATGATATCACTGCTGACGTTACACTTGATTCATTGTCAGCTGTTGTCGTATCCGAGTTCACTTTGATTGATAGATAAACAAAACAACATACACTCGCTGTTTGGAAAAGTCTCACTCAGACGTCCATCTCATTTCTCACTGAGACATTGCTGGATGACTCAATTGATTTAACAAAACATGTCAATCATGAAACAGCGTCCCATAGTTATTGTCTATTGATGTAAGGCATTATGACCTCCGCGAAATATGCCGCAATGTTTTTTTCTGAATGTCATCATGCACACAATATCAAATACTATTCGGGCAAGTACAACAAATCCTATTTGATTTGCAACCTTCTATCTCTCCTTTGTTTTAGTGTCCGAACCTCTGGTGGTGAACAGAGAGCAGTCACTTCTTTCAGTCTTTGTTTGAACTTGATGTCAAATTTTAAACTGTATTTGCCCATCCAATGGACCTCTGTCACTGACACCTGCCAAGCGATTAAGTATTGATTTAAAAAGTGAAACTAAATTACTGTAATGTGCTTATATTTAAACGTAGATACTCATCATTCTACAAAATGTCTCGCTATATCTCTTAGCTTTGGAGGTTGGCCAAAAGAAATGAAATCGAAGCTTGTTCCTGGCATTGGGATACAATTTAGTCTTGTACAATATCTGTTTTATGATTCGAAATGACTGTCCAGCGCTGTTCTCCTTTAGGATTTGTTTTTTCAAAGTTTCATTCTCACCTTCTCACTAAATTTGGTATAAGGACAGCGGGATGAAATACCATCCATTGATCATTTAAAGAGGAACCTTTAAAAGCT
>JAXIVH010000014.1:2566056-2576056 GCA_036785325.1 Urophycis tenuis | reverse complement strand
TGCTACATCTATCACACCGCATGGGGACGCAGCGGCATATCCGCCGCCGCCGCCACCTTCGCCGGAGAGGAGACGCACCCCTGGTGGTGGCCCCTGATTTTATGAACTCTCGTTGCTTGCGCGCCCACTTCACCTAATGACATTAATCTCATGTGGCTTGATAAAGAACGTGCCCTCTGATTTAATTAGCACTAACTATTACTCAGCACCCCCTCCTCTCCCCCCGCCCCCCCCTCTCCTTCACCACCACCTCAACCCCCTGGTGAGTGCTAGTGAAAGGTAATGATGCTGCTGGTGGGAATGGAGATTGCCTTTGCCAATTGATGTTGGGGAAATGAGAGATGGTGGTGGAGGGGGGGGGGGGGGGGGCAAGAGAGGCAGGTGTGTGCAAATGCCAATGTAAAATGCCACCTTTTATTGCTTTGACCTTCACTTTTTACTTGTTTTTTTTTTTTCCCCAACCACAGCAGCGCACGGATTACTACTTTAGCATTGTGGCGCAACGCTATTGACGACGCCTCCGCAACATATTGTTAGCTTATACGCTAGCCGTGAGGAAAGTCTCTGCTTTTTTGCACTTACGCTCTCTGGCAGTTTTGATGGGGTCAGGGGAGGGAGTTGTGTGCCGTGATGACCATCAAAGCCGTTCTGCCTCCTCGCGAAATCCATGCCCAGGGCCCGTCAGAAGTGGTGTTTTCTGCTTCCTGTACAAACGTGATCCCACGCGCGCGGACTTACCTTGATCTGTCAATGTGTTCCTCCCAAACGCTAGCAACGTCCGCCGCGGTACTTTCATCCGTAGATAATGGAAGGATTTGTTGTGACGCGCATCCCGGCCCTCGATAAGGAATAAACATGTGCTGTTGGGTCTGATCTGAAACAGTTGCCGCCGTCGCGAATTGTCTCGCAGCGGTCTCGCGCGGCAAAGCCGTAGCATTGGATGTTTGGAAATTGATTGATTTTTGCGAGCTTATGGAAGTAGCGCGGTAAGATAGCAACAATCTTATTCTTGACACGTTTGGGCTGAAAAAAAAAAAAAAAAAGGCCCGATCCTGATCACAGTGTCGCAGCTCATTACTGATGTTGTTCGTTTCGTAATATTGCAGTTCTTCGTCAGAAAACGGCACATTTCATCTCCTTGTCTTTGTTCGTATTGTGATGTTCTAATTCTTCTTGCTCAGGGGACAGTTAACCGACGATCACAACAAAAAGGGAGTAAGAGAAAGGGAATTGCGTTGCGGTAGACCGGATAGGCAATAAAATTAATGACCTTCTCTGAGCCTAATTAATCGTACGATTAGTGATAATAGTACTGTGAGGTTGATCATAAAAAGTTAAAGACGTTCGTATGTGTCAGAATTCCCTATATGACAAGGTTGTTAGGTGCTTTGATGAAATGTTGTGCTGCCAGGACCTTTTGTCACATTTTTATCTTGCCGTGAGAGCAACATGTCCGCCACGATTACAAACATCATTTAACCCAAGAAATTGACTTGTGCCACCAGACGGCCGTTATTGTGGAGTAAATGGGCCGCTTTTGTGTGTGTATATGTTGCAGTTGTTCCTATTTTCCTCAATTGACTGGTAATAAAAGCCATCAGGAGACTTTGTTCTTTTTTTTTTTTTTTCACCAACCTTTCCTCAATATCAAGAGGTCCTAATCATGGCCACTGTGTGTCAGTTGATTCTATATTCGTCTTGATTGCATCGCTTTTCTCTTTTCTTGTTGTATAGGTATTACTTCGTCTCTGGTTCAGAGTGTGAGAGAGACAACGGTTTCATTTATATTGGGTCATTTCTTCCTGACATTAGGTTTTTTTATTTTTTTATTATTTCGTTACTTGGACCGCTATGCAATATCCGTGTAGGCCTATATAAGATTCAAGAATCTGCAAACTTTATCTGTTCAAGACAACAACGCAATGAAATTACAATGGCACTCCCTGATATTAAAAAACAATATAGAAAGAACAATATAAAGATAAGAGCTGTACTCGAAGTGCAATGGGTATATAAATAAACTATAAATAATGAGCCTCATACAATCCAACAATGGTGCAGTTGAGAGTTCAGTCATTTAGCGGTGGAATGGTATGTGTGTGTGTATGGGTGCGTTGGTGTGCGTTTGTGTGTGTGTGTGTGTCTGTGTGTTGAAGTGGTTGTGTGGGTGGAGCAGAGGTGTGTCAGGCCATGTCCAACGACTCGACAGCTTCGGAGCAGCAGCTGCTCTTCAGTCCTGTGCTGTGTGTATGCGTTGTCCTGCATTGCCTGCCAGTGGTGAGTGCTCTGAATAAATAGGTGGTGGAGGTGGTTCGGGGGGGGGGGGGGGGATCTGAATGATGTTGGAGCACCCCTGCCCAGACAGGCAGCCCTTGCAGATGTCCTCAACTGCCAGCAGCTGAGTCCCAATGGTGCGTGTTGGGCCATCTTGATGACCCTCTGCAGAGCTATCAGGTACCCCCCCCCCACCCACACACACACACACTGGGTGCAGCAGGCATACCACCACGCTGTGTCACAGTCCGTCATGACACCCTGCGCACCGGTGAAAGTTCACCAGAAGGTTCCGCTGCAGTCTGGCCCTCTCCTCAGCTTCCTCAGTCAGTTTCGTCGTCCCTTTCACCCAGCGATAGTGGAGGTACACGAATGACGGGGAGTCCTCGCCGATCTCCGTTCTCCTCGTCTTCCCGAAGCCCCACCGCAATCTCTTTGGTCTTTCTTGTCGTTAACGGTACGTTCGAGGGCAGTGCCCCGAGCTGTCAGGTCCGGTGCCCGGTGTCCCCGGGTTCTGACTCATTGTTGTTGGAGATCGGGCCCATGTTGACGGTGCATTTAATGAGGGTGTTTGTTGTGTGGACAGGCAGACAGTCATGGGTGAAGAGGGCACACAGGAGAGAGGGCTCAGGGAAATATATAGCGGAAACTAAAGTTCACCGAATTGACGTGAACTGGTTAGAACGATACGCCTTCTGCCAGTCGGGCTGTTTGTCAAACTGTAATTCCGTTTTTTTTTTTTTAAAGGAAAAAAAAGTAGGAATTATTGCGAGAAACCAAACGAGAATCCCGGTCTCGCGCTCTCTCTCGCCCTCTTCTAGTCATTTTTTGATATTTGTGTCCTGAATATCTCTCTTGTTAAATTAGTTTTGCTGGCATGATATCGGCGCACAAAAGCACTCAAAAAGACGCATTTATTTGGATACCTGATGCTGAAGTCGTGCGTAATTAGCGGACCCTCTTCAAACAAAATGTTCACACGTTTCAGAAAACAATGTACAAGCTCACGTGCATGTGCAGGCAAAAATAATGGCCACAGGCCTCCACACGTGAACCGAGTATTCATACACTCGTTGACCGTTGATCATCCCAGATGATCTTGGTTTGTTTTAGATTAAATATGATAAATGTCAGCAGACTAGGACTGTGTCTGTGTCAACTCCACTGTCCACATAATGATGGATTTTTAAATGCCAAGCCCCAACAATAGATTTTCACACTTCCTGTACTCCCTTTGTACTGTTGAAGCCATCCTATACCTCCACTTCCCACGCACAGATACTCTCTACCCCTTCTTCTTTCCCTTACTCACTGTTCACTGTCCTGCTCTCCTCTCATATTCTCCTGGCCACCATACCTCCCAGTTCCCTCCCTCCCTCTTTCAATGTCTCTCTCTCTCTCTCTCTCTCTCTCTCTCTCTCTCTCTCTCTCTCTCTCTCTCTCTCTCCCCCCTCCCATCTCCCTTCCCATATTGCTTCCCATATCTCCCCTCCCATATCTCTCGCAATTCATAAACCTAGCAGTCTCTTACGTCTCCTCCTCTCTCTCTGTCTGGCTTCTCTGTCTAGCCTGTTGCTACAGAGACAGGTCAATCAAGTGGTGTCATTCATTCGATCAGGGGCGTGTCTAGGGAGTGGTCGAGGGTGGCAAGAGCTAGTTGGTCAATTTAGGGGACCTTTGAGAGCAGAGTGTGAATTCAATAAGAGAACAGGGCCGATCGGATGTGTCCCTTGATTTGAAACACGTTACGTGGACTAGGAAGTATTCTAAGCCTGTGTGTGTGTGTGTATGTATGTATTTTTGTATTTTCACTTTTACTTAACTAGTAATTTTTGTATTTAATTTTAAAATCTATTTTCTGACAAGGGCCTGGCCAAGGTAGCACGTCATGTACAAGGCTACAGCATTGTAGAACAGAGCAAGTCAAAACAGACAAAGAACAATTATGGCAAATAGAGTGCAATAAAACCGAGGAACCGACGAAACACTCACTAACAAAATCCAGTTTAGGAAAAGCAATTGCGCTGTTGAGTTACACCGTTTTTTGAACCGAGCTTTGAAGTAGAAATCTCCCAGGGAGACAAAATCATTGAGATGTAGTGTGTGTTTTTTTTTTTTTTTGGAGGTTATTCCATGGCCAGGGTGAAAAATCGGAGAAAGAAGCTCTGCCAAAGCTCTGCCAGGTTGCAGACAGATCCTGGGTAGCAGATAGAGCAGCCCTCTAGCCGGGCAGAAGTCATAACAACTGTTGGCCAGTGATTTGAAATTACAAAGTTATGAAGGGAGTTTGCCCAGTATTGCCTTGTAAATGTAAAATGTACCAATGTTGCTGTTTCACTAGGCTTGATAAAGACCAGGAAGCCAGGTCATAAAGTATAGAGTGAAGTCTACAGGACAATGAGTTGCATAGAAAGCATTTATTTACTGTGATACACAGAGGCAAGGCAGCAACGTGTAGAGGAGGCAGCATGCATGTTACTAATGTCCCCATAGACTTAAACACATAAGAACATAGCCTGAAGTGTTTTCTTAACTGCTGAATCGAGGCAGGCATATTTCTATAATAAAAACTCAGCCTTACCCTCAGTTTCTTCACCATGTTCTCAACATGCAGAGGGAGCTTGTCGTCCACCCAAATAGCCAAGTACTTATAGAATGACACTCACTTGAGTTCCTCCGTTCATTAATACACAGGACAAGATGTTACTATCCCTTGTGCCGTCATCCCAGGTAAACACATGTAGAGGGCCATCTCAGATAAGACCAAGCACACAACACGCGAGTGATATGACCACCGTTATGTCTGCTATGGTGTTGCTATGGTGCAACACCATAGCAGACATCAGGCTACGCCATGATAAATCTACTAAGTCATTCCTCAGGTGGCACCATTCACCTATTACCTAGCCTAGCCAACAGCGGTGTGTGGCACATCATTGGGATGGGCATCTTCCTTCACGGCATTTCATTTCATTAAGTTAGGCCCACGACACCCCTCAAGGTACGGATGCTAACATTATCTGCAATCCGGGAGCAAGCTCTGGCAAAGATCATACATTTGGTAGACCATACAATAGACCATACAATGTATGGTCCATACCAACTGTAGACCATACATTGAGGCCTGCAGCAGTTTGAAGACAGTCTGGTGCTCACCAACAGCCTGACTCTGGGAAGAGGTAACCGTCTACTATTGTACTACTGTAAACCGAATACTATACTAATACTGTTGACTATTGTTTGACTGCATGGACTTTAGCTGTGAGCATGTCCTTCCCAATGTTATCTGTAAAAATAGAAAATTCCTCAGGAGGCTAGAATGAACCTTGGGGGACTCCATTAGAGATCATGGAGATCTCTAATGGAGTCCCCCAAGGTTCATTCTCTCTTCCTATTGTATATACACTGTATATATATACAGGACCTCTCCCTTCTGTATATACACACTGGGTTCTGTCTTCAAGGTATTTCCTGAATCACCCTTATAGCCTTGTCTCCTATTCCGACATCACTGTTTTTGTTCAGCAGCAGCTCATGGTCGACAGAATCAGTGTTTGTCGATCCAACCAAGTGCCTTGGTTGGATCGACAAACGGGGCAGCACAGCACTGCTTTCTGTCCAAGGCATTGATAATGTTGTTTGTTACCAACACAGCTGCTGTTATGGTACAATGACCTGGTTAAAAGTCAGGCTGATTCCACTTAAAATGGTGTTGTCGGCCAAGGACTGTTTCAATTGAGAGTTTACTTGAGATTCTAAAATCTTGGCAATGGAAGGCATTTTATATATTGGATATTTTTTGGGGGGTTTGAAGGGTCGCCATCCTTCAATAGGCGTAGAACCTCGGCTGCTTTCCAGATTTTTGGGATGGAATTAGTCCAGGGGCTCTGATTAAAAATATGAGGACTAGACTTGGCTATAATACAATCAGCTGCAAGCCTTTAAAGATAAGGATCCAGGTTGTCGGGCCCAGACAACTTATTTGGATCAATAGCTTCCAAAGCTTTACAGATCTTCACGCCAGAAATGGGTCTAAAAAATAAAGTGTCCACAGGTGAGTCGGTACAGGATAGAGGTGTCACAAAACTGGAATAAGAGCTTTGAGAGCGTGCTGAAATTGCATTGAAAATAGACCTAGCTAATATAAAATGCTCATTAGGGTGACCAACCATTGTGGAACACTGGACTCAGCAGGGGAGGAGGTAGCTCTAACCTTGAGCCAGGAGGCATCCTATCAGGAGATAGTTCCTCCATGAACCAAGGCACCACTAATCCACCAAAGTCCCTAATCCTGACTTTTTATAGGGGCATGCTGATTGCAATAATCCCTATTTGAATGTATATATATATACGATATTTATGAGATGGAGAGGTGAATACGTTAGTGTGACAGCTTGTGGAGACGGAACAGGTGAACAGGTGTCTTTTTGAAAGAGGCCTCTATAGGAATGGAGAAACAACAACCCATCTGGGGGGCATTGTGGGACGTGTCTATGAGTATAGTTTGACTGTGTTTGGGCGACTGGTGGCATTTTGCATGACGCAGCATATCATTGAAAAAGATAACAATGGTTTCAAACGCACTGAATGATCAACCTCCCTTGACAGCTAGCCCTTTTTTCAAGCATAGACACAACAACAAGTGATTTAAAAGGACTATTCCACGCAGGTGTAATTAAAATGAATTGCTATGATTTAACACACACACACACACACACCTCCTTGTCATTGCCAAATTTGGTGTGCATGGTTACAGTCGATGTTTTATTCTTTTTTTTTGTTTTAAATGTGATCCAATTCATGGCACATACAGTATATGTAGGAAAACATAAATGGACAGCTGTCGCATGGAGCAATTAGGTACGGATGGGTAGGAAGCCGCCGTTTCTGCTGTTAAGTAGCCCTTGTCTAGATCTACAGATGCTTCTGGGAGCATACGCGGCCAGTGGTCAGCGTGTGTGTGTGCGTATGTGTTTGTGTGTGCATGTGTGTGTGTGTGTGTGTGTGTGTGTGTGTGTGTGTGTGTGTGTGTGTGTGTGTACATGTGTGTGTGTGCGGCGGGGGCGATGTGTGCCACCACGACTCATGGCTGTGCGGGCGCCGCCGCTTGGTTCTAACCTCACCCGTGATGAGAAGCAGCGAACCTCCCCTCCGCAAGCCGCTTTAAGGTAGAACAGAACCCTACCCACCATCCCCCCCCCCCATCGCTCACTCGCGTGCGAGCCGTGCTGCGAACCTGCCAAACGCCTTACCACCCGCGCCGCCTTGCTTTGCACTTCAAAGACGCCGCGTCCAACTCTTATTACCCACTCTTCCGCTCGTTCCCCCTCCCCCCCCCCCACTTCATCTCCAGTCGCTCAAACGTGCTTTCGGAGCTTTGATGGCGGCGGCGGCGGCGCGGGGACCTGGATGCGAGGGGTTTGAGGGTATTGACGCTAATTAGACGGGAGCCGGGAGAGCGAGCAAAACTCCAGGTAGTTCGAACGCAGATGAAGGGATGGAAGGGAGAGCTAGAGGCCCGCAGGGCTGTAGTTTTGGTGCGTTGTGAAATGTAAATACCTCCCCCAGGTGGATACCAGTGTGCACAAAGGCCCCTGGGTGCAGATGAGGAAATACCAACGATTGTTGCGGGGGGGGGGGGGCTCCAAGGGTGGCAATGTCTTGATGCACAAACTGTGGATCTGAAGACTCTCTGTGACGCTCGCCGGGCAAAGAGCTGCCATATGCTGCTGGTTGGCTAGCGAGGCCCCACGCAGAGAAGATGGCCCCTGCCATTATTTTGGCTGGTGTTTGCATTTGCAATGGCTCACCGGTGAAGCACAGCCCAAAAAACAGCACACAGGGCGAACTCACCGCCAGGGAGCTTCTGCTTACAAGCACGAGCCGGTCTAATCCTGTGTCGAACACTCATTTAGAAGTCGTATCTTGAGACAGCGGGAAGACGGAAGACACGCCGAGGAGTCCTCCCTCCCCTCCCACACACACATGCACACACACGCACGCACGCACACACGCACACACACATATACACACATGCACACACACACACACACACACGCACACACATACACACACACACGCACACGCACACGCACACACGCACACAAACACCTCCTCCGATATTGTACACATATTTCCACCACATGACGCATCGCGCTGCGTTGTTCTAGGCTTTACTGCCTACGTCTGTCTTACTTGGGGCTTTGAAATAATATGAGGTTCCTTGGCGTCAACTGCCTCTTTCCCCCGAGAAGAAAGAAACCTTATTGAGATCAATGAGCCCCCATCCTTTTTTTTTTTTCCTTTACCGCGTTTTAAAGACAGAGGCACACAGCAAGGGATGCTTTCAATGTTTTCTATGGTTGGGTAATGGCAGGTGTGGCAGAGAAATCAGTTGAAGGGGACGGAAGGGGACAAGGACAGGCTACGTTAAGTGCTCGCTAAAAGAAAATGTGATGGGTCACACACTAGGCAGGAGAAGGAGAGTGAGCAAGCGAGAGAGAGGGAAGGAGAGCCAGAAGATTGGATTCAAAAAATGGCAAGGCACGGTGAAATGGAGAGAAATAGCAGTTGTGGCAAATTAGAGTGCAAATGGGGAACAGTCAGAGCCGCTGAAAAAATGCCGCAGACATTGATTGAGGCAAAAAGAGATCACATGGAGAGATTTTTTTTTAGATAATTTGTGGCTGGGTGAAAAAAAGCGAGGGAAATGGATACAAGGGAGGGGATGGATTCACTGAGGAGAGAGCGAGAGAGAGAGAGAGAGAGAGAGAGAGAGAGAGTAGAAGGAGAGACGCAGAGTGAACACACATTTGTTGAGATAATGGATGCCATCCTGGTTTGCTTGACTGTTCCAGGAAAAAAACGGTTGTTAACCTGGTAGGAGTTGCGGATGTAAACGGCGGAAGAAAACGTTCAAAATCTGCACTTTTAGTAGAAAGTGGACGGGTGCAAAAATTCGGTTAACCGCACTCAGGGTTTTAATCTGTTACAGAGGCCTGGCACAGATAGCGCACACATCCCCCCCAACACAGGCCACCATAATATATCACCAATCTGTGCCTCCCCCCTATAGCCATCATAAATCCATGATTGATTCCTTTGCTCAGACGCTTCAATTATGAATTCCAGACTCGTACACTGGTTAGTGTTCCGAGAGCTAACAGGTCTGCACTTTCAACGGGGTCCTCACTGGAGTGGGTCTCTGTGCACCGATGGGCTGTAAAGTCATCCCGAACAACAGCCCCCCCCCCCCCCCCCCCCCGTGATGCTGCCACCCTGGACTTGCCGTTATGCCCTGAAATGTACTACTTTAAAGAGTCCCTACCGTCCGTGCTGCTTACACCCACAAAGAGATCCCCGATTAACTTAAATCATGCAACACAAGGGCGCACAGGGTTAGACCAAGTCCACTCATGTACTGGTTAGTCGGTTACCGTTTTAGCAAGCAAGTGTACGTATGATAATGTCATTTCAATAGATACTGCAAAATAGTGGGAGGCAGTTGCCTGAGGGGGGGCGCGCCGGTCGTCAGGTAACTGAAAGGCTGCTGGTTCAGTCCCCCAAACTCCCTGTGTGGAACTCCCAGGAAGGACACCTTACTGCCTGATCCCTACGCGCTGGCTGTTTCTTTGCGTGGTTGACAACGCCGACGATGTGTCTGTGCATGCGTGTGTGTGTGTGTGTGTGTGTGTGTGTGTGTTAAATGCATAGTAGCCCATAGCTA
>JAXIVH010000014.1:2494563-2554563 GCA_036785325.1 Urophycis tenuis | reverse complement strand
ACAGCACTCGGTAAATAATAGATCGCCAGCCGTCGTCCGGGACAAAGCAGTGAGCGAAAGGAGTTCACAAGCAAGGGGGGGTGAAGCGTGGCACGGCGGGGGTGATATATAGAACGGCGTTTTTCTCAACCCGCGGGACGCGCAGTGTTCGTGGTATGTGTATATGGTTTGCGGGTACTGCAGGTTTTACGTCAGATTTAAAAGTCTCGATATAGACACATTTACAGTTATAGAAAAAATAAATAAATATATATGGATGGATGGACGGACGGACAGACGGACAGACAGACAGATACGTGTTCTAAGAATGGCTTATTATTTCTAAAATAGTTTAAATGTTTGCCATTGATGTTCAGTGTTAATTTGTGTTTGCTAAACAAAGCATTTCTGACTTTCCTGTCCACTGAGGCCCGCCGGCCGTGGCCTTCTCACAGTCATATTTGCATTGCGTGAAAAGGACAAAGGGGCCACTGGCGTTCCTCTGCTCAGCATGTGTGCATGTGTATTCGTCCCATCATTTGGCGCCCGCCCTTCATGGTAGGTGAGCCGCGACAGCCCTCCATGGCGTAATCAAGAGGTCCAAAGTCAAAGGTGGGGGGAACCATGGCGACGGCCAGCTAGCTCTCTCTCTCTCTCTCTCTCTCTCTCTCCGTTGCACTTTGTCTGTCCATCACTTATGGATGGCACACTCTGCGGGCCAGCTTGCGTGAAAGTGTTGACAGTGGAAGTGATACTTCAGTATCGCTGTTGCTGTGTGAAAGAAAAAAAGAGCAAAAAAATGAATGGGGAGCCCACCTTTTGTGTATTGTCTGTTGTCTGTTAATTTGCGTGTCGAACAGATTTTTTTTTTTTTTTTGCGGCAAACATTTAGCAAGAGCCAACTGACACAAACATCACACATACTGTGAAATAACCCCCAGCATATGCACACACACACACACACACACAAACAGACACACACACAGCACGCGTGCACACACACACACGCACGCACACGCACACTGGGTTGCCATCTGGTGGGGTGGCACCGGGGTCCCGCCGAGATCTCAAAGGAGCTGCCATGGAGCAATCTACCCCCCCCCCATCCTTGATTAAGGTGTAGAGAGGGGGAGGAAGTTTCCAGAACCGACGAGAACCTGTGATTTATTTTCCTTTTCCAGGTCCACTGAGGACAGTGTCCATGTCTCCTCCCCCCCCCCCCCCCCCCCCCCCATTGATTTTGCTTTCCTGTGTTTTTTTCGTTCTGAAAAAAGGCTTTGGATGAAAATAGTATGATCGTAATAAATAAATAAAAAGTTTTTTTTTTTTTTTTTTCCGCGAGGTCGGTGTTTTCAGGTCCGTCCAAGGCAGAGACAAAGAAGTTTTCAAAGAACCGTGGAAGAAAAGTGGTGGGGAAAAAAAAAAACCCTCAAAACCATTTTGAGGCGTTGCACCACCAAAGGGCACGCGGGCAACGCAACCGCTTCAGGAGTGCTTCCCTTGAAACTCCTCCACTGGCCTCATCATCACCATCATCATCATCATCATCATCACTGTCATCATCATCATCATGGGCACAGCAGCAGCAGATGGGGGGGGGGGGGGGGGGGGGGGGGCAGCTAAAGCCCCATCTCTCTCACACTTGAGGATTTCAATTCATCCCCCCCCCCCCCCCCCCGTCCCGTCCCTGAGTTCTTGACGACACCTCAGCCAGCGGGGGCTTCTGGAACACACGCACACACACACACACACACACACACACACACACACACACCACCCGCAGAGACTTTGTAGAGCTGCTGCCGATGCACTAAACAAAGCCCTCCCCGCCCCCCCCCCCCCCCCCTCCACAAACAGAACAGCAACGCTCGGTGTGCAGGGAGAGGCTTTTGCTGTGCATTCGGTGTGATTAGATTCCACGCGTTCATCACCACAGCAGTCACTCCTGCCGGGATTCCGCGTCCGCCCGCTGCGCGGGACAACGCCATGAAAACGCACATTAATCACGTCGCCGCCGCGACGACTCTCCGAGGGGCCCCGCGGCCCACGTGATCCCCCCCCCCCCACATCGCAGTATATAAATGGTGTAGGTCGTATAGTAACTATATAGGCTGTGTAATGTCGTCAGATCTATAGCCGCAGCGGAGGGCGCAGCGCAGGGCCCACAGGTCGTATCCGTCTCTTATTGTCTCTGGTTTGGGGTTTTTTTAGACGACCGACTCGGGAGTCGATTCGCTCTGCCCAAGGGTTCCGGCTGCCAGCGGCTCGGGGTTCAGCCCGGCACCCGCGCGTACGCGGGCCGGGCCGTCTCAGAATCAGAATCAGAATCAGAATCAAGTTTATTGCCAAGTAGGTTTGCACCGACAAGGAATTTGACTTGGCGCAATTGGTGCAAAGACGAAAAACAGTATTAAAATATAAGCAATATAACTATAAATATATGTACAATGAAAACAGAGCTGTAGTGCAAGCAGAGGAAAATGGTGGACCCCGATGAGTACACACGTGCGTTAATGTAACGCAGACCATCTGAAGATGCCATGTCTCCAGGCGCCCCCCCCCCCGGCCCGGGCCTCGGAGCTCGTGGCCCCCCCGTGCCTATTACGGACCCGGGGCTTCACCGGAAGGCGCCCTTGAGCAAGGTACATAGCCGGCGGAGCTGCGCCTTAATGGCCTGGTGTCTGAATTCACCGCGAGTCACTCCGGATGGAAGTGTCTGGGTTTAAATGGCTAAGTACACTCGTGTAATCAATACGTTATTCGCAAAGCGTTTGTACAAAATATTGTGTGACAGTTGCCAGAGGCCTGTTAAGTAAAATACATATATTTTTGATGCAAATTGAATGCAGTTATCACACTGGTCGTCGGTGAAGACGTTCACCGCGACTGTTTGAATGGCACGGAGCGTAATTGAACTAAATTAGATTTTAAACTGCCCCCGTGTGGATACATGAGCTGAGTCTACACAGTTCTCTCACAGACAGCTCGGTTTTCACCTGTGTCTTACTCAGAACATGGAGGTAGGTTATGATAGCGATGCTTCATCAAAAATGTATTCATTTTCAGATTCCCCGCCCCCCCCCCATTAATTAATTTAAATGTGTGTGTGTGTGTGTGTGTGTCTGGTGCTGCCAAACGTTCCAAATAATCCTAATAGCCTCCTCAGAGGGCTTCAGACAAACGAGTAGACCACAAACACACAAGGAGCAGAGTCTGTGTGCCTCCATCGCTCCCCACTGTGTGCACCACCACCGTGTATTCTTTCGGGGTGTTTCTTTTCAATCTTAGAAGTATACTTTTCTGACACCTTTTCTAACCATAAAACGTGCTCTTCCCTGCTTTATTCAAGTCTCCCTGACCTTTTTAAGGAAGCAAAGAGAAAATGTACATTTTGTAAATGTAAAGGTCACAGCATATGTCAAAACTCATCTTTATCGACATTGCTGATGTTTGCGTTTTTTTCCTTCTGCGGCAAAATATAGGAAAAGAAAATATCGTAATTATGGTGCTCTATGTATTGACCTGTGTGATCCCCCATGGGCCTGAGAGAGAGCACAGGCCTTTGATGAAGACACACCACCGAATGAGCCCGCTACTAACATATGGATATAATGTGATGAAAGAAGCAGAGGACATTTATTTTGAAAGGATGCTGTAACATGACTCATAGAAGCAACAATGCATCTGAGAGACTGGACTTTGGACATTTGGTCTGTTTGGTCTATTTGGTGTAAAAACCCATCCCACCCAAAAGACTAAATCAGGCCTACGTGTGTGTGTTGACTCAGCGGAGATAATATTAAATGAGAAAAGTTGATCTGCAGGAGAATAAATATTTGTAAGCAATACCGAATGCCTGAGAGCATTACTGCATCATATCCATTATATTTTAAATTGTCACCTGGTGCCGGCATTTTGTGCGTTCCTTTACATAAATAAGGACATTTACACCATAAATGGATGCAGTAAAGGCACAAATTGGTGCAGAAAATGAATGAATGCAGAAAAAGAAGTGTTTGACTTTCAAAATGTCCTAGGGGAGAATCCTGCCGATCCCCCCCCCCCCCCCCCCCCCCCACCCCGATTGCTCAACCAAAATCTACGCCCCTGTCTAACACACAGAATACCAATCAGACAGTAAGGACTGCTGGAGTCAGGAACTCCGCCGCGCAGTCCCGGCAACTTGGTCGCCATTGCACATTCATGAAGCCCCGCATGTTCTCGCTGCCTCGTAACCTTTTAGTTTTGAGTCTCGGTTTCCTGTAGGGTGCAGGAAGTGCTTGTACAAAGGGATAACAAAATCACGCCTCCCCACTGGGATAATTGGCGGGCGAAACCATCGGCAATGGGTAGAAATAACGTGCATCTGGAGGACAGGAAACCTGTGGGTGAGTGGCGTCTAGGAGGGGTTCAATTAAAGCTCGTTTGGGTGAGACATTGTTGTGTGCCACAGATAGGCGACACACAACTAATGAGACTTGTCATATTGTAAGTGTCACGGCGTTTATCGTTATCTCGCGTTGAGGTTTCCTCATTTACTCAACACTCAGAGACCTAGTTTCTCAGGTACCTGGACACACACACACACACACATGCACAAGAGTGTACACACACTCAAACACACATACATGCATCACACATGTACAAGCAAGCAAACACGCACACACACAAACACACACACACACACACACACACACACACTGGCGTGCAAACACAAGGACGCAAATAAAACAAACAACCCACATAAATGCAAGCATTCACTCAGTCACAGATACACACACGTACACACACACACACACATACACACACACACACATCCGCCTGTCTACCCCCACACCCACGCACCTCAGACGAACGCGGGTCGCTGAGGACAATCAGTTTGCCCTGTCATCAGGAGTCGCGCCTCTGTCAGTCCTGCTTTGGATCAAATATCAGTAGTCACTGTCAAGGAGCCTGATCCCCCTCACGCATTACCCACATGCCCCGGCCCGACAGCCGGGGCGGTCGGGGGGGGGGGGAATAACGCCGCCGCGGCACAACCACCACGTGTTGTGATGTTTTCATACAGGCGTCGACACATGTATGTCCGCACACATCCGCGGATGTGTGCGTCTCTGCGTCTAAAGTAACTGAACAGCGCGCCTTGTTATGACCGCGCTGTCCCCTCTCGCCTTCTCGTCGCGATGCCGTTCATCTCGATGTAGGCAGACGCCTCGTGTGTGTGTGACGCGTGGCGCCCACGCCATAGCGGTTGGAAACCACCTGCGGCTCACCTGATGTTTGCCACGCAGAGTGGCGGAGTAGAGAAGCATAGATGGCGTCGATATGTCTATTGTGTTTCATGTGTCCGCTCTCTTCAACAATTGGCTGGCGAGAATGAAAAACATGAATTCCATTACATGGTCGTACCCCACGCCTATTGATTAAATCTATCGTCGGCCTAAAAATCGTCGGGTAATCCGAGGGACTGTTTAACTAGATGCGGGGGGAGAGGGGGGAGAGGGGGGATTGTGATATCGTGGTTGAGATTGGATGTGCTCATGCTTGCACAGGCGTGTGCGTGAGACGCGATGCACACAAAAGAGCCATCGTGTTCGGCGATATGAACCAATTGGTCTCACCGTGGCGAGACTCCGGTCTTCCACCGCAGGGCGGTGAAGGGCGTGATCAGCGCGGGTGAATCTACTCCCTGAAGCCTCCAGCAACGTTTGTCAAAGAGGAGCCGCCTGCATCTGTGATCACGATTGCCGTTTACAGACCCGCTAAGCAGCAAAGATTTCTCTCACCACCCAAAAGTGGCCATTTTGTTTTTTTCCCCCCCCAGCACTTTGCTGGGTATCGTTAGCGCTATTGTCTGTCCCGGCCGTACGAGAAATGGCCCACGCTCAACGTGGCCAAGACAATTTCATCATATAACGACGAGAAATTATGTTTTTTTTTTTTCCGGTTTCTCCCTTTTTTTGGGTTGTTTTTGTTGTTGTTGTTGTCGTTCTGTAAAGCGTGGCTTTTGCTTTTGAAAGACACCGCTCATACCTGTTGGTTCGCCGAGCGTTTGATCGTGTTTAATGATCAAAGGCGGTGTTTCTGCTGGATTCACATTTAGACGTTCGCCTCCTTCACCCACACACACACACGCGCACGCACACCCACACACACACACGCGCACGCACACACACACACGCACACACACACACACACACACAGTGTGTGTGTCTGCGCACATCTGTGTGTTCTCTCACATATTCCTGTACCTGTTCTGTCTTTCTTCCTGTGCGGTGTGCAGACTCTCTGAGCTGCCAGAGCTCAAAGCCTCTAGCTCTGTCTACCGCTCTATCCTCCCACGATGGGGGGGGGGGGGGGGGAAGGGGAAAGTGGTGGCCGTCTGCCAGTCTCAGATACAAATGTTGTTTATCGCCGCGCCGCGTTCTTGATCGGCCCGACCGGATGGCGGGCTCGTGGAGAGATTCATCTCATCATTCCGTGAGCATGAACTGATTATCTTTTGAGCTTGTTGATGAAATGTCCCAATTAGAGCGAGCTAATGCAATGACACACTCTCCCGTATGCGTCCGCGTGGAAATCCGTGAGAGATTTCGGCTTACGGCGGCGTCCTCCGACCGCCGTGCTCGTGGACACTTTAATTACGGATGTGATAGGGAGCCGCACGTGTGTGTGGGCGCGCCATGCGTGTGTGTCTGTGTGTGCGTGTGTGTGTGTCTGTGTGTTCGTGTGTGTGTGTCTGTGTGTGCGTGTGTGTGTGTGTCTGTGGAAGGGAATGTCAATAAAACAGATACCCTGCAATTTCAATAATAATCATCATCCAATTCATCATGGAAGTTTTCCCACACACCGCAAATGTCAACATCAAAACGTTATGTGGATTTTTGTTTATGCGGTCTCTTTTAAAAAAGTATTAAGTGCGTTGGCATCCATCTGGCATCCAAGCTGTCAGGTGATAAAACTGAGCTGTCAGGTGCACACCAGTACGCCAACACCAGAAGTCAGAGTTACTTCTTTGCAAATGCTCATATTTAATAATGTCGGATAAATTACCAGATTAGCTCTTGGTGAAATAAAGCCTTTTGGTCAACGAGCTAAAGTAAACAAATGTGCCTTTGTGGATGAGCCACTGTCATTCAAATCCTAACAGATAGAGTTATTATTATCAAAATGCATTATCATAATCAGTATAATACTGCTGATGACATAGCATATACATTGTTCTCCCGCTCATTTGACATTCATGGCCAAACACTCACAATTTGTATTCAAGTCACCAAGTAGGCTTTTTAGTCACGGGCGGAAAGCAATGCCGCTCCACATTCCATGTATCCGTGCCGGTGAATGCAGTGGGTGGGTGAGTTGTGAGGGAGTCTAGGGCTGCTATGATTTGAAAGGCCATCTCATAACCGAGCGGAAACCTGACAAACAAACAAGACGGACCAGAAAACCGACTGGCAGCCTGGGGTGTAGTCTGGGTGCGTTGCCCACGCAAGGCCGTGGAGTCCCCTTGTGGCTCGCTGCATCGGTTCCACGGTTTCATTCGTGTTCTTTTGGTTGTTGTTGTTGTTGTTGTTGTTGTTGTTTTCAGTTTCATGATGTAAAGGCAACGATTTGGTCCCAAACCAACATGTAAATGAAGCGCTGATCCAGCGTCAAGCGGGGCCATGGCGATCCGTGGCTGTGTGAACAGCTTAGCTCGTGAGTGGCTTCTGATGTGGCCTCGTGAGCTGAGTGTGTGTGTGTGTGTGTGTGTTTAGTTCTGTGTCGCCCCGTCGCGTCACAAAAAGTGGAGTTGACAGTGCGTGCACACAGCCCCGTCACGATGTGTTCTCCGCCGGCTAACCGCACGCAGGGGACATCATCGTGATCAGAGATCTCCGGTCGGCTGAGTCGGACATGTTGTGTCCGGCCCGGCTATTTTTGGCGGTGCCGTGGCGTGGTTGTGTCTGAAGTCGTGTGCCCCCCCCCCCCCCGCCCCCCTCCCCCGTGGACATTAAGGCACACGAATGCACAGAGGACAACGCTGCGGATCCATGAGCTTAAGTCGGCTTAAGTATTTCACAACTGCAGATCTGGAGTGAAGTGAAGTGTGTGTGTGTGTGTGTGTGTGTGTGTGTGTGGGGGGGGGGGGGTTGAACATGGGGCATGGGGTAAAGCATGCTTCTTACATGACGTGGGGCATTGAGATGAGTCATTATTACCGGGACGCGTTTGACTTTAATTTGCATTTTCTCGAGTGAACGCCACGCCACGCCCCGCGGGCCACTTCCACCTTCCGTTGGCTTCCGTTGGCTTCCGTTCCCTTTGTAACGCAATGGGGACTCTCACAGACGGAGAGTCTGCGAGACACGCGAGGGCCGTCAAAGAGCCACGCGCCAGTCAGAAGCTTTAACACTCAAAGGGCTTTTGGTTCACGTTGCCTTTTTTTTAGTTTGCGTGTGTGTTTCTCCATATGCTGGGGACTTATTTAACATGGGGCCGCGTGCGTTTGTTGACGTGAATACCCCGAGCCCTGACCGACCGTGTAGGGAGAAATGCGTTTGGATGCAGCCCGCCTCAGAGCGAGAGTGGCTTTTTAAACGTTTAAAGACTCTTTCGCCTGCTTTTATATTCAATCCTTGAACGTCGGGACAGGGGTTAGGGTTAGTGTTTGAAAAGCAAAAATAATTTAGTCACAAGGTAGCTGCTGTCTGCTGCGTCCAAAGGTCTTCCTAGAGTTTTCCGTTGGCCTCAAGTATTTGACTTTTGCTTTTGATTTTGTTTTGTGTTAAGTACAGGTTGGACCTTTTCCATCTCCTTATTTTGTTTAGTGTTTTATTATTTCAAGCCGGGTAGTTCACTCAAATAAAAAATAATGAAACGTCGGCACCAATGATACAATATCACTATAGCTTTATTGCGGTCAGATCGGTGAGTAACATTCTCGGCCATTATGTTTAAATCCATTTCCCAAGATGCCTGAGCCTCGATTAAATTACCAATTGGAAGGGAAATGGAAGCATAGATTCATATAAACCTCTTACGCATCATTTTTTTGGTCTATTTGTTCCTCTCACTCCCTAACACACACACACACACACGCGCGCACGCGCACGCACGCACGCACACACACACCCATGCATGTGCCACAGCGCAACACTACTTGTATTTTCTCAAGGCCAAAACAGGGCCCACTTTTAAGATTAATTGAAGCAAGGACTGAAGAGCTGGAAACCACAGTTCCAGTGATCAGAGTGCTATCCATCACCTCTGCAGAGGATTGCGGTCTGTCTGGTGATCCCTCGAGATCTAGTGGTCCCCGACCTTTGACTTTAGGTGGACCACTTCATTGTCATCGAGGCCTTTCACGGACCAACCTCTTATGCTCACGGTAGAAAATAGATGAATACGCACGCCGTGGCTGAGAGTGCCAAGGCCTCTTTCATACATGATTATTACTAGGAGAAGGCCTGTGGGACTGTAGGACAGAGGAGACAAACAAACAAAATACACATTCACACAAAACATCAATGGGAAACATTACACAGAACAACAGCACAGAATAATATATTCGCTGAACAACGTGTATTATTTATTTATTTATGTCAATATTTTCTTTTGTGCAATTATTGTAATTCAATGAAATTCAATTTTAAAACCCACACGCCATCTGCAGTTCCCTCGCGTTCCACCAGTGGTATAAAGCACTGCGCTCGGGATAAGCCATTAAAAAAAAAAATACAATAACATAAAACCACAAACATTATTATCTGTAATTTTTCTAAATGTCAGTTTCTTCTTCTTCTAAAAAAAAAAACACCCGGGGCCGTCATCACGCACCGCTAACAAACGCGCGTGCTTCCCCTGCAATGAATACAAATTAAGAAATAATAACGAAACGATTGTGACATAATGGTATGCTAATGACGGCGCTGTCTCCGTGACAACGTGGCAGTTGATTGGGAACTGTAGTCGCAGCAGCGGCACGGGGTGAGGGGTGGGGGTGGGTGGGGGTGGAGGTGGTGGGGGTGAGGGGTGGTGGGGGTGGGTGTGTGGGGATGGGTGTGGGGGTTGGGCGGGACAGGATTGTGACATAACCCTCGTCTGTAGCGTGGAAGCACAGTGAGGAAGCGCTGATGCAAGCCGGCGACACACACACATGCCGCTGTCATGGGCGCCGGCTTGCCCGTGGCTCTCTGACGGCTGGTGCACCGCCGTGTCAACCACTGATCCGACTGATGTTCCCCAACACGCTGTGGGGCGGAATAACATGCCAGCGCCGCCGCCGCCGCCGCCACCACGACCACCGCCAACGCGGCTGACGTCAAATGTATCACAAGAGAGCGATTTGTCCATCACTCAGTCAACGAGGCTTCACGCCGGCAGAGACAATATGGCGTCGCTCCTCGGAACGCTTTTGACACTTTGTCTCGTTTTTTTTTGACGCTGGTGTTTTTTCATGAGCCGACGGAGGCGCAGGGGTTGAGAGGGAACTTTGTGTTGATAGCTGGACTTTTTTGGTAGCTTCCTTTGAATAACTTCGGAATGACTACCTTTTGAAGCGTGAATAAAATGCTACTACGTAAGGAATTAATGGTGTCATGGATAAAAGCATTGTTGCCTCATGAGTACTCATTAGTAAGCGATGCGTAATACGTTATACATTATTATTAAGATAATGAGATGATGGTTTACAAGATCATTTCCCCTGTCAGATAAGGATTTCCAAACTATTTGCAATGTGTTAACGATGCTTTATGGACACAATAATGATACAATTCAAGATCAGTCGAGGTAGTTAGTTTGTTTTTTTGTGAGCTCATCTCACCCAAGCGCCCAAGAATGACACATTGGGTTCCCTACGGATCATATTTTCCACAGGCCTCTCTATCAGCCAGCTTGTTTTTATTAGTGCTGCTGCTAGAGTTTTAACTAAGACTAAAAAAGCAGACCACATTACTCCAAGATCACTGCACTGGCTTCCTGTTTGCCAGGGAATTTAGTTCAACATATCATGAGTAGTGTATAAAGCACTAAATGGGTTAGGACCAAAATACATCTCTGATCTACTCCGGTCCACCAGGGCTGTGAGGTCATTAGGGACTGGCCGCCCTACTGTTCCCGAGGTTCCAACCAAGCATGGTGAAGCAGCTTTTAGGTTCCACGCATCACCGATTTGGAACACGCTTCCAGAACATGTGAGGTCTGCCTCAACACTTTATTCTTTCACATCAGGGCTTGAAATATTTATGTTTGCTGCTGTTTTTCATTAAAAAAAAAAAAAAAGGTTTATCGGAATAATAATATATTTGGGTTTTTTATGTATTCTACATTCCCTCATTTCTTCTTTTATAGATGTTTAATGGTTATCCTTTTTCATGTTTAGCGATTTCTTCCTTTGTTAAAAACTATGAATGGCTTGTGTTTGAACGGTGCTATTTAGATAATTTAAAGAGTACTGTACTATCTATTCCTTACGGAGCATTTACACAATTACATTTAAAGGCTGGAAATCTCTCAAGTACAAGTTGCAACACTTCCTAGTAATGAGTCGTAAGACGCAGTTGGAGGCATAGCTAGTCCTCACCTTAAATGAGCTTAAACAAAAATACGTAAGTAATGCTTCCTAACGACCTGATATGCCTTGCAGCATTAAGTGTTTGCAAAGCATTATTAACACATTGCAAATAGCTAGGAAATATCAACTTACGTTTTGAAAATGATCTCAAATATCTTGTTATCACATCACTCATTAAAAAACTGATAATGAACAATGCTTTCTAAAGGAGGAATTTAACATTAATCCAGTATTTACTCCACTTCTACTTTGTAATCGCTTCAAAGTCGCAGTTTATTCTAAAGTGCTACCAACTATTAGAACTTCTTTGAAAGTGTGTGAGTGTGTGTGTGCGTGCCTGTGTATCGCTGCGTGTATGTGTGTGTGTGCGTGCCTGTGTATCGCTGCCTGTATGTGTGTGTGTGTGTGTGCGTGTGTGCGTGCCTGTGTATCACTGCGTGTATGTGTGTGTGCGTGCCTGTGTATCGCTGCGTGTATGTGTGTGTGTGTGCGTGCCTGTGTATCGCTGCGTGTATGTATGTGTGTGTGTGCCTGTGTATCGCTGCGTGTATGTGTGTGTGTGTGTGCATGCCTGTGTATCGCTGCGTGTATGTGTGTGTGTGTGTGTGCGTGCCTGTGTATCGCTGCATGTATGTGTGTGTGTGTGTGTGTGTGTGTGCGTGCCTGTGTATCGCTGCGTGTGTGTGTGTGTGTGTGCGTGCGTGCCTGTGTATCGCTGCATGTATGTGTGTGCGTGTGTGGGCGCGGGCATCAAAGACGACGAGTGAGCGACAAACAAACAAACAGAAACAAAAAAAAAACCTCAACTAAACGCCGGCTCACGGAAACGTATACGTACTCATCTCTGGTCTCCAAAGGGAGCCTTCCCTCTCTGCACCGGGCCCCTGTGTTGTGGCCCTCGACAGCCCATTACCCTGTTTGCCGGAGCAATTACACCTCCACCCGCCCCTCCCGGAAGCCCGGCAGACCCCCCCCGCGCGTATCATCACCAGCCTCTCACCCCCCCATGGACTCTTTGAGGGGGAGAGATGAAAGCGCGGCCCTCTTCTCCTTTGATAAAACAATTTATTTAACGCTGGTCCGGCGGATAAGTACAGAAAGGAGAAGAGAGGGAGGAGGAAAAAAAAAAAAAAAAAAAAGGAAAACCTGAAACCGGAACGCGGAGGGGGGGGGAAAAAAAAACACAACTCCTTGGCAGCTCCGTTGCGGTTGGTTGCCGTTCTTAGTTTTTCGCTTTGTTGTGATTGAACATGTCGGTCCGCCGTGAGCCGATAAATCACAGCCACGGTACGAATAATCGCTATCATGAGGCGATCCTGCAAAAGCCCGACGTCCAGATGCCAATTAAGTCCTTTTAGAATAATAGAATAACCTTTTTTGATTCGGGGAAAGTACGTGTAAAGTTAGACCGTAGACTGGATCTGAAACTGAAGCGGGTATCTCAAGGCGCGAGGCGTGCCAGAGTGCCAGTACATGGTACTGTATCTACTGTATTTCAGCTTAATTGTCCCTGAGGGAGAACTCTTGTTGCGCGCGGAAAAAAAAAAAAAAAAAAAAAAGAACCGTGAAATAAAGATTACAAAGAAACGCAATTATTATAACAGCTATCGCCTCCCACCCTGGGGAATATAGGTCTGTTTAAGACTACTTTGACTAGCGTTATAAAAGTCCTACTTGGCAATTACGGTGGAGTGCAGCAGGAATTGGTTCGGCCTCAATTTCGAGTATCCACGCAGTCCATTTCCTTTGGAGATTAGAATCGCACGGAAAAATATTGATTCAGAAACGTTCACAGAGGGCCTGTAAAAATAAATGACTGAGGTTCTTTCACTAAATGTTACAATTGCGCACAATAGCAACGACTTATCCTTTGACCCTTCTGTCTGGTTCTTTCTGTAGACTGTAGCACTGCACTCTCGCCCACAGCGCGCATGGCAACACACTGATACCACACGGCCCTGCGAGGCGAGGCGTTGTACCGCATGCAGGCATGCCAACCAAGCACAACATGTCACAGAAAACAGGCGAGACAGAGGAAGGAATAAGCCACCCGCACACAAGGCTAGAGTAGAGATTGGTCATTTTCTTCAGCATCATTCATTCCGCTGTAATGGAATTTAAAAAAAAAAAAGTAATATCCAAAAGTTTATTGAATTCCTATATATGTGCTGTTAGATTCTGGGTATTTCTTGTGTATTATTGAAGCCCATATTGTGTGTCTATCAGTGCGAGCGTCACTCTGACGCCTTTCTAACAACTGGTTTCTAACTTCTTGTCAACTATAGATAGTTTCCTATAGTTGACAATAAGGTGACACCCTGACCCCACCATATACTACTGTATTATCAACGGAACACGTTTCATCTGCCTATTGTGTGACACCAGTTGCTGTTTTCTGTCACTATCTGTTAATTCTCCTTACTTCAAATACTCAAAGAATGCCTGCCAGCATTCGTAGAAGAAGAGGAACCGCACTGGATGGGACACGCGTTCGGCTTAACGTGTGTCCTGTCATTGCCATCCGAGAACCTGTATTACATTCTGTAACTAGAAAATTCCCTCATGGGAAATTTTGAAAGTGCACGGGTGACGCTACCGGAGTGTGTAGATCATGAGATTCTGCAGAGGTTTCAAACAATTAATACCTGTAACATTATGATACTGTATACAAGGAGCACACCTACAACAAACATTCATTTTTTAAGTATTTATTTATACAGCAACCTATGCCCTTTCAACATCAACTATGTGGGAGATGGTTACAAAAAATATGATGAAAAGGGTCGCAGGCAGAGTAGAGTTCAATGAAAGGGCAGTGATGGTCTTCCATGTTGTCTGCAAATACACAAAACACAAAACCATCTGTAAGACACCAACATGAATCAAGTCAAGTTAAAGTAATCAAGATACTGTACAGTTTTGTACTCATGGGTAAATGTCTCTTACTTTTCTTCTGCTGACTTGCTGTCTTGATATTTGGTCCTCGTCTTCCAAGATCTGTTGACATCCTCCCTAAAATCTTTAACACATTGTTCAGTAACAGTTATCAAAGGGTTTAAGCATTTATTCACAGAGATACACAGACACAGCCTACATTGACCATCGTCATGAAATCAACGACAATGCACAAGTAAATGTGTCTTACTTGTCTGTTGGTTTGCTGTCTTTAGCCGTGGTCCTCTGGAGGTGTTCTTCCTGGATCTGTTGTCGTCCTCTCTAGATTAATAAAGCACACAATACAGTTAAAGCAAATCTTGCTCGAACATTTGATCACACTACAGTCGGTAAAACACATTGGAAAGTGTTGCTCACTCATCATCTGATGGGATGTTTTATCCTTTGTGGAGTCCTCTGGAAATCTGCTGTGGTCCTCTTGCATTCCTCTGCCTAGATCTTCTGTCACTCTTACAGGAAGATAAAAGGCAAAGGCATTAATAAGTTACAGGTTTCAAAGCATTGGGTAAACATTTGATCACAAACTGAAAAAAATAAAATTGCAGTGAATTAACAAAAATAATGAAATATCCCTCCCTTCTTGTTGAGTTGTCACTGGTGAGTGTCCCATGCAGTCCTCTGGAGGTCTTCTTCCTGGAAAGCAAATCTTGCTAGAACATTTGATCACACTACAGTCGGTAAAACACATTGGAAAGTGTTGCTCACTCATCATCTGATGGGATGTTTTATCCTTTGTGGAGTCCTCTGGAAATCTGCTGTGGTCCTCTTGCATTTCTCTGCCTAGATCTTCTGTCACTCTTACAGGAAGATAAAAGGCAAAGACATTAATAAGTCACAGGTTTCAAAGCCTTCGGTAAACATTTGATCACAAACTGAAAAAAATAAAATTGCAGTGAATTAACAAAAATAATGAAATATCCCTCCCTTCTTGTTGAGTTGTTACTGGTGAGAGTCCCATGCAGTCCTCTGGAGGTCTTCTTCCTGGATCAGCTGTCATCTTTGGTATCTGCAGCTTCATTGTCATGGCTTCCCCTCAGACATGCAGGCATACATGATAGGAAGAGGTGTGGCATCAGTACAGGGCACTAAATACCCGAGTACATCTTTAAGTTAAGTTACATTGCGTTTTAATTGTTTTAAGAGAGAGAGAAAGAGAGAGACTTACTTTATGATGGAGGAGGTGTCACCAGCGGCTTGGTCTGCATCTTCAGAGTGGGAACTGAAATCATCCACTTGAAAGAAAAGAAAAAAAAAGGTCTAGTGCAAGTTGGTAAATAATTAACTTGATGTTTGAACTTTGATGTTTCACATTAAACTTAATGTTGTGTTTCCCTTTACCTGGTCCTTGGCCCTCCTCCACTGCTGTCCCTATTTAGCCTGCCTCTTCTAGCTGTGAGGAAGGCTGCTGCAGCTTCCTGTCCTGAGCTCCCTGTCTTACATTTCAACAGACTGGCACTGTCCTCATCATCTTAATGTCTCAGATATTGCTGACCCCGTATAAATAAATACATTTATACATAAAGATATATAAATAGATACATCAATATATACAGACTTGAACTTGATTAGAACGATCATCATCATATGACCTGAAAATTTCCAGCCAACACATAACACCACGTTTAGTGTGTCAAGTAACTTAATTTTTGTTGACACACTTAACATTTAAAATGTAGACAGCATGCACCCATGGAGCCTGCTCGATGGGAACATGCTTAGACACATGTATATGAAAACAATTACACAAGCCATGAAACAAAATGCACCCAGAACGGCAGCACAATTTGTGAGATAAATAAATAAATAGTATAATTGCACCCAATGTGCAATCACAGCATATGATTGATAAATAGATAAATAAATAACATGAAATAAATAAAGTTAAAATGCACCCAGAATGATGACAGCATTGTTGTTTTAAAATTACATTTGCACCCAGAGACAGCCATTTTTTGTACCCAGAGCCATTAGGTACACGCCAGCACTTGGCTGGAATATATAACATTAAATAAAGTTAAAATGCACCACGTGCAATCACTGCATGATTTGATTGATAAATAAATAAGGTGAAACAAATAAAGTTAAAATGCACCCAATGTGCAATCACAGCGTATGTGATTGATAAATCCAGCATGATTTCATTGATAAAAAGATAAATAAATAACATGAAATAAATAAAGTTAAAATGCACCCAGTCTATTTCAGACTAAATAAAAAGCACCCAGAATGACAGCGTATCATATTTGCACCCAGAGACAGCCATTTTTTTGTATCAAGAGCCAGTAGGTAAACGCCAGCATTTGGCTGGACCCAGAGACAGCCATTTTTTGTACCCAGAGCCATTAGGTACACGCCAGCACTTGGCTGGAATAAATAACATTAAATAAAGTTAAAATGCACCCAATATTCAATCACTACATGATTTGATTGATAAATAAATAACATGAAACAAATAAAGTTAAAATGCACCCAATGTGCAATCACAGTGTATGTGATTTGATAAATTCAACATGATTTCATTGATAAAAAGAAATAAATATCATGAAATAAATAAAGTTAAAATGCACCCAGAATGACAGCATTGGTCTGTTAAAAATATCATATTTGCACCCAGAGACAGCCATTTTTTGTATCCAGAGCCAGTACGAAAACGCCAGGACTTGGCTGGACCCAGAGACAGCCATTTTTGTACCCAGAGCCATTAGGTACACGCCAGCACTTGGCTGGAATAAATAACATTAAATAAAGTTAAAATGCACCCAATGTGCAATCACAGCGTATGTGATTGATAAATCTATTAAATAAATAAAGTTAAAATGCACCCAATGTGCAATCACTGCATGATTTGATTGATAAATAAATAACATGAAACAAATAATTAAAATGTACCCAATGTGCAATCACAGCATGATTTTTGATCGATAAATAGGGTTATAAATAGTATAAATAGAACACATAAAACCATTATGTGAAACTAAAACATCATGATTTAACGTATCATAGAAGACATGATTAGCACATTTTTGGCACAATGTGTTGGCTGGAGAGGCTATTAGTCAGTCAAAGTACAATAAACTGGACTGTGATAACTGTAATATGTTTGCAGAACACCTGAGTGAAGACATTTATCAGGATGTGAAATATAAATGTGATCAATCAGGGTGTTCTTTTCAGTTGTGGAGTCTGTGATCAACTGAGAGTAACCTCTGGACTGGAACAAATCTCTTATGCTTTTCTTTCCTTTTGACAAGAGATCCTCATTAAAGTCCCCACAAACAACAATGGGCTGGTGATTAAGTAATTCCAGCGAGTCCAAGAGGCTTTTCATGTTTGGCAGAAATTTTGCCAAACTGAAATTAGGCGGTTTGTAAACAGTCACCAATAGCACTTTGACTGGAGCCTCAATTTTCACAATAACAAACTCTAAATCAGTGACATCTTGCATGTATCTGCGAGGCTCTGTTTGAACATCGCTTCTGCAGTACACTGCAACTCCACCTCCATCTTTTTTTGCCATGTCCACACAGGTGTTGTATGACACCTGTCTACTGCGTGTGAACATGTCGTATCCCTCCAGCTGGAAAACTGCGGACACAGAGGACCCTGACAGATGTGTCTCTGTGAGGCACAACACATCTGCAAGTCTGAGTTCATGATGTGCTTTCAGGTCCGCAATATGAGATGGAAGTCCTTGTGTGTTGTGGTGGATGATTGTCAAAGTCTTTAGAGTTTGGTCCGTTGATTTAAAAAGAGTCAACAGGGGTCTGGCACTCTGGAAAGATGCATGATTCATATTTTCCAGAGCCTTCTTGATTTCAGGATCAGCATATATCTTTTTCTCATCAAAGTCTGTAATGGTGAGACCTTGAAGGGAAGTTGTGCGGCTCAGAGCGACATAAGCCATTCCTCTTTCGAAAACACGTTTGAGGCACACGACCGCCGACGTCATGGTCATGCCTTGCACTTTGTGGGCAGTACATGCAAAGGCCAACTTCATCGGAAACTGACGTCGAATGACTCCCTTCTTGCTCGTGCTCTCCTCAGATCTCTCGATGTACACCAAGTCGTCTGAGGGACCCAGGATTTTTTTACGGAATCTCTGTCCTGCTGTAGGATTGTCCAGCCGCAGCCCAATCAGCCTCACAGCTTTTGGGCCACGTTCACTCATCACAATGTGTTTGATTGTTCCAAAAGTTCCATTAACAATCCCATCCTCCACATTGAGATTCCTGGTCAACATAACGCGTACTCCTTGAGCAGCCATTATGTTGTCAGGCAAGTCTCTTTTGCTTCCTTGAAAGTTGTAGAGTAAGTTCATCATGCAGCCTGTTCTGGGATCTTTTCTGAAGTCTTGGGCTGCAATCTCGACAACATTCTTGTGGAGGGCGGCTACAGTAACAGCATTGTGATTGTCGACTTCTTTATTTGTGGCGTAGATGTGTAGCACATCTGCTGGACAATCCTTGCCATCAGCCACTGCCTGTGTGAGCAACTGCCTGTCTTTATGACTCAGACAATCTCCCTTTAGCTTCACTCGAAGGCGGTTCAGGAGTTCAGCAAAAGCTTGATCGTCTTTCTGTCTCATGATCTCTGTCAGGTTGACCATTGTGAAGTAATCCTTCCAGAGATCAAACTCATTCTGCTCATACACACACAGTGGCTTGGCTCTGCCGAGGGGTGGCAGTTGGTAAAAGTCACCTACAGCAAGGACAGACATTCCTCCAAATGGTTTCCTGTTTCCTTTGATCTGCTGAAATCGCCAGTGGACGTAGGCAAACAGCTCTTTGGAAACCATTGATATCTCGTCGATGATGAGAATCTGGGCATTGGACAGTGCCGCTCTGACTTCGTCTAGTGCATTTCCAAGGCCCTGATATGGTGGCTTCAAGGACCTTGGAAGCTTCAGGATGGAGTGCAATGTTTTGCCTGAGATGTTGAAGGCTGCTGTGCCAGTGAATGCAGTCAGCAGCACTGCAGGCTGGGACATGTCGGCTTTGTCCCGGAATCTGGGGAGCTCACGCAGAATCCTTGTTGCCTCCTGATGCATGCACTTGATGACATGGGATTTGCCACAGCCAGCTCCTCCCGTCATGAAATAATAAAATGGGTCTGGATCGTGGCCCCAGACACATTTGAAGCACCACTCACGCACAGTGTAGAATATGGATGCCTGTGTCTCGTTCAGACTCTGATACATCTTTCTCATGTAGTCTGGACTCAACTCTGGTGCATCTATTATCTGCATGAAGCCCCTCCCATCGTTGTTGACTTGATAGTCGGGGATGTCTTCGTTCTCTTCATGCTCCGTCTCCAAGGGTTCGCGCTCAGCAAGACACTCCAAGCGGTCCAGTTCCACCTCGGGTGCAAAGGTGTTCCAAGCATTAAGAACTGGACCACCCTGCTGAAACTGTTGGAGTGCTGCGTCAATGTTTTTGCCTCCACTTTCGTATCGTTTCTTGTTGGCGTCTACGATACGTCTGACGTCCCCCACACCCCTTTTAGCGCATTTGTAAAATTGTTCATAAGTGGGGCATTGTTTATCAGTCAGCTCATCATCAGATCTGTGTGGGAGATAAAGCTTTAGAAGCCGCCTGTAAAATTTCTCTGGGGTTTTCTTTTCCGAGAAGCGAGCAAATCTGATGATGGCTGGTTTGCCTACAGTTCTCTTCTGAATGAACCCTTTCTCATTTTGGAGAGGAATGGCACTTTTGCCTTCAACTTGCTGGCCATACACTACCCTGTACTCTGATGCAAACTCAGCCAGACACATACATTCGAACGGTTGTCCGACAGGTCGGGCCAAGTACTTTTCAGGCACTCCTGACATCCACACCTCCTCGGAACCTGGTTCCATGTTTTTGAGCCTGTTGATGGGGTGACTCATTTTCAGACCGTCCTCATCAGTCTGAAGGAACACAACGGAACGGGAGCACTTTTTCAAGGGTAAGCTGCAAGTGCGAGCTGCAGCTTCTTGAGCGCTGACCTCTCTGTGCTTTGCGTAGGCCTGCATGATCTGCTTCATCTCATCACGCTCATTGACCTTGGATTTTTTGACGTTTTTGATGACCGAGTTGAGGAATTCAGTCATCTCGTGCTCTGGCTTGGAAACATAGGACATCATGTACATTATGCAGCTGAAGTCATCGACAACATACTGAATGTCCATGTTGGCGTTCCAGGCTCGTAGCAGGTCCGGATTGTAGGGGTTTATCCAACATTCATTTGGATCACGCTTCAGCATCACTACATTGCGGCTTGTCAGACTGATGACGTGTTCCAGGTACTCTTGTTCTGTCATCTTGCATTGGCGGAGCATGTCTGAGAAGCTGCTGAACGAGGTGTCTGGTTGCATGAGCAACTCTCTTAGTGGCTGAAGCTTTGACTTGGCTTCCTTTTGCATTTTTGATAGCTGTCTCTTCTGTGCCTTTAATTGTTTAGCTGGATCTGAGTTTTTATCTGATTTGCCGTCTACAGTGGGTGGCCTGGTGATTATTGTTTTTTTCATGGGCAGTTTAGGGAAGCCAAATCTGCAGGAAACATTACCTTTTTTGCATGATTTTGAATGTTTCCTGCTGTGCACCTGAACCTCGGATACAATTTTGTGAAGCTCTGGGTCTCTCTCGGGGTCAGGCATCTTGCACGATATGTGCTGGTCAATGAATTTGGCGACATCGCTGTCAAGATCGCCTTCAAACTTGGGTGCATTTTTGATCCAGACCAGCATGTGAATGTGTGGGCTTCCTCTGGCTTGAAACTCCACACGGTAAAAGTAATCCTCTACTTCAGAAATGGGCTTTGCTGGTGAGAGGATGAGGCTGGTCATCAGAGCGTCTACTCTCTTTTCAAACACGCGCATAACTGTGATGGGGTTGCTGCGCAGAATGTCACATTTGGCGTTCCAGTCGAGCTCTGAAAAGTCCCCTAGTTCACCCTGCTGAGCTTTAATGACCTCCACGACTTCAGGCCATCTCATCTCAGCAGCGGAGAACGTCAGGAAAAATGTCGGTTTGCCAATCTGCCTGACCATTGCGTGGACATCTCTCAGTGTTTTCTCCCAATAAGCTGGAGTGCCTCTGAGTGGTTGCATGAATCGTGTTGCATCCTTGTCCATAATAAGTCTCTCCAGCTCTTCTTTGTCTTGCAGCATCAAGTTGTTAACTCTGCGGCCATCCTTGCTTTTGGATTTTCCTTTGCGCATTTGAATAGACATACTGCTGGTGGCCAAGTGTGTCTCTGTGACAAACTGCGCAAAGAAAAGGTAGCTTTGGTCACTGGCAAACCGTGTATCTGCAGCAAATAGCCTAGCATTAAAGTATATGCTGGGGGACAGTTTGATGTTTCTGGCTTCATCCAATGTGTTCTGTCCTGTTGGAAACTGCACAGGAAAGGCCATGGCTTCTAATTTTGGTATGGTGAAGAAACCTACTGGTTTGTTGCCTTGGGCGGGTGCAACACTGAAAATGCCATCACCATATGAAAGGATTTCCTGTGCAATGTCCGGGGGCTGCATGCATGTGTCCAGAGCCAGACCAGGTCTCAGCTCCTCTTTTTCTTTGTCTGCTCCCTCCATGTTTACCTCTGTGTTGCTGTGCTGCTCTGGGGTGCTGGGCTGCTCTGGTATCGCAACAACTGCAGTGTTGTGCCGTGAGTCTTCTTCATCGGCTGACTCATCTTGTACACTGTCATAAGTGGCACTGTCATCAATGGACACATTTTTATATTCAGAATGTAGCTGTTTGAGTTTAGCCAGGCCAGCTAGCACATTCTTCATGTTGACGGTGTAGAAGTGCTGGTGGCCTTTGTATTTAATGCGTCTTTTTAGTTTTACTTGCAGTAGCTGTGCTTCAGTGTTGGGCCTTGGGAGACTGTTTACAACTGTTTCCATCTCTGATGGAACACACACAACAGCTCCGTGTACAGCCCTCTGTTGTCCTTTTGGCAGAGCGATTATTTTTGCAAAAGGCAGGATTTTAGCAATGAGCTGCCTTTCAAGCACATTGAGTATAGCCAATTCTGGGGGGATGGGTGCTAACTCTAGATTGTTTGCTACTGCAAGGGATGACATTCTGCCTCTGCTCAGGTGGTTGTCACAGGTGTGGCAGATCCACTCCTTAAGTCTTTCTTGTGGAACAGAGCAGGGGGAAGTGCAGTGATCATCACAGAAATGAACATAGTTTCCTGTCAAGCATGCTGCTGCCATTTTATTATGTTTGCTATATTTGTCTCTTTTGCATAGCTTGACCTGATTGGGGAACATTGTTCTGTTACAGACTGTACAAACATATGTGGGTCCATGTCTATTAGTTTCACGGAAGGACGCCACGGCTGCTTCCATCACAGGATCCATCAGGGGCTGGGAAGGTTCCTGGTGGTGGGTAACAATGTGTCTGTATTTTCTTTTAATTTTAATTGCTTTTTGTATCTTATGATGAATGCAAAAGGCAGCATTAGTGGCCAGTTTGATTATTGTTTTCTGACTAACGCGTTGAATGCAACATTGTCTAAACTCTGGGTCATTGTGATATCTTAAGTTAAGACTTTGCATTTTGTTTTGCCTGTAGCTCTGGCTGGATGCATAATGTGTTTTCATGCACATTTTCAGTCTGCTCCGGTAAGCTGGATCTGTTCTGTACCGGTCAGTTATGGCTTTCTTGTGTTTGCTTTGGAAAGCAGGATCTGTTCTGTACCGGTCAGTTATGGTTTTCTTGTGTTTGCTTTGGAAAGCAGGATCTGTTCTGTACCGGTCAGTTATGGCTTTCTTGTGTTTGGTTTGGAAAGCAGGATCTGTTCTGTACCGGTCAGTTATGGCTTTCTTGTGTTTGCTTTGGAAAGCAGGATCTGTTTTGTACCGGTCAGTTATGGCTTTCTTGTGTTTGCTTTGGAAAGCAGGATCTGTTCTGTACCGGGCAGTTATTGCTTCCTTCTGTTTGGTTTGGAAAGCAGGATCTGTTCTGTACCGGTCAGTTATGGCTTTCTTGTGTTTGCTTTGGAAAGCAGGATCTGTTCTGTACCGGTCAGTTATGGCTTTCTTCTGTTTGGTTTGGAAAGCAGGATCTGTTCTGTACCGGTCAGTTATGGCTTTCTTGTGTTTGGTTTGGAAAGCAGGATCTGTCCTGTATCTTACGATGTTTTGTTCCTTCTTTTTAGTTTGAACTTGGGGATCAAAATAATATCGTTTAAAGGACAACAGTCGGTGTTGACGACGACTTTTTTGTGCATATATAGTTTTCGCAGCCTGAACTTTTTTCATTCTAAATTCTGGACAGCTGGCATACTTTTGTCTATTATGTTCAGTGCTACTTTTCCTCTTTTGTTCACAAAACAATGGTGCATTTTGGTCTTTGCTGGCACTTGCATTCCGTCTGGCTTTTTGTCGTCGCTGTGTATTCACCTTGGAGATACTTGCTGTTTGTGGGACAACTTGTGGGGCTGAGGAAAAGTTGATGTCAGCTGTCGGAACCTCTGCTTGGGGTGTGCAGGGGAGAGTTTCAGACTGGGTGTCTTTGGTTGGGTGAGCTAACTGTCCACAATGTTCACTGGAACCGACAGCTTCAAATGAAATGGGCACAAACTCATAGCTGGCATGAGCTCCGCGATCTTTAAACAATTTGTGAAGATGGTCAGCCAGGTCACTGAGCACAGAGAAGGTCATCATGATTGCAGTTCCGTAGTGGTGTGGTAAGCCTGTTGCATTTCTTGTGTGTGAATCAAAGACTCCATACCTCCCCGAGTTCTCACGGAAAACTGCAATGCACTCTGGAGTTACCATGATCAAAGCTTGGCTGACTTCTGCCGACAGACACTCTAGCTGTGTGGCAAGGGACTGCCCCCACTGCTCACTTCCTGGGCTGGGTGCTTGGGCTTTAAGGGGGCCTAGTCTGGCAAAAGACATTTTGACATTGTACATATTTGTGTCTGTCAGCACCTGTCTTGGCATTTCCTCTAATGTCAAGTGGTTTCCTTGGAATTTTTTGTCCAGAATTAGCTGCTGTTTAATTCCAACATAGAGGGAGTCTCCCTGTGCCATCACTTTGTCGAGTGTAGTCGTGTTGAATTGACTGCCCTCATTCTGGTAAGCCAGGAAAGTCAGGGACATGCAGGTGCACTGGTGATTTCTGGAGAATGTTTTGTATCTCCCGTCATTCTGACTATGACTGGCCCTCACTCTTTCAACATGCTGCTCTGTCCTGGCTTGAACCTGAAATTATGTTATAAAAGGATTGCTACCATTAGCATTACTCTGTTTCACATATGATTATTATTGTAATGCCAGTAGTATAAATAATGCAGGATTAGAGTTATAATGTCTGCAGTAGAAAGGTCTCTGCTGAGAAACACAGCTGCATCGCCCTGCACCCATAGACTTTAAAAAGAATGGACGTAGCACCCGTGACATCATGCATTGGTTTCGTGGAGTCCGTTTTGTGATCCTACTACAGGCATTTGAACTGCGCCATCTTGGATTTTAGCGGGAGTGTACTTTCCATATTTTGGAGGAGATGCGGTGGTTAGCCAGCTGAGGACCCGCCCACTGCACTCGAAGCAACCAGCTAATGGCCAGTAACAGCTAATGGCCGGAATTTTAAGCCTAAACAATACGACAACGGTTGTGGTACAAAAACACTTTTGACTCTTTTAATAGATATTTATTTTTTCCAAAAATGAAGGCCCCTTGAACTGATGCAAATACACTGATGTGCAAGTCCCAGTATCTTCTTTGTGGCTGGCTTTAAGTTGCTAGCGTCTTTTGCAGCCCGGGCGTCCTCATATGCTTTCTATGTTTCAGGTGCCTTACCAGGTTTTAAGTATTAAGCAAGTGCTTTTAACAGTTGTTACAAATAACAATTTACCCGTCTTCTTCAGAAACTTTGAAAAAGTCCCACACAATCGACGCCATGTTGTCTGTTTTCAAACATAAGCACGCTGTGCTTCATTCACAGCGTGACGGATATTCCCCATTGTCACGTTTGCTAGTCATTCTTTTGGCCTTTTTAAGTTAATGTTTCTATTGTTTATGTTTAACATGTGTAGAAATACTGTGGATATCAATTCAAGTCAGCAAGTACCAAAATTATGACCGAGTAACAAGTTTTTTTCCGACATGAGGCAGAAAGAGTTTTTCTGATTATGCCAACGTCACTTGAACGTAGCATTCACTGCAGGCCATTCAGGTGTCTCAGTGGAAGTGGGGCGCTGCCGTGCTTACATTATAAATACTATTATATTATAATGTTATCAGAGCTATTCGTCATATCGGACTTATTGGAATGACGTAATAATTTCTGTTATGACACAATAATTATCGTTCACCCCTAGATAATACCAATACCAAGGCAAAATAATTACTCAATGGCATTTGTGAAATGTAGAAAGATAATGGTTTCAGAGATATAACATGGGCCATGGTTTGTTTCAGATGTAGTTCATTGTACATTTTGTGTGTGGATTTGAGAGGGAAGAAAATACCGTAGCTGGGGAGGGAGGATCGCAACCTGCATCTGTAATGGTGTAGGATGGCATGGTTGCGGAAGGTGTCTTGAGCTTGGCCATCTGAAAACACATTACAACACATTCAGTGAAACTAAAGACTTTAATGAAACACAACAATTTATTTAGGTGGAGTGAAATTTACCTTTGCAGCCGGTGAACAGCAGGGGGTTGCTGCATCACCCGAACTCAAGGACAATCTGGTTGAGGGGGATCCAACGAGCTGTTGATAGATGACAAAAAACATTACACTCTAGACAGTGTGGATAATGGATAATGTAGAAACAACTCAGTTAAAAAACATAGCATACAGAGCAGAAGGTAACATACATCGTTCACAGGAGGTCGGGTGCCCAAGGGGTGCCTTTCCTTGGTCCAGGGCGGTCTCAGCGGGGACACTGGCAAAGACTTCACAACAAAAAAAAGACGAATTCAATTCAGTTTTATTTGGATAGCACAACGAGCAGCAACAACAGTAACTGTAGCAATGATAATTGATGCCAATAGAGTCTATTAATTATCTGTCCTAGTTTTTTAATGAACTCAGCTACAGTCATTCTCAATGTTCATACATATCCAGTGAGTGCCATGTGTAATTTTTGAGGTTTGATTGGTCAAACACATTGTTTTTGTTCTTAAATCAGATAAAGTAATTATTGTAGGTGATTTTAATATCCATGTGGATGTTACAAATGACAGCCTTAGTAACGCATTTACCTCATTAAGACATTAAACCTCAGACAGTGTGGACAGTCTTGCTATGTCTCAGTTCAGTTTGTTGTTCAAAACAAGTTTCTGTGTGTGTGTCAGTTGTACAGTTGAACATACACTAACTGGAGATCGGGAGCATGGGGGTTGGGTCTCGATGGTCCTGGACCCGGTGGCTGGGGGGGACTCCTGTTCCTGGTGGATCTTCCTCCACCGCTGCTTCGTGGCCTGCGCACGCTTCCCCTTCCTCGGCATTCTGTTGAAGACAACTCCCTAACAAAACCCTAACCCTAATTAAATCTAATCTAACCCTGACCCAACCTGAAATACCTACTTACCCCAAATCTAATTTAATGTAATGTAAAGTAACCTACCGGTAATCTTATAATGTTAATGTTACAACTACAATATAATGTTAATGTTGGTGTTAATATGTAAACAGGAAGAATACAGTAGAGATGAAGTGTTGAGAAAGGTGTGTGATTGTTAGATGAAGATCCAGGAACGGTGATGACGATGATCAATCTTCAAAATCAGCTTTGTAAATGTCTGACCGTGAACCAAAGAGAATCTGCAATAAGAAACAAGCTAAATGCATTATGAACACATCTTGGACATATTTAATTTTCATGCTGTGCACCTAACTTCAGCAAATGTGCTAGTATTTACGTATAAACATGCACAATATGTCTTACAACAGCATTATTTTACCACACTAAAATCCATTTTTAAATCTGATATACTTGGTTGGCCAGTTATTAATTAATTAATTAATTAATTAATTAATTAATTAATTAATTGTGAAAGAACACGTGTAAAATGTTTTTTTTTTTTTTTAAGAAAAATAAAAAAGAAGCCATGAGTCAGTCTTCAAATACACCACACTGCGTTAACAAAACCATTAAGCCATTAATGAACCAGTTTAATTTAAGGCATTCCCTATTCAAAATCGCATCTTAAATCACTGTTTTCCCGCGTACCGCCATCTTAAATCACTGTTTTATCTCGTACCGCCATCTTAAACCACTGTTTCCTTAAATACAGTCTCAACGCTATCAAATCTCTTAGTCAACATCGAATATGATTTATCTGTGTAGAATTCATATTTACGATTTCCTCAAGCAAGTACAACTTGAACCGATAATACAAGAAAACACAAAACCATTAATGAACCTAGTTGACTTTACCGCAAAATAGAAACATTTAATTTGATGTGTCCGATGACGAGAGACAGAGAGAGAGCACTTTGGTAGAGAGACATAGATTAACAACAGAGCGAGCGCCGGTCTCGATAAAGCTGTTAATTAATGAGAAATAAAACGTTATTTCCTGATTGTTTCACAGCGGTTACATTCAGCAGGTAGACACGATCATCGCCTATCTGAATCACATTATCCAATGAAAAGCATTAGAGTTGTGTGCGTGAGCAAAGTCCAGCCATCGCGTCTACCACAGTTCTCCCAGCAGCAGCAGCGATGGCGGCAGCGGTGTGGCCGTGATGTTGAATAGCCGGGCAGCGCGCGATCGATACAGAGGCCGAGTCACTCAATGTTATTAATTAAAATGAGTTTTGGATTTAAATTTTTACAATGGAAATGTTTATTTGCACGTCTTTATTATCAGACCATTACATTTCCCTCTCGCGCATTTACACGTCTTTATTATCAGACCGCCATTACATTTTCCTCTCGCGCATTTCCTATTCCCTATTGTGGCACATTTTCCCGCCGTTCAAACGATTGCCCTTTAAGACAACAACTGTACATATTTGAATGTGTTTTTAGGTGGTTATAGCCAAAACGCGACGAGTAACAAAGTCAAGCTTAATCTCACTAATGTGTACAACTGATGTGTTGTAAAGACAGTATATCTTACCTCTGATGCGATCAAAGGGGAAGAGCAGATCGGGGAGGGGCTTTTATATGAACTGGCCAAGCACCGAAGTCAGGCGACTGAAAATGACCAATAGGAGTCCTCTTGTATCCGCCGTCAAATCAAACGAGGGGTATCTGTTGGGTCTGCCTAACAACAGCCCGAGAACATTCGCGCCAGTTAAAATGACCAATAGGAGTCCTCTCATATCACAGAGGACGCGACGCGCATACCCGCACACACACGCACGCCCGCACACACAGACGCAAGCACCCACACACGCGAGCACGCGCCATGTCGACATTGAGGAAAAGAGCCATTTTCGGCCTCGGCACTGGTCTCACGTTTGGGCTTATTCTGACAAAACGGTAGCTCCTATCAGAAAAAAAGCAAGACCATCATCGCCATAAGGACTTCCCAAACGATTTTGTGTTTCTACAATGTTTCTAGAGTAAATATTTCGGAGACACTCGCAAGTTTAAAACAGGGGTCCGTTCTGCTTTTCTCTGAAAATATTTGAAATATTTGTATTGGAGTCAATGAGGAGAAGACACCGACTGGCCGCACTTAGAGGCTGCTAATTCGAATTCTGTAAATCTCTCCGATTTTTTAAACACATTATGAGAGACAGAACACGTATGTCTACAAAGTTGGAAAAAATAATGTGTGTACATTGTAAACTGTGGCCAGGAGCAGCGTGGAAAGAGATTTATTTTTTTATTTTTCTGGAGCTCTCTCCACTCTAGCTACACTCTAACCCTAATAAGGGCATGCAATACACACCCATTGTAATCTCATCATTTCTCCAAAAATGATCATGGTCATTGAACAGTGATTGATCAAAAAGTATATGACCTATCAAAACATGGAAATATACATAAAGTACACAAGACTTGTGTCTACTCTTTAAAGTTGAAATGGAGTCTCTAGGTCAAAGTATGCAGGAGCAGCAGACAGCAGTAAAAGTATGTATTTTTTGACCTCCTCCCATGCATTCTCTATGGGAAAATATTCACAGTTTTTTGCAAATAACTTCATGAAAAATTAATATTTTTTAAATTTGTATTGAAGCACACCGATCCCGATGAAGACGCACATTTTGATATATCATTTGTCCTACAACTCTTCGAGTTGTAGGACTAGTAGCGAATCAAAAAAGCGAGGAAGAGGAATAATAATAAAAAGAATAATAATAATATTAAGAAAAAATCCACAGGATAACAATAGTGCTCGGGGCTTTGCCCCGAGCACTGGCTCCACAGCTTTGCTGTAGGGCCAGTGCTCGGTGCGTTTGCCCCGTGCACTAATAAAACCCTCCGGCTGCGATCCTCCAATCCACTGTCCTGACCTTATTGACTACAATCAACAATTGCTCTCACCTTAAAATACACAACGCAGAGTCCGAATAACCTAGCCTGAAAATACGGTTACTTCCCACAGTGCTACATATACACATACATACATACATACATACATATACATACATTTACTCAAATTAAAATAACAGGGAAATACTGTAACACTGTTTCAGGTGTGGCATCTGAAACCTGAAATAATGGGTTTTGAAAGGTCTGCTCTGGTGTGAGACCGATCCCGGACTCCAGTGACCGGCCAGCACACTGGGGCATCAGGGTCATGTGTCATCACCACGTCCATGTATCTGATCTGATCTGGGTATCCGTGGAGGTACCCCCCCACCACCCCCACCCCCACCCCATCCACGCCAGTCTCCATCTGGCAGGTCGGAATAAACTAATCGGGAGCTGCTGGGTCTCCCAACCAATGAGGTCTGGAGCCAAATGGAGTTGATTTGAAACACACACACAGACACACACACGCACACACACACAAAATGGACAACGCACCACAAACACCGTCGACGCCTTCCGGCCCATAACGACCATTTCCCCTGCAGGTGCTGTTTTTGTGTCACAGCGTTGTCAGTTTGCCATTTCGCCGATTAGATTACGCCGCGGTATAATTACCGGGACAGAGACATTCTTTAAGGGAGAGGTGGGGGAAGAAAAAAAAAAAAAAAGACTCATCATCGTCGGCAGTTTGCAGACAAACACCTGGCACCTTCTTTTTTTTTTCTTTTTTTTTTTTTTTTTTGTAATCATGGGGAGACAGCACGTCTCGGGGGAGGCGCTGCAGAGAGGCCCTGCCCTGTGAAGATGGGCGGGGGGGGGGGAGGCGGGGGAGTGTGTGTGTGTCTCCCCCCTCCCCCCCCCCCCCCCCCCCCGCCCACTATCCACTGCTCTCAGCCAGCCGCTGGGTGAACCTTAGAGACCCTTTCGCAGCTCATTTGTGTCTAGACGGTTGACTTTCGCTTCCTATCATTACCCCCACCAACCCACACCCGCCCACCTACTCACACAAACACACACACACACACACACACGCACGCACACATTCACACACACACACACACATTCACTCACACACACACACACACACACACACACTCACTCGCCATCATCCATCCCAACGGACATGTCGCTCCCTCTCACCCATCCAGAACATATTTTCGTTGTCCCAGGTGGGCAGAAAGGAAGTGGCAGTGTGTGTGTGTGTGTGTGTGTGTGTGTGTGTGCGTGTGCGTGTGTGTGTGTGTGTGTGTGTGTGAGGGGTGGGGTGGGTGGTTTACGTCTTGTATATATTCACCTGACCTCTACCACCAACCAGTCCTACCTCTCAAAGTAACCCCATTCGGAGGGAGAGTGTGACATGACAAGTGTGAAATGAAAACCAGGGACGCATATCCTTGACAAAAAAAAACACATATATGTGTGTATTATTATTGCCTCTACATGTCTCAATACATCACGTCCACCCACACACACACAGACACACACACACTCACACGTACACTCACACACACACTCACACACACACACACACACACACACACACACACACACACACACACACACACACACACACACAGTTGGCTCTCAACGTGACGCCTGCCTCCACCCATCCCGCTTTGTCATGGCTGTTGCTTTGTTTTGTTTACCTGTGAGTGGCTTCAGCCAACCAGATGCACCTGCTGACTGACACCTGGCAGCTGGTTAACTCTAGTGCTATGCCAACCCCCCCCCGCCCACACACACTCTGGAGTAGAGGGTTCTCCTGCTCTTCTGGGATGGCCAGACCAGAGGTGCGGCAGGATAATGCGTTGTGCTGACAAAATATGTGTCCTCGACTATTGTTTGATAGTGCCTCACCTCAAGAGATTCTGTATCCTCTCGTTGTGATCAGGGAATAAGGGAAAGACACTGGGAGCTTCAATTGAGAGAAAGTTGTGCACAAACCTTCAAGGAAATACCGAGTGGTTGGTTTCAGATGCATCGTGTGGGAGTATAAACGAGTTCAGACACCACGGGAATGTATGCCCTGAATGTTTTCCTGTACATCTTTTTGGTGTAGATGTAGTGCCTTTTACGGATGCTTTTTACACAGCTCTGTTTTGAAATGCAATCTGATTTTCCAATTTTCTTTCTGTGTGTATGTAAAGTGGTGCTGTACGTGCCTATAGCCACCATATGCTGTGCATCATACATAGTCATGACCGCCTCTTCTCAGCTGCAGATAACTAGGTTTCACGCTGCTTCTCTCCGTCACAAGTGCGGTTACTCTGCATAATAACAATTATCAGTGTGTGATTGATGACGGCTTTTCGATTCCGGGCCGAACGCACAACTTTCACTTCAACCCATCAGAGTTTGAGCGAACTCTTCTCCATGCAATTTATAGCAAATTTCAAATCTGTCATTCTGGATCCCAAAAAAAAAAATATATATATCCTGGTGGCGAGACTGCAGCTTTCAGACTTCACGTTTAAATGTAGAATTCGCCGAACCTGCGTTCTGCAACAGGTCCCTGACTTTCACCCCAGACACTGGAAGTATAAACAGAACATTTGTTATAGATACAAATATGTCCTTTTTGGGGGGGTTTCTGGAGCTGCACTTGTTCCAGCTCCCAGAAGGATGCTACCCACTGTGTCTCGATGGCCGTCACACCCATGAGCATTTGGTCTTGACTCAAGCAAGCCCTCGGCTTCACTTCAGTGACAGAGATGAGGAGAAAGAGCAGATGGATCCATTCGCCGAGCAACTAATTCAGTTTCCTGAATGCAAAATGTATAAGCTGTGAGATGCATCGCAGCACAGCGCATCCATTTACATGCTGTTTCCTCAAGATCAATAACAGTTCAGCAAATCTGTAAGTCCTAATGTTTAACGTGAGTCAGTCTGTAATTTCTGTACAAGAAAAAATAGGTTTCTCCTGTTGAATGATTTGTACTTGTAGAAATTGGTGAATGGTTGATGGGTAGAAGTCTGGTTCAAAGGACTGTATTGAAAGGCTAGTTGACTGGCTGGTCCGGTTAACAACAATCGCCGCAGGTAAGAACTTGAATGCCGACGACCTGCCCAATGTAGATGGTTTCACACACACACCTTCCACTCCTCTAGGGGGCATACAGACAACTCCGGCAGCGAAAGGCCCTGGAAACACCGAGTTGACTGAAAGCCGTGAAATACTTTAGAGCCGTGAAATATCTTAGCGCCGTGTATAGAAGTGGGTAGAACATAAATTGCCAATATTACATGGATATCTACAATGCAATGGCAGAATCATTCTGATAAATAATAAACACAGCATTACAGAGAGATAACCATGGATCATTACATACACGATTACACTGGAGGCCCTGCTCGATATGAAACGGCATGGCGAGGGCGTGCCGCTAGAGACATTGTTACTAAACAAATGAACATAGCAAGTAACATGCCTAACAGAATACTAACGTGTATGACGTGCACAAGGGTATCGAGTTGCGTTTACCGCGAACTACACACAAACAACCCGCGAGTTACATATGTCACTGAAACAACAGAACAATGTACTACGGACACAGTCTGAGATACCCAGTGCTAAATGGTTAAATGGAAAAAGGGAACAGGTACAGGAACATTTATATACAGGTAGTGTCCGGACTCACATTTGACGGGACGCACGGCATGGAAAGAACATTCCAGAATCTCCGTAAAAAACAAGTGTCCGTCACCATCTCCCCAGACTGCGGCTCCGATCCCATGTGACTCTCGCTGACTAGAGGGCGGGGCCAGTTCAATAGTTCAGCGTGATGGACAGGTGAGTCAGGATGGGGATCGGCCATCGCGGAAGGGTTGATCTGGGGGAACCTCGGAATAGTCCATTAGAACAGAAGAGCGGTTTACATACGAACACCTTCCACATACGATGGTTGAGTGCACTCTCCATGTAAGCACTGCCTAATTCTGAACAGTACTAGTTTTTGATAGTATTTAGCCCCCCCCCCACCCCGATCTAACAAACGTTTCTTCTGTCACGAGAGCGTGGAGTAAGGCAGATGAGTGAAGACAGGAGGGGACTGATAAAGTGGCGCACAGCAGGGTCTTCAACAAATACCCTGTGTGTCTTCAGGGGTATCCACCCTCGCCAAGTGTTTGGGCTTTATCTCCTTCCATTAGCCCGGTCTGATGGGATCTCTCTCTGGCGCACCACTTCATTACGCGTTTAATCGGCAACTTTTTTCGGACACGCTCACCGTTCCTCTTTGACTTCAAAGAATGGCCAGATTATCTGTGGCAAAGTTCAAATTAAATGCGCCTTCGGGCCCAGCAGGTACTTGGATTAGATTTCCCTGGCCGAGCCCTCTCATGTATGTTTGAATGGAATGTACGAGCATGCTCCACTGGTCTGTGAAATGGACACAGGGCGGGCGCAGACTTCCTGTGCCTGCCCTGCCTATGACACTAGATTTATGCGTGTGAGTAATTGTGAATAATGTAACAGGCAGACACTCACTGTGTTCTGTGACAGATGAATTACTTGTTAGGTCAGGCTATGTGTGATGGACATTTTGAGAAGGTAGTCATTTTCTACTGTGCGTTGTCTGGAAGCTGTAATTGAAAACTGTGGCGATGTGATTATCACTGGTATTTACAGTAGAATAAACACAATTCAAAAAATGCAAACATTTATCTTGTGTGATGAATGATTTGTATTTAGTGCATGGCACGTATAGGAGTCCCATCATTTAGCCAGTGCATATCATTCAATTAGCTTTTTTGTCACAGGTCCATGATAACACTCAGACTTTCTCCGTTTGTTCATTGGTGTCATTAGTGTTTTGTCCCAGCACGGTCACAGACCCACAAGAGCAGGTTGGCACGTCTCCCCGCATGGCTCTTTTTATCCCGTTTAACTCGGTGGAATAAAATGGATTACACTCTTGTGAAGGTGATATTCCTGCAGAGCTAAGTGATAATTGCTGACCTCCAGAAAAAAAAATACTGTAGCCTTGCAGAAATAGAGTGCTGGTGTTCAGTGAGCTTGCATCACTTGGTTGATCCGCCTGTGATGCAGGAAGTTGTGCAAAACGGTCCTTCGCTTCTGCTGTGATTTTCACACCTCTTTTGTGTTATCAGACGATCCTGCTAGTCCAAAGGGGGTGTTCTTTGTCACCTTTCGCCAAGTATGACCGTGCGGGAACCATCCCGACATGGTTTGACTGACCACACTTGAGAAGTGTGCGGGAGCACAGTCCATGGAACCCTGCTAACATAGAAAACGTTGACAACTGCAATCAAAACTACTTGTAATTCTATGTGGTCTGTCGGAGAAACGCAGCATTGGCTAACAAACCGCATTGTTCCAGTTTGACCTCCCAAGTTGACCTGCTCTCACCATGGAAACCAAGGCCATTCCAGAAATGTGACTGCGGTTTAAACTTTGGAGAACCACGTTAAAGGCCAGCACGTATAGGTATATGCGAGCACGAGTGTGTACGGGGTAAGGGTTTGAAAGAGACAAAATGATTCACAAGAGGCCATACAGAGCTATTGTTAACAGCGTCTTTCGAGAGCACACTTTCGAGAAAACCTTCCACTGTTTTTTCGATCCTGTGTTCGGTTAAGTTTGCCTTGAGAAGTTCGGCGCGGGAAGAAAAGACTCCTTTCAGAAAAGGGCTGAGCATCTGAGGCTGCCTTCTGCCGTCCAATCTTTTTTTTTTTTGTTGTTGTTCAAAAACACGTCTCTCTCTGTCTTTTTTTTTTTTTTCCACCCGACAGACACTGTTGTGGCATTCACTGTGTATTCTCGCTTAAAGGGCACCGGTTACACACAAGAGTGGCGCACAACAATGCACTGTTAAACTGATGGACGTATGCAATTACGATGCAGGGTAAACTAAAGTTGACTGTGATGGAAACCCTGCTCCCTCGGAGACCATCGGTCTAGCCTGCCGTTGCCTGGTCTGGCCTGGTAGCCATTGCATTCATATCAGGTCATCATAGAGGAGCATTTCCTCTGGTGAAGTTTGGTCAACTGGGTTGAGTGTTGTACCAAGTGTTAAAAGGAGGCAAAAAAGAAGACCCATCATTTGTGTTGCATTGCAGGAGCTGTGTTGATCCTGCGATGAGGCCTCTTGTTCAAAGGTCTTGTCTGTTGTGTAGCATGTCTCCACATTTTGTCTGGGAGTCTGAGACTAGTACTTTAACCATTTGGACTGGGCCACAATCCAATCCACACTGCAACTCGGCAATGCAAGACACTTTTTATCCATCAGTCGAGCCAGACGGCCAACTCTGACCCTGTTAAAATTGGTTTATTTTCAGTGGCTTTTTTCTTACAGATTCCTATCTCGTGCTCTCATGGTACTGAGATACCGATAGATTGTGATGAACGCAAGTCATTTAACTTGAACATAAGTGATTTCTCTGCAAGCCAATATACGCGAGAGCATTCGTGAAAGCAGCAGACGTGCCCCGGGACTCCTCGACTAAATACATACAACGAGCCCATATTGAATTTCTCAGAGGAAATCTATTTTTTTGTTGTTGACATGCATAAGCAGATAAGAGCATTGGAGCAGACGACTCCCTATTCATCATGAATGAGGGCATGCTGTGTGAGCTAAGTTCACATGCGTGTACACGACAAGCCCATGCGAGTCATACCCACGTTTTGGCGTATGTTATTATGTTATATATGTATGTTATGTTATATATGTTATAACGGGTAACAATGGCGGGGATTTGAATGGCAATGGAATCATTCCACTCGATAACAGGCAACATCCATCACCGGATTTAACATCAACTTGCCCTCATATTGAATAGAGGTTCATCAATATTTTCTTCATCAATAAAATCAGAGGTTCATCAATAACCCCCCACCCACCAATGGCATATTTCTTTATTAAATTTCATAACTAAGCCGTAATAAAAATGCTTTATAACGTCATAAATTCAGTGGAAGTATGCGCAATTTTCTGTGTGGCTCTGTCGTCCACAGCTCATCTCCATCTAAATGACTTGGATCACTTATAGCCAAGGAGAGCTATAGGAACTTATCTTTTCAGACAACAATTAACAGCGTTAGATGGTGGCGAGCTGCATACAATGAGCTGCGAAATGTCACTTAAATGAGACGGGCAAGAAGTCTCTATCATCCATCTATCATCGCTCTTTAGAGATGCTGTGCACAGAACTGCAGTAATGGCACTAATGGTGTTTAAATATTCAACATTCAAACATCTTCAGAGAGGGAGAGAGAATGGGCTTTTGCACTGGAATCCTGTTTGTCTTTAAGCTACTGTTGAGCTGTGTTCCCCCAGTTGTTTGGTTAAATTGCAATATTATCACTATTGGTACTGTCTGTCACGCTCACATTCCGTGACAATTACAATGGAGCACAGAATGAAATGCAGTAATAAACAACGCTTTCTATAAAGCTGTAAAGCTAATAGATCAGGCAATGCTGTCTAATTCAATTTACAAAAAAAAAACAGATTTGTTTTGACTTAGTGTGGTCTCTTGGTTTTTGGCATTAACTATAAGCGACACATAACAAACAACTACAAAACTTTTAATAATGGCTGACATATTTGGCCAAGCAGATATAGGAATTCACCATGTGTACTCCCGTAGTTAGAAAAGTGCTGGCAGTGCAAAGCCTGAGAAAAGTTAAAGCTGTGATTTGTGCGTGTGGCTGGGTTAATTAGGGACTTGTTGACATGCAGTGTGCATGCTGCTCAATGTTTAATCAATTATTGTCCTGTCGTTCTATCCGGAACCTTATTGAACATCGATTTCAGAATGGACTGTGGATTTTTTTTCCTGTGAAAAAAAAGCAATGTGTGAACACGTCTAGTTACAATGTCTTGGACGGGAGTATTTATAATTTTTTATCATGCAATTACTGGACTGTACGTATAGAGCACAATTATTATAATTATTATTACAATCCTTTGCGACACGTAGAAATCTTTTTGCATCGAGTTGATTTTTAAAAAAAGATGTGTTCAGCCTGTGAATAAATCAGTTTATTGTATTATTTGTTTCTCAACATGTAGTGCGCTCGTTGCATCCGTTGCGGTGAATAACATTCACATCCCTATTATTATTGCAAAACTTTTTTTGTTCTGGATACGCGATATTGGATACACTTTAATGCCACGGAGACCAGAGAGAAATATGCTGATATTCTCTCTTTTTTTTCGCTGCTTCTGAGCAGTTTTTTTACAACATCATACACGTTTCTTCCATGGAAACGATGATTAATACTCACCTAAACGTTGACCCCATGAATACCTTTAACAATGTAATTCAATGTTTTCCTGGGGGTGCGGTTTAAGCTAAATTATGATACTGACATAACCAATCTCAGTCCCACCACCCCTCTCTCTCTCTCTCTCGTGTTCCCACAGAATAGTTCATAAAATGTCTTAGTCCAAAATCCCCTCCTCCGCCATTTTATTTTTCCCCGTGTGTATTTCTCTGGGCCGAGACGGCTCGGTGGCTCCCCTGTCGTCCACAAATGTGACCACAAAAGTGTGAGCGATCAATAATGCAACGGCCAATCTCGGGCGCAAAAAAGATAGAATCAAATAAGAATCCTAGCCTCCGAGGCGACCTGTCCACTCCGTATCAGACCCCGCCAACATGCCCTCTCCGGAGGACTGAGACGCCGGCAACGCTCCTCTGATGGGATTTTAGCATCTGATTTATTAGTCGCTTTTGTTGTTGTCGTTGTTTGTTGTTTTTTTTTTCTTCCCACTTTCTTACTCCTTGGTCGTGTGTCGTCTGTCTGTCTGTCTGTCTTGTTTCACCCGCCCCGTCGCTTTGCCGCGCGTGAATGTCCCATTACGGCGCAGTTTAACACGTTTCCGAGGCGCCATTCGCGACAGCCAAATGAGTGCAGGTGCTATGCCTGGCCGATTCCAAGAAAAGGAGGAGAGAGAGAGAGAGAGGGAGAGAGAGAGAGCGACAGACAGACATTCCTGCTAACAGCTTCACTGACAGAGCTCCCCCACGCGATGCGTGTTAAGTACGTGCCAGTAAGGGGGAGTCGGTGGATGACGGAGCCGGCGCCCGGATCGCTAGCCGGTCTCCGAGGCTGGCGGTGGAGGGGGTGGGGGGGGGGTGGGGGGAAGTGGAGGGGGTGGAGGCTGGTGGGGGTGGGAGATGGATGGTGGGGGGGGGGGGGCTGCCCTGAGTGAAGGGCTTCTGGATGCAGCGATACTGCTGATTGATTGCGGTGCTGATTTTACTCTGGAGTGGATTACGGCCCCCCCGCGGCACAGAACACTGGCACCGGCGCTACACGCTCGGCTGTTCTCTGGCCACGCTGCAATTAATGGAGGGGAGGGGGAGAGTGGGGTTCGGGGGGGGAGTAGAGAAATGGTGGAGGAAGGGGGAGAGAGAGAGAAGAGGGAGAGAGGGGGAGAGAGTGCCAGCCATTGAAGGAATATCTTAGGGGTGACCAACAGGGGAAGTGGGACGGACTGAAGGGAGGGATGGGAGGAAAGGATTAAGGATGGAAGGAAGAAGGGAGGAGAGGAAGGGAGAACAGACAGGGGTGAGGAACGAACGAACAAAGGACAGGGGAGAAGGGAGGGGGGTGAGCAAGGGAAGGCATTAAGGCTGGAGCTATATGGAGTAAGTAGAGGATGGGGAAGACAAATGGAGCCGGGACAGAGGGCTGATGGCTGATGGTCAAGCCGGGGCTGTAGAGGATCATTGAGCCGTGAAGGTCTCTAAACAGAGCTGATTTACTGACGCTATAGCTGGAGATATACGGTGGCCAGCCACCAGAGGAACGGGGAGGAAATTGGCTATACTTCGGGGAAGACTGGCAACAAGGACAGATGTTGCATAAGTACTCGTGATATTGATATTTATCTTCCTTTTTTTTTTTTCTGGGCGCGTACCGCTCTAATAACATCCTCATCAGATACATTTTAATAAGCGTTTAGGCAGTGATAAAAAAATAAATAAAAACGAAAAAATGAATATGCACAGTTTGATCCACCTGGTGGAATGCCAACGAGTGGTATTATGCTTCGGGACAAGACCGCGATGCACAACGACGCGCTCTGCATATCACTTCCACTAATAACAATAATAAAGATAGATAGATAGATAGATAGATAGATAGATAGATAGATAGATAGATAGATAGATAGATAGATAGATAGATAGATAGATAGATAGATAGATAGATAGATAGATAGATAGATAGATAGATAGATAGATAGATAGATAGATAGATAGATAGATAGATAGATAGATAGATAGATAGATAGATAGATAGATAGATAGATAGATAGATAGATAGATAGATAGATAGATAGATAGATAGATAGATAGATAGATAGATAGATAGATAGATAGATAGATAGATAGATAGATAGATAGATAGATAGATAGATAGATAGATAGATAGATAGATAGATAGATAGATAGATAGATAGATAGATAGATAGATAGATAGATAGATAGATAGATAGATAGATAGATAGATAGATAGATAGATAGATAGATAGATAGATAGATAGATAGATAGATAGATAGATGGATGGATGGATTGATTGATATATCTAAATTGGGTTAATGTCCCGCGGGACATTTGGGGGGACCTCGCCGTAAAAATTGACTCGTCGGCACGTGGATGGCGTCGTGACAGTTCGTCGTTCACATGCATGAAGTCGTGACAGGTCGTCGTTTGCTCAAGGATGGCGTGACAGGTTCTCGTTTGTGGCTGTCCACGCACTGTGCGGTATGGCCGACTTTGACTGCACACCCTGGCCACGCCCTTTGAGGTAGAGCCATAAATAGCACAACTTTAGTTAAGAACCACGTTTCAAATGCACTGACCAATTTTGAAGCAGAACGGAAAAATCGCTTGGGAGGAATTTGTTCCCAAACATGGGTATAAAAGACGAAATAATTGAATATGGCCGACTTTGACGGGAAGCCATGACCACGCCCTTTGAGGTAGGGTCGCAAATAGCACAACTTTAGTTAAGAACCACGTTTCAAATGCACTGGCCAAGTTTGAAGCAGAACGGAAAAATCCCATGGGAGGAGTTCGTTCACAAACATGGGTATAAAAACGACATAATTGAATATGGCCGACTTTGAAGGAAAGCCATGACCACGCCCTTTGAGGTAGGGTCGCAAATAGCACAACTTTTGGTGAGAATCATGTTCTGAATCTACCCCAAAAATTTGGAGCCCAAGCGACAAATCCCCTGGGAGGAGTTCGTTCAAATAGGACGCGAAAATCGAAAATGGCAAAAATTGAAACGAAAATATCTGACTTTCGGTGGGTTTTATGGCATGGGTCCAAGAGGCTTTTTTGTAGGGCTAGGCCAGGTTAACATCCATACCGAGTTTCAAACATATCGGTTAAAGTCGGTGTCTTGGAAAAAGCCAAAAAATGGATTATGGCCGATTTTGACGGAACGCCGTGGCCACGCCCTTTGAGGTAGAGTCGCAAATAGCACAACTTTTGGTAAGACCCATCTCCTGAATCTATCCAAAAAATTTGGAGCCCAACGGGCCAATCCCCTGGGAGGAGTTCGTTCAAATAGGATGCGAAAATCGCAAAAATTCGCAACTTTGAAGGCAAATATCTGACTTCCGGTGGGTTAAGGGGTATGGGTCCAAGAGGCTTTTTTGTAGGTCTGGGCCTGGTAAACGGGCCTACCGAGTTTTATACATGTAGGTGAAACGTGGTGTCGGGGCTATCGTTTTTAAAGCATATAGGGGGCGCTATTACCACGACAAGCACGATTTTTGGTATGTGAGGTTTTGGCAGAGGTATACACGTGTCCTGTGAATTTCATATTCCTAACTATTATGGTGTTTGCACAGTGATTTATGCTGATTTTAGAGCGCCATCCCGTGGCAGAATTTTTGTGTCCTTTTAAGCCCTGCCTCAGGGAGCCCTGAGGTATGTGCCTACCAAGTTTTGTGTTAATAGCACTTGCCAATATGGAGATATAAACTTCTTGATTTTAAAGAGCGCCCTCTAGTGGCAATGACCAGAAATTTGGTAGCTAGCATGGAGGACATATTCCGAGGTAGGGACCAAAACTTGGTGTCGAAAGAATATAGCATTGTGGAGATATGGTCCATTTCCTGTTTTTACAGAAAATTGAAAAATCTTAAAAGTTTTGTAACGCGCTGACTATAGAGAATTTCAACATACTTTATATGGCGTTTTTGCATATTTCAGTCGGGACATGCTACATGTCAAGTTTCGTGCATATCGGAGAAAGCCTGATGGATTGAGGGTGTAAAAACAGTTTTTTAGTTTTTGCGATTTTGCGCGAAAAGGAAGGCAGGCGGAAATACAACTCGTTGACACAGCGAGGTGCAGCATGACTGCCCGCATCCGTAGATGTAACGTTTTTGAATGTGCGGCATTTTTTGCGGAAGTTATAGGCGTTACAGAGGGTTCACATAAACAGCGCCACCTAGAGGCTTTGCTAGTGCGCGACATGAACGTGATTCCTAGAATATACAATTTTTCACCAGGCCCTAAAAGTTTGCCAAAAAAAATTGAGTTTTCATATATGTTAAGATAGTGCAAATCAACGTCAAAGATCCCTGAAAGAAGAAAAAGAACTAGGGTTAATGCCCCGCGGGACATTGTGCGGGACCTCGCCGTAAAAATTGACTCGTCGGCACGTGGATGGCGTCCTGACAGGTTGGCGTTTGCACTTGGATGGTGTCGTGACAGGTTGTGTTCACGTGGATGGTGTCCTGACAGGTCGGCGTTTGCACTTGGATGGTGTCGTGAAAGGTTGTCGTTCACGTGGATGGTGTCCTGACAGGTTGGCGTTTGCACATGTATGGTGTCGTGACAGGTCGTCGTTCACGTGGACAGTGTCGTGATAGGTCGTCGTTCACGTGGAAGGTGTCGTGACAGGTTGCCGTTTGCACTTGGATGGCGTCGTGACAGGTTGTCGTTTGTGGCTGTCAACGCACTGTGCGGTATGGCCGAATTTGACGGCACGCCCTGGCCACGCCCTTCGACGTAGAGTCGCAAATAGCACAAATTTGGTTAACAACCACGTTATAGCTGTACTGACCAATTTTCAAGCAGAATGGATAATTGCCTTGGGAGGAGTTCGTTCAAATAGGATGCGAAAATCGCAGAATTTCGCAACTTTGAAGGCAAATATCTGACTTCCGGTGAGTTGAGGGGTCATGGTCCAAGAGGCTTTTTTGTAGGTCTGGACCGGGTTAACCTCCACACCGAGTTTCATACATGTCAGTGAAACGTGGTGTCGGGGCTGTCGTTTTTAAAGCCTGTAGGGGGCGCTACTACCAGGACAAGCACGATTTTTGGTATGTGAGGTTATGGCAGAGGTATACATGTGTCCTGTGAATTTCATGTTCATACCTATTACGGTGTTTGCACAGTGATATACAACCCTAACCCTAACCCTAACCCTAACCCTAACCCTAACCCTAACCAAAATTGAATATGGTCCGACTTTGACGGCACGCCATGACCACGCCCTTTGAGGTAGGGTCGCAAATAGCACAACTTTTGGTGAGAATCATGTTATGAATCTACCCCAAAAATTTGGAGCCCAAGCGACAAATCCCCTGGGAGGAGTTCGTTCAAATAGGAGGCGAAAATCGAAAATGGCAAAAATTAAAACGGAAATATCTGACTTCCGGTGGGTTTTTTGGCATGGGTCCAATAGGCTTTTTTGTAGGGCTAGGCCAGGTTAACATCCATACCGAGTTTCAAACATATCGGTTAAAGTCGGTGTCTTGGAAAAAGTGAAAAAATTGATTACGGCCGACTTTGACGGTACGCCGTGGCCACGCCCTTTGAGGTAGAGTCCCAAATAGCACAACTTTTCCCAAGTTCCATGTTGGGAACCTACACAAACAATTTGAAGTCCAATCGACAAATCCCCTGGGAGGAGTTCGTTCAAATACAACGCGAAAATTGCAAATTTTAAATGCAAATATCTGACTTCCGGTGATATTAGGGGTATGACTCCAAGAGGCTTTTTTGTAGCTCTGGGCCTGTGTAACGTGCCTACCGAGTTTTATAGATGTAGGTGAAACGTGGTGTCGGGGCTGTAGTTTTTAAAGCCTGTAGGGGGCGCTACTACCACGACAAGCACGATTTTTGGTATGTGAGGTTTTGGCAGCACTTTACATGTGTCCAGTGAATTTCATATTCATAACTATTACGGTGTTTGCACAGTGATTTATGCTGCTTTTAGAGCGCCATCCCGTGGATGAATTTTTTTGTCCCTTTGACCCCTGCCTCAAGGAGGCATGACGTATGTGCCTACCAAGTTTTGTGTTAATCGCACTTGCCAATATTGAGGAATAAACTTCTTGATTTTAAAGAGCGCCCTCTAGTGGCAATGATCAGAAATTTGGTAGCTTGCATGGAGGACATATTCCGAGATAGGGACCAAAATTTGGTGTCGAAAGAATATAGCATTGTGGAGATATGGTCCACTTCCTCTTTTTCCAGAAAATTGACAAATCAAAAAAAAATTAACACGCGCTGACTATAGAAAATTTCAACATACTTTATATGATGTTTTTTCATCGTTCAGTCTGGCCATGCTATCTGTCAAGTTTCGTTTATATCGGAGAAAGCGTCATATATTAAGGCTGTAAAATTTTTTTTTTTAGTTTTTGCGATTTTGCGCGGAAATAAAGGCAGGCGGAAACAAAGCTACCAGAGACTAAAAGGTGCAGCACGATTGCCCGCATCCGTACATGTCACGATTTTGATTGTACGCCAAATTCTGCGGAAGTTACAGGCGTTACAGAGTTTGCGCGTAAACAGCTCCACCTAGAGGCTTTACTAGTGCGCGACATGAACGGGACGCCTAGAATATATAATTTTTCACCAGGTCTGAAAACTTTGCCAAAAAAAATTGAGTTTTCGTATATGTTCAGGGGGTTAAAATCAACGTCAAAGATCCCTGAAATAAGAATAACAAATAAACGGACCAATTACAATAGGGACCTTCGTCCTGTTTCACAGGCTCGGTCCCTAATAATAACTAGGGTTAATGCCCCGCGGGACATTGGGCGGGACCTCGCCGTAAAAATTGACTCGTCGGCACGTGGATGGCGTCCTGACAGGTTGGCGTTTGCACTTGGATGGTGTCGTGACAGGTTGTGTTCACGTGGATGGTGTCCTGACAGGTTGGCGTTTGCACATGTATGGTGTCGTGACAGGTCGTCGTTCACGTGGACAGTGTCGTGATAGGTCGTCGTTCACGTGGAAGGTGTCGTGACAGGTTGCCGTTTGCACTTGGATGGCGTCGTGACAGGTTGTCGTTTGTGGCTGTCAACGCACTGTGCGGTATGGCCGAATTTGACGGCACGCCCTGGCCACGCCCTTCGACGTAGAGTCGCAAATAGCACAACTTTGGTTAACAACCACGTTATAGCTGTACTGACCAATTTTCAAGCAGAACGGATAATTGCCTTGGGAGGAGTTCGTTCAAATAGGATGCGAAAATCGCAGAATTTCGCAACTTTGAAGGCAAATATCTGACTTCCGGTGAGTTGAGGGGTCATGGTCCAAGAGGCTTTTTTGTAGGTCTGGACCGGGTTAACCTCCACACCGAGTTTCATACATGTCAGTGAAACGTGGTGTCGGGGCTGTCGTTTTTAAAGCCTGTAGGGGGCGCTACTACCACGACAAGCACGATTTTTGGTATGTGAGGTTATGGCAGAGGTATACATGTGTCCTGTGAATTTCATGTTCATACCTATTACGGTGTTTGCACAGTGATATACAACCCTAACCCTAACCCTAACCCTAACCCTAACCCTAACCCTAACCAAAATTGAATATGGTCCGACTTTGACGGCACGCCATGACCACGCCCTTTGAGGTAGGGTCGCAAATAGCACAACTTTTGGTGAGAATCATGTTCTGAATCTACCCCAAAAATTTGGAGCCCAAGCGACAAATCCCCTGGGAGGAGTTCGTTCAAATAGGAGGCGAAAATCGAAAATGGCAAAAATTAAAACGGAAATATCTGACTTCCGGTGGGTTTTTTGGCATGGGTCCAATAGGCTTTTTTGTAGGGCTAGGCCAGGTTAACATCCATACCGAGTTTCAAACATATCGGTTAAAGTCGGTGTCTTGGAAAAAGTGAAAAAATTGATTACGGCCGACTTTGACGGTACGCCGTGGCCACGCCCTTTGAGGTAGAGTCCCAAATAGCACAACTTTTCCCAAGTTCCATGTTGGGAACCTACACAAACAATTTGAAGTCCAATCGACAAATCCCCTGGGAGGAGTTCGTTCAAATACAACGCGAAAATTGCAAAATTTAAATGCAAATATCTGACTTCCGGTGGTTTAAGGGGTATGGGTCCAAGAGGCTTTTTTGTAGGTCTGGGACTGTATAACGTGCCTACCGAGTTTCATACATGTAGGTGAAACGTAGTGTCGGGGCTGTTGTTTTTAAAGCCTGTAGGGGGCGCTATTACCACGACAAGCACGATTTTTGGTATGTGAGCTTTTGGCAGCACTTTACATGTGTCCAGTGAATTTCATATTCATAGCTATTACGGTGTTTGCACAGTGATTTACGCTGCTTTTAGAGCGCCATCCCGTGGATGAATTTTTTTGTCCCTTTGACCCCTGCCTCACGGAGGCATGACGTATGTGCCTACCAAGTTTTGTGTTAATCGCACTTGCCAATATTGAGGAATAAACTTCTTGATTTTAAAGAGCGCCCTCTAGTGGCAATGATCAGAAATTTGGTAGCTTGCATGGAGGACATATTCCGAGATAGGGACCAAAATTTGGTGTCGAAAGAATATAGCATTGTGGAGATATGGTCCACTTCCTCTTTTTCCAGAAAATTGACAAATCAAAAAAAAATTAACACGCGCTGACTATAGAAAATTTCAACATACTTTATATGATGTTTTTTCATCGTTCAGTCTGGCCATGGTATCTGTCAAGTTTCGTTTATATCGGAGAAAGCGTCATATATTAAGGCTGTAAAATTTTTTTTTTTAGTTTTTGCGATTTTGCGCGGAAATAAAGGCAGGCGGAAACAAAGCTACCAGAGACTAAAAGGTGCAACACGATTGCCCGCATCCGTACATGTCACGATTTTGATTGTACGCCAAATTCTGCGGAAGTTACAGGCGTTACAGAGTTTGCGCGTAAACAGCTCCACCTAGAGGCTTTACTAGTGCGCGACATGAACGGGACGCCTAGAATATATAATTTTTCACCAGGTCTGAAAACTTTGCCAAAAAAAATTGAGTTTTCGTATATGTTCAGGGGGTTAAAATCAACGTCAAAGATCCCTGAAATAAGAATAACAAATAAACGGACCAATTACAATAGGGACCTTCGTCCTGTTTCACAGGCTCGGTCCCTAATAAACGGACCAATTTCAAAAGGGACCTCGTCCTGTTTCACAGGCTCGGTCCCTAATAATCGTCTGATTCTTAAGAGCTGCTGGGGCTGCTCCAGATTGGGATGGGCGGCGGCGGCGGAGCGCTCCGCGTTAATTACGCTGTGATGGCGCCGATCTGGGAGCTAGCTTTGACACGGCGCCCTTGGAAGAGATGATCCCTGGTTTCCCCCCCCCGCGCGCGCATCTGAATGAGGCGCCGGGGCGCGTGTCAGGCAGGCCGTCCTCCGCGTGAACCCAGCGAGGGGGGGGGGGGGGCACCCGTGCCCGTGCCCGTCCAAGACCCCTTTGGTAGACCCAATTAAGAATGCTTGACGAGAGAAATAAAAAGGTAGATCGGTAAATTTGTTTTCTTGCAAAGTGTTGTATAAGAGAGAAGAGGAGAGGGGACCTTTGGGTATTTATTGGTCATTCTCAGTATTTTTTTTAGATATGGGAATGACATTTGTTCCCTGCATTTGACCCCCATCCTATGGTACATAGGAGCAGTGGGCTGCTAGGTTCAGCAGCCCGGGGAGCAAGTTGGGGTTCAGTGACTTGCTCCAGGACACTTTGACATGCAGACAGTTTGGAAGTGGGTATCGAACCGCCGACCCTACGGTTAGTGGACGACCCGCTCTGTCCGCCCGGTCTATACCCACTGAGCTACTGCCGTAGCATTTCCCGATTACCGCAAATAGTTGTGCTGTGTGGCCGTCAGGGTGCTTTACTCCCGGTTGAAAGGTTTTCGGGATCGAAACAAACTCCTGCACGGGTGTGCTGACCGGTTGTATGCTGTGTGTGTGTGTTACATCCGTTCCCCCTCTTCGGAGATACGTGACTCCTAGCATACGGTGTGAGGAGACAACCGCGATGGCATGCCTCGCTAGGATTTCTGATTAATCTTTGAGCAGTTTAATTTTCGGAGTTAATTAAAACATTATTTTTCAAATGTCACACTTTAATAGGCTGCACGACCTTTTTATTTTTTTTATTTTTACTGCTACATGCTTTTTTTTTTCATTCAGACCTATTAGTATTACTACACTCATCTTTTCGGCAGTTCATAATGAAACACATTTTTTTCCACATTTTCACACGGCAGCGTTGTCCGTGAAAGGTTGTTGGACATGATTGTCCTGTCAGCAAAAGGCCACTCGATGTTTTCATTTACCACGTTTCGTGTCATGTATGATCAGGCAGTACCTGGATTTTTTGCTGTAATAGGCTGCAGGATGAGAGGAGGTGGAAGGCATTGCCATTATTGCCTGAAAGTCCCATCTGGCGACACTGTGCTCGGAGTCTGTGCGAGGAGTTGAAGAGAGAGTGGCGTGCAGTTGGAGCAGGACAGAGAGCGGCAACAAGAGGGCTACTCAACTAACCACTGACTCGTGGCGGACATGTTGATTTTTACAGATTATAGCTTTTCTTCGATTGATGGCATTTCGGTCGTGGACCGGGTTTTTCCATTTTTTCTTTTTGTATGTAGACCCATTTCACAGGGGCATTGTGGTAGAAAAGACGCTGGTGTCATGACACTATAGCTATTATGGGTCTGCTGCTCTTGTGCGCCATGGTGCTGGTAGTAGCCTTAGCTAGTCGAGATAAGTCACTGTAACAGAGCTGATATAGGGCTTGTACGTTACAAAATGACCGTGGGATAGATGTTGGCATACTCAATACCCCATATTGAGAGGACTATGTCTGGCTTGAGAAATGCTGTGTCACTTTCAAACACAAACGATGCTTTCCCGTAATCACAAATAATTTCACAATGAATTACGAAGCAATGACCAAAATGGCAGCGTTCATTATGCTGTGACTTAGCGATGTAGCTTCCTCACCCTATAAACAGGGTAATCCCCCCCCCCCCTCCGACATTAACATTGATAACATGGCTGGCTGGTGTTCCCATGTATGTGTGTCAAAGCAGTCACTGTGTGCGTCTTCACCAGTTTCCTGCATAAAAAGAGCAGCTCTTTAATGACTGCGATGCGCGACAGCTGTTGTTTGTTCTACAGCGACGCCTCTGTGAACAGGGTCTATCACATTGGCGTTAGGCTACGTGTTATCATTTATATTGTATGTGTTGGAGGTAACGCGGTATGACTCGGAGGAGCGGGGGGAGAAGAGGTGTCTCTGGTGGAAGGCGACAGGCGGCGAGACACACTCGAAGTGGTTCAGGGGGCCGTAACAATAGATTGTCCCCATTGTCACCCCATTGCAAACCAAAACTGATATTGATTGATCGCAGCATGTTGCCATTTCGAATGTCCCTGATGTGGCATTTGAGACTAATGCCGTGAGAAACAAACGCAGCCACGTGCTAAATGTAATATGGACCACACGGCAGTATTATGTTTTGTTACCACGGGCTTCTGAGGAGGGAACTGTATCGTGCCACCGAGGCATGGATGTTTTGGACGTGGCGAAGAATTGCTTTGGAGTAATCCAGCCGGCGCCAGTTTTTTGGGGGATTTTCATTCATCTTCTTTCTTCATTTTTTTTGGGGGGGGTCGTCACGTTATCGTGCCCATTTAAGCGAAACTAAATAAACATGCTACAATGAATATTTGATGCGTTTGTCATGCCAAACACACCAGACAGCATTTCACATGTGAGTTCACTTGCCTAAAAACTACAACAACAACAACAACAAAAAACACACAAGCTGAAATTTCATTAAAATGCAAATACAGCTTTTGGATTGTAAAAGTGTGTTTGTATGTGTGTGTGTGTGTGTGTGATTGATTATTCTAATTAGTAACATGGTTAAACATACCAAAAAAAAAAAACATTATTCATATGACACCTGTCAGGGAATGGTGTAATTACACTGGGCATGCTCAGATGCTCTTTACGTATCGTGTATTCCATGTGCCCGTGTGACTCGGCCTGATGGATAGCTTCGGTTACGCAGCAAATTAATCTTGCTGAATGTATTTCTCCTTTCGTATATCATCTTAAGAAAAACGCCGGCCCTCCCATCTCTCAAGTTGAGCAACACGGGACACTCTCCACATAAATAATGATTATTTACTCCCGAGAGAATTGCTTGTGTGTATTTGTCTGGCTCCTCATACTGTGTGTGTGTGTGTGTGTGTGTGTGTGTGTGTGTGTGTGTGTGTGTGTGTGTGCGTGTGTGTGCTTGTGTGTGTGTGCGTGTGTGTGTGAGTGTGTGTGTGTGTGCATATATGTGTCTGTAATCTCCATTACATGAGTGCTTGTCTGCTGTGATTTGTCCACTAATCAGACGTCGCCGTTGCGCGGTGCTGAGAGGCGTCACCGCGCCCCCCCCCCCCCCCCCCCCCCTCGCGGACGATGTTGTGCAGGTTTTATGGTCGGCCATCACTCCTCGGCGCAGCAGGGGGTCAAGGGTCGCCATGAGCCTCCTCGCTCTCCCTCTCTCTCTCTTTCCGTGAAGGCTCCGCAATATCACCCCCGAGATAACCCCTCCCACCATCTCTCTCCCCCATGTCCCCTTCCTCCTCCCCCCCCCCCCCCCCCCCGTCCCTCTGCCTCTCACTTATTGGCTGAAATATCTGCTTGCCACGCCACTTTTGACATGTAATCTGGCTCGGGCGAGTGTGCGCCGGCGGAGAGGGGGAGAGCCGGATGATAAATCCTCGCCGCGGAGCTTTGAGTCGGGTTTTATCGCTTTCAACTCCCCACCCAGCTCACCCCCACCCTTCAACTCCACCCCGGACCCCACCCCCTCCACCCCCGCGTGAACCTGGCAGGAACGGTGTGGCGGCGTTCGCTCGGACCCCGCCGCTGAATGCTAAGCAGCGGTGACATATTGCGTTGCATCTCGGGGCGGGGGGGGAAGTTCACTCTCCAGAAGGCGTTGACCTTAAAAGGTTAAACTCAAGCGGCCACATGGACATAATTAAAAACCTGGTTGGTGGGGTTTTTTTTTTCTTTTTTTTTTTTCGTTTTCTTCCTTTTTTTCCACTCCTTGGCGCGGCGGCGTGTCTTTAACAGGAGTCTGGGCGGTGGTCGTCCTTGTCTTGGCGTGGGATGGTGGATGGGAACGGCCTCGCGGGAGCTAATGCGTTACCTGTGCTGCCGACAGCCATGTGGTGAGGTCGCCGTGCCAAGGCACGGGCTGAGCACAACAGCAGCTGCTGCCGCTGCTGCAGCCTCGCTGCCTCGTGATCACCCTCCAAGGGTGGACACCAGGGCACGGCGCCGCGCTCATTTCTGCAAGACACCCTTCAGGCTCGCTGCTCACTTTTCTTCCCTTTGTTTAAAACATATATATGTGTATGATTAGCGGGGGTGGCGGATGCGGGGGGGGATGTTGAACATGTTATCAAAATAAAAAAACAAATACAGGAAAGAAAGATCATTAGAAAAAGAATGTAATTCTCACATCCGTCGCGATAAAATACATGATGGCACACATGATAACAGCAATTTAAAATGTTGCCATAAAAAGGACATGTTTCCATGAGATACTCTGTGTACGAGGGATGAGAGATATAATCACAGATTATAGACTTGTTTTTATTCTTAGCAACGCTTACAAAAAAAAAGAAAAACTGTTCACTCCCTAATCGGCTCGATTAAGGGTTATAGATGTTTTAGTGCAGAATATGTGTACTGTTATAATTTGAGCCTCTTTCCTTCTACTTACAGCTGGAGACGCTGGCTTCCACTCATGTCTCTCTTGTGCTTTCAAGTTATGTGGTGTTTTCTTTTGCGATATGGCAAATTGTGTGCCAGTCTACTGTCTCAGCTTCGTTTTCTATTCCCCTGCCTCTTTCTTGACATTTCCTTGCTGTTTGTAGTGAACAGCAATACAACTGGCCACAGAAGCACAAGTATTTGCGTGAACTACCCCAAAAAACAGGTAGATTCAGGTTTGCCTGTTTCATAGTGTAATCATAAGGTGTATTTTACAATATTACTTGATCTGCCATTCTTGAGTCAATCTATCTCTTTCCTTTTCTATCTTTAAGTCCAGTATATTGCAGACCCTGGTAGGCCTCAATAACTCATCAGAACCCAAGCATAACATCTTATTTAATGGCCCCCTCGCCAAAAACAGCCTATGCCCCTTATACAGCCATGCAACTAAAATACTAGGAATTCTTTACAATGGCGATAAGTCAAAATGGCATCTGTATGCGTCTTTATAGTACCTCTGCCTCTGCATTTTCACACAAAATGCACACTCAGGCACACACCCATCCACCCATCCATTCATGGATATGTTTTTATGTTGAAAACAAAAGCCCTCTTTATTATTGTATTGTTCTTCTGTGCAGGAAATATGGGGGTTGAGTTTAGAGATTAATTACCGGAGTCTTGTAGGAAAACACACTCGTGCAAATTAGAAAGTAGAGAAGTTTTCTCCCGGTAATGAACCAGGCCTTGGAAAGTGGTGTTGTTCCCCCTTATATCTTTCTCTGGTTAAACACATTTTGCGGGGAAAGCATTGTGTGTCTTCTCACAACAAGGGTTTAGTTTTTTTTTTTGTTTTTTTTTTTGTACTCCCCTGATTTATTTCATTTGGAGCCACTTGTCAGTCACTCTGGCCCAGTTTTATTCAGCTCCATTTTGTCTCAGAGAGCCTCAGAGGTTCTCGTACCTCATTTCAATCAGAAAGGGGGCGCAGGCGGAGACGCGTACGGATTTGATGGAGCCCATTTACGTTTTTATACTATTAGAGTTGTTCTGCGCACCCTTCCCTGCTCCCGTCGCAAAGCAACACAAATAGAATGCTCCTTGCCTTGTTTTTCTCAAAATCTTGTGTGCTATTGGTTACAGAATTGTCTTCTGTTTGCTGGCAATCGAAGATAATCTGGAGAATGACCCCTTTATAAGAGTATTTCTGGGCCATAGTTTTTTTTGTTCAATTTAGCAAAAGTGCATTGCATCATTTTGTCATTGGCAGTTTCGAACCCAATTCCACTTTAATTGCACTGGGAGCTGGTGGCACGGGAGCTGTTTTTACCCCTCTGATGCTGGGGAAAGAAAAACTATTCACTGTTTCTATTTCCCGTTAAAGTGGAAGATTGAAATGAGTCCGAACACATTTCACAAGATGTTTTTTTTTGTGGAAGGGCTATAATACTAAAACATGTTGTTGGGACCACTCAGTCCCACTAGCCTCTGTAATTAAATGTATTTTAACAAAAAAAAGTTACAAAAAATAAACCCTTTTGGGGCAAGGTAATGGAATAAAGCCAATGTCCCACTCTGTCTATTCTGCGCAGCACTATTTGCTCTAGTGTCATTACCTACCCCTGTTTTACATTACCCTGAGGAGAGGTTTAGAGAGGAGACAGAAAAATGACTGTGGAGGATGAATGTACATGAGGTAATGTTTAACGTTCCAAAATATGACCTCAGAAACAGATGTTCATCAAAAAAAATGATGCCTTTGAAATGCATGAGACTGCTGCAATCTCATCTTTTGGGCTGGGCTTTCCTTTGACGCTGAATAGAGGCATTTGAATTGTTTGGAATAGAGCAATACAAAGAGCAATACAAAACCTGAACTACTATGAGGGAGGGCATGACCTGGAGTCCAAGACTAAGAAGTGACCTCTGAAGGGAACAGAAATGAAAGGGAGAAAAATACGGTCTCAGTGTTATTCATACGCTACAAAGAGTTGTTCAGAGTCGTTTTATTTGAGATGATCAGATTATCACAATGTTATTGTCCAGTTTCCTTGGGTTTTGGTTATTTAGTTATTTTTTCTAAATTGGGTAGTTTGGTTGAGTAGAACAAAGGTGACATTCAGTCTGAAAGGAAAATAGCTACAGTAAGCTATATACTCCTGATTGCCAGTGTGGTTTTCCCTGTGAGTGAGTGTGTGTTTAAACCAGCCACTGTTTGACGAAGAAATGTGTTTGTGTTAAATGTGTTTTGATATTTAGTGTTTGTGATAAATGTATTTTGATATTTAGCTTTTTTTAGCTAGCAGACAAACAGCTACATGCCATATTCATGGTGCGCGTGTGTGTGTTTCCCGTTCCGACATGCATGCACACGCACATAACCCCCTACAGTTTACACATAAATATTGATTTCATATTCCTTTTCAACACACTGTGAAAAAAAAACATACGTGGGGAAATTATTTGGAGCCAACACATCAAAAAACAGAAAACATGTTCTGAAGTGTTGCAAAGATTTATATCGTTGGCACTTCTCTTCTCCCTTAATCTTTAAAGACAATGTGTGATCCCAAACCAAATACACTGGCATTGGAGTTGAAGAAAATTGTCCTCTCCCTGTTATGCACAAAATGTAACCTGCGTGTTAAGTCATGTATGTTGTATGTCGTCTACACTGTCAGCCTGTTTTGATGCATTGTCACACCTGAAATAGCACAGGTGTAATAAAAGTCAAAAGTCCAAAAATGCTGCAAATGCACTGCAGATGCACAATGCATCACTTACTCTTGTCTAAAACTGTCTATAACACAGTGTCTGGTGCTTGCGTGACCCTTAAGCATTGTGTTCTCAACAGTAATCAATGCAAAACACGAAGCGCCCGTTGTATTTGTATTTTTGTACAGACAGAAGCAGACGCATCGGGTTCATCACAATAGCCTGTAACAGACCATTATTTTTTTCAGCGTTGATGCATTACGGCGCTTGATAATCCATCACGCCCGGGTGAACTTCGCTCAGTGACTGACGGTTCGCCAAACTTGCTGTCGGATTCCAGCCCTGAAATGACAACAGCTCCTTTGTCTTGAGCATGCAAAACAGACAGGTGGGGTTAATCAAACAGCGGCTGTCACTTGGCAGGTGCAATTTCCTTTAGCTGGGCTAAAGTATGAGGTTGCAGAGTAATTTAATTTTGGGGGCCATAATTAAAAAGTGCAAGCAGCCATGTGATCCCACCTCTATGTCTTTCATCCTCTAATTCACTTATTTTCCTTTTTTTTTGCCACTACTTTTATTTTGTACCTCCCCACGATGTTTTACGTCTCCGCAACACAGTTTTCATCATTCAAAAAAAAAAAAAAAGGGCACCCGAGAAGGGAGGTATTTCTTTTATTATTTTATTATTTTGTTTTATGCTTTATGAAGTCCGACGCCGGCGGAGGTCATTAGTGATTTGCTGATCTTTTTTATCGCCGCATCCCGAGCGAGAAAGTCGAGCGAGTGAATTTGCATTTCGGCTGAACATCACACCGTCGTCTAATGCCGTAATGAAAGCAGTCTGAGACGCAGCGAAGGGGGCTGTAAATAGCTTCCCAAAAAAACAAAAAAAAACAAAACAAAAGCACGTTTGAAAGGCGCTATGGCGATACAGCTTGTCGCATTATAACACCGCAGTGATAATAATAATGCCATGGAAAAGATGGGAACAGTGCATGCGATGCCCAGGGGTTGCGCTGACCCCGTTTCCCCACGGTGTGGGTCACAGGTCACTGATTCAGAGGCATGCTAAGCAGACGGGGCCGAGCGCGCTGTGTAGCCCGTTCCTTCTCATTACCCCCCCCCCCCTATCCCCACGATCACAGTGATCTTCCTGTCAACATAATATCATTAGACGTCAAACGCGATTGGCAACGCCAGCGAGCGCTGAATAATTCAGAGTACCAGCGTGAAGGGAAGGGATGGGGCCAGGAGGAGGAGAAGGAGGAGGAGGAGGAGGATGAGGAGAGAAAAAAAGAGAAAGAGAAACACAGCGATTGAGATGAAACCTTGTCAGCGCAGAACATGAAGGAGGCCACGGAGACGAGCCAATGATCTGAGGCTGCACGCGTGTGCGTGTGCGCGCGTGTGTGCACGCGTGGAGGGTTCCAGAAGGAGAGAGAGAGCAAGCAGACATCCCGTCATCAAAGAGATTGATGGGTGGGTGGGAGGGGGGGGGGGGCGGGGGGGAGTCAGAGAGAGAAAAAGAGAGAGAGAGAGAGAGAGAGAACGCAAATGAAACGGAAAACAGACGGAGCGAGCTGATAATAGAGAGAAATATTGCAAATAAGAACGAACAACGGCAAAGGGGGTGGGGGGGAATCAGAATGAAGTCATGCGTGACAGGCAGGGAGTCGGAGATGGCGCCGGGCCGCGTCGTACCCGGGGCCTCTTCCGTTGTTCTCCTGTTGTTCAGTCGGTCCCTCCTGTAGGAGCCACCTCGCCGCCTGGCGCCCCAGTTGCCGTCGGTGTTGTCGTTGTTCCGAGGCTCCGCAGTTGTCGGTTGCTCCCTTAGCCGCCGTGGAATAAAAGCAACGTTACCACGGCAACTGTGCATAAAGTAGTCAAATATATATATATATATATATATATATATCTCTTTTTATATATATATATATATATATATATATATATATATATATATATATATATATATATATTTATATATATATATATATATATATAAAAAGAAGGGCATTTAGCAGACACTTTTGTCTAAAGCGACTTACAATCGGTACATTTGTGGGGTTGGACATGTGGACAGTTGGAGGAGGGGGGGGATCGAACCGCCGACCCTATGGTTAGTGGAGGACCCCGCCCTGTCCACCCGCTCTACCCGCTGAGCTCTATCCGTACGGCGCAATGCAAACTCTGGCGGCGCCATTTTGACACGTCGCCGTAAATATCTCGTTATCAAATCTCGGGCCCGTTTTTCCGGGCCCTCGGTGGCCCATTATTGGTCAGCTAATGAATTGGCACAAAGTACGCACCAAGAAACAGAGATAATTTGGAGGGGGCCAACAACAGGTTCCGCTGTTGTATCTGCTGTGTGTGTGTGTGTGTGTGTGTGTGTGTGTGTGTGTTTGTGTGTGTGTGTGTGCGTGTGTGGGGGAGGGGTGGGGGGGGGGCGCGATGATGTTGCAAGGGGCTAATCGATGGCTCGTTCGCAGAGCGGCCATGTTTAATTGCTCCTGCTCGGCTCTATGTAAACCCTGACAGGGAGTTCTCGGAACACTGAAGATAATGGGCGGACATTAAAACAAGACAAATCCGCGCCCGCTTGCTAAGTGTCAGCAAAAACATAATATTTTTTTTTTTCCCCCTCTCCCCAAATGAATGTGCAATACTGCATAGAGGGGAGTGGGGGGGAAAGTATGCATCATTGTAAAAGAGAAAATCTGCACACAGCTGTTTCTGCTCCTCAGGCCCTTACAAGCCTGTAGATGAAATGTACATCCAAGCGCTGGGGGGGGGGGGGGTTTCCCCCTCTCCCCTGTTTTCAAGTCCCAGATGTGCTGCGTACAGTAACGACGCTGTTAGGAGTTGTGACCGTGCCGTACAAGCCTGGCTGATTGCCGCGGCCACAGCCGCCTGGTGGGACACCTCGGCTACAACAGGCCGCGGTTCAATTGGCGCCGAACCACCGCCGCGCCCCATCATCAAAGAAGTCTTTCCACCGGCCCCGGTGTGAAGAAAATAGGATTGAACGGGGGGCAGTCGACGGCCTGAAAAAGTACCGGGCCCGGTTCTAGGTGTGTGCGCAGCCCCTGAGGTGGGTGGGTGGGGCGGGGTGGGGGGTAGGGGGGCCTTTGAGCAAGGATGCCAAATCCCTGTCACTCCCTTCTTGTATTCGTAACAAGTCTCTCTCGCCGCGGTGTTTTGTGTTGGTTGTTCTTCGCCGGTCCGACCTCATACGGCGGCTCTTCTGCCGCAGCGGCAAGCACTGGTGCCACAGCGAAAAGCTGGAGAGAGGGGCCCGTGGAGTAGACGGTAACCGAGAGCGCGCGTAGCTTCATCACCTGCTGGAAGGGGGGGGGGGGGGAGACAGAAAAAAGAAAAAGAAAAGAAAACGAAATAACTCGATTTATTCATGGGGTCGGCTGTTGCTGACCTGGAGAATAAAATCACGTTGCGTCGGGAGTGGATGTAAGTCTGGTACACGTTGTGCTCTTATTCGCCTCGGCTTTTGGAAGACGTCCAGACGGCAACACACTCCGTGCTCTGGCTGGCGGACCCCTCGCGGCCAACGGGGGGCTAACCCAATCCCAGAAGGTCTTTATTGTGCCAAGAAGGGGGAAGATGAACACCGTGCCAGGGAAGACTATATTGTAGAAGTTGTGTTAGGCCGGGTAAGCGTTGCACAGCGAGAGCACCTCGATACACTGAACTTACGATTGAAAACTCAGAACCGGTACGCCGCGTCCACAGCCACCAACTTTTTTTTTTTTTTTATCTCGAGTTTCTTTTTTTTTTTTGTCTCTCGATGAAACACTACCGAGAGGTATTGTTGCGCAAATATTTCCCCAACCAAAAATGTCCTTTTCGTTTCTTCGCCTGTGGAAACGGTGGTACATTCTGTACAATTGCTGATGAATTATCGACAGGAACGCAGCGCTGAAATGTCATATTTGACAGCCTCCTTTAAGGCTTCTTACATACGCTGATAAGGCGCGTTTGTAATTCGGCGTTTTCTAATTCCTTAATTAAATTAGAAACGATAATCTTTTTTTTCCCCTCGTATTGTATCTACACCGACGAGACAAAGAGTGTCAACCCTGCAATTTATTTACAAGAGCAGAAACAACAGACCATGCCAAGGATCTAATTTGGCTCGCAAGTCATGAAAGTCAAAGTGGCTCTTCAAAGTTCTTGAAACCATTAGCATAAAAACACATTAGCACATTAGCACATCCACATGACTGGAGGAGGAAGCCTAGGAAATGTGGGCTACAGGTCGACAACATGCTCATCTCTCTCTCTCTCTCTCTCTCTCTCTCTCTCTCTCTCTCTGTCTCTCTGTCTCTCTCTCTCTCTTGCTAATGTGATCTTATGTCATTAGCCTGGCGGTAGCCTCTTGACTCTTTGCTGTCCTTATCTCTTGTTATGACTTACCAATTAGCATCCCATCTGTCTTTCACAGGCGCCGCGGTACAGAAAACTGTCGCAGTTGTCGTTATTCGCTTTGACCTTCGGCAGTTGTCTTTGACAATTGTTTTAATTATTTTTTTGTATTCTGTTTATTTGTTATTTGTTTATTTGTACTCTTTGTAAGTAGCTTTGGATGAAAGCGCCAAATGCCCTAAATGTAAATGTAAATGTTGACGTGTGAGCCACTTGATGTCTTGAGTTAATATACACAAGCAGAAGCCTGTGTACATAGGTACACATTAATGCTCCATGGTGATATATGCTCACGCACAGTCATTGTAATACATTCAAATCCTGATAAATTCCGTCTTTAATGTTTTAGTGCATCACATTGCGGGATGTGATGCAAAATAAAATAAAAAATTGAAAAATCAATTTTTTTGCTACAAGACATTTGTCGGTGTGTCAAGTTTGTAGTTTTATAAATATTAAAGCTGATGAAAAATGTTCACGTCGAATCACTTTTTGTGATTGGACCTCGAAACCAACACTTTTTTTCTTCCAGGTGTGGGAGGAAAAAAAAAATCCAATTGAAGTCATGACTCAATATTATTTACTGTGACACAAGAGTGAGAACACATTTGTTTTATTTTTTATTATTTTTAGAAATGGGTTGAGAATCCCGAAACCTGTTTTAAGCGTTTTCTGTCTGTCTGACCTTGTGTCTGACAATATATATGAACGTGAAATATCCCCTTAACCAGTGTGACTCACAGGGCTCTCAAATCACACCCAAAGAGGTATAAAAGTGTGACGACCATGACAGGACTGCCTGCCGCGATTTGTATTCCAGAGTGAAAAGGCCAGAATGATGGCTTACAACTTGACATATTTTCTCATAGTTGAGACTCTTTTTATAGAC